>CM042137.1:151551688-151595523 GCA_023376005.1 Doryteuthis pealeii
ACAGTCTTCTACCCATATGGAGGTCGCCCAATATTTCATCCGTTCACGAGTATCATAATTATCGAATTCCATACGATAAGCTTTTAACTGCCTTCAATGCAAAAACATAAATTAATAATAATGATAATTAATAATGATGAACATATGCACGCCTAATTCATTTAATTAAATTAAATAAACAAAGTTAGGTTGACTTGAATGTAAGCACAAATCTCACAATAATATATTATATAATATAAATATATATATATATATATTATATCGACATTCGCAGTCTCCGAGAAGAACAAAGAACAGCAGGTTTTAACAAAAGATGTGGTTCAACTTAACATTTATCAAAATTGAGCGTTAAGTTACAATACCTATTTAATTCAAAGAATTTCATATATTATTTACTTCTACATAAATTGATTAAAGGATCTTAAAAACATTCCATATTTCATCAGCACGTTCATTCAAAGTAAAGTTAATGAGAACATTACAATAAGAAGAATTGCAAAAGAATTTATAATCACTTCTTTCCCGTAAATGCCTACAGCCAAAATTTAACCCAAGGCTAGCAGAATGTTCACCATCAATTCCCGAATTCTTAGTGTGTGTCTTCCTAATGAAGAATTAACATCTGTTAATGGACATTTTAGTTGCCAATTGCATACGTAGAACGCTGAAACCCACTTAACTGTTGAAAACAAAAGAAAAGATTTTAAACATAGGGATGTCCTTTGCAAAATGGTTGTGCACATTACAGAATTACGTTCTAGTATTTTTTTCCTTTCTATTCACTTGTCCTTCCTCATGACTGCGGAATATTTGAAACCGAATCATCTTCTAGAAAAAAAAATTATTAGATCTTATAAAATATGCTCTAACAGCATGCAAATAAAATAAAAACGTTTTCCTTCATGTTCTCTTTATGTAAAGAATCTACACATAATTGGCAACATTTGCTTTATTTATCTAATTCTTTTGTCAACAAGCATTGAGCTAGGATTAATTTACATTCTAACAACTAGCAAAATAAAAAAAAACCCTCCGGGCGATATAAAAGTAAATTTTTAAAGATATTGCCCGAGGGATGGGAGCTGAAAATTCAATGGCATAGAGGTGTACCATAATTATGTAAAATTGTCAAATTTATTAAAGGAGTAAAAGAAAAAGAAAAAAGAAAGACAATTTGAAATGGAAACAGTTCCGATTAACTTTAGATATTGTATTAGAATAAAACAATCTATTATCAATATATAACGCCGGGCATCATATTATTGGAAACAATGAGGATTGTCTAACGTTGCATGCACACTATTTGAGTATATTTATTCTATGTTATGACGTTGATTATGTTGTCGGGTAATGTGACATAAGCAATGACCTAATATTTGTTACAGACAAAAACCGGAAGCGAATCTCCATTATTAATAGATGTTTCTTCTAAAATATTTGAATCTATTTTCCTTTTATTCCCTTTCCTTCACAATTTAAAACCTAAATCATAAATTTCAATTATTAAAATAATTAAGACCCCTGATAATTTTGTTCCAGATGCTCGTAAAAATGTACCAGTTTATCCTATAGTATTCACTTCAATATTACATTGATTTGTTTAAAAACTCAAACTCATGAGGTTTTTTGTTTTCATTTGATTTTGTTTTTTGTTTTCTTGTTTTGTTTTGTTTATTTTTATTTTTTATTTTTTTCCAATTTGACTGTCTTGATTTTTAAAACAATCGCTCCGTGATTTACGAATTTTCTTTGAGATGTTAGTGTAAAATTCACATGAAAAATCGTGTTTCTTAAAAGTACGACCGTTATCATCTTGCAACGCCCCCAATTAAAGATGAGACTATCCAAATCTTCCAAGATGAAATATAAATCCTGATTATCTTTTGTTGATTATCCACCAATTCTTATTTTTATGAGTGTCGTCACCTCAGCTAAATAATGGACCATTTTGATTTTATTATAAAGAAAGTGAAGAAAAGGTACATGCTACAGAGAAAAATATAATAAAAAAGAAAGATTAGGGGAAAGAGAGAGACAGAGAGAGACAGGGACAGAGAAAGCCTAAGAGCGCGAAAGTGATAACCCTAATATGTTTCAATGGAACATCATAAAAGATGAAGAGAAGGAAGGAAAGAAACAAAAATAGGTGAGAGAGACTTAGATCAAGATTTGTTTTTACTTTTTACATATTGAACTATTTTGCAATAGCCATTAAATAAATATATCAAACATTGTAATAATTAAATTATCATACTGTAGTATATCCACAGGCCCTGCTAATCTATTCATATTAACCTTAACACACCTACGGTCCTATAAGCAAACCATAATTCTAATACTGTATCCTGTCCATAACCCTAAATCCTAATCCTAATTTAACTCTTACTTTAGCAGATATTACGGTGACTGTCAATATGTGCAAATAAAACGAATAAATATGAAATGACAGAAGATAAAAATCCTAAAAATGAAAGTCAGCAGAAAAAAAAGTGAACGTCATTTTTTATATGAATCAGCTGCAATATCAATCAATCAAATCTCATGAGTCTTTTAGAATCGATAATGTATGAGAAAAATAGAAATAAGTTTATGGAATAAGAACAATAAATGATTTGTCTGAGTTTTTTGAGATGAGGCTTGATATGTATTATTTTGATTTTTTTTCTTGGACTGTTGTACTCATCTATATTGGGAAAATTAAAAACACAACGTTTCTGTCGTTGTACCTTTCTTGGCCTTCTTCAGGTGTTGCTTCTCTATCGGAGCATAACAATGATTCAACTCAGGAAACAATTTTGAATTGTTTTCATTGTTAAGTAAACAAGGTGTTAAAAAATCTATGAAGATCTCATCTAAATAATGACATCATTGTTTTTGCGTACCCATCAATCGGAAAAGCGTCACTATCATCTTTTTAAAGGGTACAACGATCACACAATAAAGATGAAGATAGCAGTGTGAAAAATCAATATTATCTTATTATAACGGAGATTGTGTGTGTTTTTTCTGTCTGTAACCGAAAATATTCCTACTCAAGTCACAATTCTCTTAGTTATTGACATCACATTCTCTATGATTTTATTTTTATTTAACCTCAATTATTAATAAAATTGTCTTACATTATTAATTACTGTTAACTATGTCTACATACTAACAAAACATGCAATTATATTTATATATACAACAAAATAGCGTTACAGTGTAAAGGGAAGGCTAATTTGCTAATAATATAAAAAATCGAATTTAATAAATATGTGCTTAGTATTATTGATTTCTAACTGTTTGGTTTTATTTTAATGAATATAAGTAAAAATCTCTTCAATGTATCTTAAATGAAATAACTGTCATTTTATTCTTTACTTCCTCTTTTTAACTAAATACTTAAATTAGAAAAAATAACAATGAAAGACGAGAGTGATGGAAGAGTAAGTTTCAGTTGTTCCATTTTTTTATTATATCCCCTCTGTTTCAAATCTTTTATTATACTCCCTCTGTTTCAAATCTTTTTATCTGTATTCTTATTTAGTTTCATTAGCCTTTCTAATTTAATATAATATTTTATTACATTAAAACTTAAATATATGCACCCGGAGGGTGCATATATTTGCTAGTAATTATAAAGAAGAATAAACATTGAAACAAATTAAAATATTATCCATTCAGTAGATATTATAATGCACCTGTTTTTTTTTTGTTTTTTTTATGAAGAAGGCCATATTACCGTAAATCCCAAGCTACCATCTATACATATATAAAGGGCAGTTCGTGTGTATGTATGTATGTCTGTATGTATGTATATATGTTTACAGGATGATGTATGTGTATGTTATCAGGGGTATATCAGGAGGAAACTAAGAAAATAAAACAATCAACGACAAAGTAAATACAACATAATATATATATATATATATATATATATATATATATATATATATATATATATATATATACTCATTCACTATCACCAGATCTTGCTTTTAGTGCAAAACTATTGAAGAATTGATTTATATTTGTGAAGATAATTAAACAATAAAATTTGAATAGCATGGAATTCATTTTTTATTTGCATTTAATATTTTAAAAGAGGACATTAATTTTTCTTTCAGAGTGTGCATATTTTGTTTCTTTTTAATTTTTTTTTTTTTTTTGACACCACAAAAGGCCAGATCAATGCAAACTCTTTTTTACATAGGGATTTTAATGGGACATCCTTCGAAAATCCAACTCGCAATTTCAGTAATAATGGATCTGTGAGACTAACTTTTTGTCCACCCACTTTCTATCCAGGTGACACTGGCTCGCCACTTCTAGCATTCTCATAAAATCCAGAAAGCCTTATTGTCGTAATTTCCAAAGAGCTGTATTGTAATAAAACTGAATATCATCGACATCGTTGGGGACCGAACACACTTAATATAGTGCTGTCCACTTTTATGAAGTTCATTCCTATGTCCACAAGACATTTTATTAGCAGCTGCGAATGATCTATCGTTTCTATGATTTAATCAACATTTCATTTACAGAAATAAAAGCATTTAAATATACAGGTGCAAATAGTTCAGCATCTACTTTATACTGATTTCAACACCAAATAGTATAATTCGGATAAATTCTCAATTTCAATGAAGAATTCCTATTTCTAAAAATATTACATAAATTTCACATTGGAAAAAGAACATTGTTTTTGATAGAAAATGTAGATTTAGTTATAGCAACATTAAAAGCAATTTTCTTATTCTTGATTAAAAAGAAACCTTGTATTAAAATGAGCTTTGGCTCGAATTTTATCCTATTATTTTCTAATCTCCAGCGGTTCATCAAAGAATCTAGGGTAAATTGAAATGAAGACATCATTTCGTTAGAAAACATCAATATATTAATACGCGTGTTCCTGAAAAGTAGAACTGTTATCGTCTTGCAACACCCTCTGGCTAAAAATGAGACCGTGCAAATAATCAAAGATAAAATGCAAAGGTGTAAATCCTAATTATCTGCTGTTTCTTTTCCGCCGAATTCTTATTTTTTTATGAGTGTTGGCATCACTTACATCGGAATTACTGTAAACCCTTGGTTTATATATATATATATATATATATATATATATATATATATATTATATATATATATATTGTTTATTACTGTATTCTCGTGTTGCATGTTTAGGTGAATGCGGTTTTTTTTGTTTGCTTTTTTTGTTACAAACAAAAAAACACATTCACGTAAACATGCCACACGTGAATACAGTTATAAAAAATACCATCATTTAAAAAAACAAAATTTCATTTAACTAGAAATGCCATAACAAGACGACTTCAGTTCCAGTGATTTTTTGAAAAAGAGATTTTATATAGAAAATTCAAGAATAAAATACAGGTTAACACACAATACCATTGTTACCTTATTATTATTTTTTCTTTACACCTGCATTGTGATAGCCTTCAAAATCAACCTTCAAACCAATATATATATTATATATTATATATATATATATATATATATATATATATATATATATATATATTATAGAGAGAGATCGGCGATATTGAGCACTCTATTAATAATACGGGCAAAAAACAGGTCCAATACTAACTCAACAAGTGAGCAAGGATAACCATATATAGAAAAGGAAAAGTATAGAATATTTAATAGATTTTCGAAATAAGAGCAATATATTTCATTGTGCACATGAACAAATATCAAACAATGTTTGCTTTAAATAGGGATCAAACACAAATAAATCAACAATACAAAAAAGAAATATGTTGATAAAATCTATTAATAATGGAGATTCGCTTCCGGTTTTTGTCTGTAACAAAAACTACGTCACTGCTTACGTCATCGTCATAAATACACTCAAAATTTGAGCATGCAACATAAGACAGTCCTCATTGGGTTTTTTTTAAACAAGTTTTAATAGATACATCCCCAGTATCATATATTTATATATTTTTTATTTTATTTTAATAAATATTCAAAGTTAATAGAACTTAGTTTCGATTTCAAATTGTTTTTTTGTTTTTTTTACTCCTTTAATAAATTTGATGATTTCATGATTTATTGTTCAAACTATCCAACATTTAATTTTTAACTTCCACCTCCACAAGCAGTATCTTTCAAAAATTTATTTTTTACAGCGCCCATTGCTATTTAATATAATGATTTATTAAGACAGAAAAGCACTTGAATCGAAACAAAGGGAATATTTTGCCTTCACTTTGCCTGTATGTAAATATCGTTTGTGCAATAATCATTCATGACAACACAATTTTTGGAGCAAAAACCGATCCATAGCGGAAACTCACTAAGCGTCTCTGATGAGCTAAATTGAGTTAATCGTATTATGGATGCTGATTGCCTTAAAGAAACTCTAAAGCAATAATTGCTACAATTCTGCCCGGTCATAAAATTAGCTCCCTTTCGACTGATTGATGAGCCCGGGAAAAACAGGCGAGTTTAATGGTGATTATTATATTGGGAGTTTCGTTTGAGTTACAGAAATTATTCAGAAAACCAAAGATTTATTGTTGTCAGCAACAATATAGAAAACGCCCAGTCAGCGTCGTTTAGAATACACTGACTTTATCCCTTGTACAGAGGGGTCAAAACCACACGAAAAACAGTGTCCTGTTCATGTCACTAAACTGTATCTGATGGTCAGGTTTCAGTTCTGGAGATCTAGTGAGTATGTTTTGACATTACTCACAGGGCCACTCTGACCCGGAGCGGAAGTATATGTTAAAATAGATCTGTTTGCAAATTATTTGTATTCGTTACGACCACGTGAAAAATATTCAAGAAACAACTACACAAAGAATGAATATAAATATAGAATAAACACGATTACCTAACCTTTAGGAATAAAATAACCCTGAATATATTTACATGCCTTTAAAATCAGTTGATATATAAAGCAGTAAAACATATGTTGACAATCAAACGCAATAGAAATCAGATAAACAAATCGGTTGAATAAATTACATTTTGACATTTTTTCAAATCAAATTGCGTTTTTACGTGGATTAGTTTAGTCTGGTAAAAGGCCACTGCAATGGAGCACTCAGGTATTAATAGACGTACGCAAACAAATTATTTGCCGATGTCACTAAGACGTACGCAAACAAATTATTTGCCGATGTCACTAAAACTAGGTAACTTATTTTAAAGCACTTTCCATTAAATCAAGCCTCTTAAACATTCTAACAATATCTTCTTTTCACTTATGTTGATTACCGTAAGTATTTTGAACAGTTCAACCTGGTGAATAACACAATTGTTCGATTTCATTTACTTCCATTAAAACCTATTACAGCAAATACTTCATTACATTCTATTTTATTATGGCTGGTAGGCGAATTTTAACGGCATATCAACCCATCTGGGTTATTTAATGCCAAGAGTTTAGGAAATAATATGTTGTGTATCTATATTTACACTTTTGTAATTAACGGTTTTATCGATGTGCTAGCATCATTGGGGATCATGTTGAGGATAAGTTTTGTATGGTATTGATCAGGTTATATCATGTTTTATACAATACAGAACTATTTGTTTTAATTTTTTTAAAAAACGTAAGAAACAAATTAGGACATTTTATAAATACCCCAGATTTATCAAACAAATATTTCTCCACTAAAACACGTAACAATTAGTCTTATTTTGCACGCCAACAAATTATTTTCCAATGTTATTAGAATAGGCTACCTCTTATTTATTCTAAAAGTATATTCTTTTCACTGATGTTGATTACCGGAAGCATTTTTAGCAGTTCAACAACCTCCGTATACATATTAAATAATTGTCGTATTTCTGGGTCTCGTTGAATGTTGGAGAAAAAGACACGATGATGAAAAAATTAGACATAAGTCAATCAAATTCATCATTTAAGAAATAGGGAGTGTGGTTTCGATAGCCCCAAAATCTAAGTTGTTACATGTCATCTTCCGGTTACAAACTAACTGTCTAACACTTTTCAAAAATCGCCAACTCTCACGTGTGACCGTTTCTCGCAACCATCGCAAGAGTTCCAATGCATTATATTTAACAACTCTTTTATCGTGGGATGAAATTGAGAGCTACATATATTCTTTTAAATTCCATCTTCAACAGGATGGATCACGTTGTTACATCATGACATGATGGTCCGTTTGAACACTTCCTATGCTGAACCTAAATTTCACAATAATTCAACGTTGAGATATCCAGTGAAAGCCCTATCGGCTGAGGCTTTAGGATACACTGACTGCACTTTTTCAGGGAGTCCATGGGTTGCGATCCGTAATTCTTAATGATGGCCAGTCCATGACAAGACAGGTGGTCGAAGAGGGCCCTACGATCAATCGGATGGTAACGTCATACCCTAGCACCAATATGATTGTCTCAATCCTATTGCCACTATGGCAAACCCCAACACTTTTTATTCTGTATGTACTAGAAGACACTGACTGAGGGTCTTGTTGTTCATGGTATGACATTAAACTCTATCTAATGAAGTTCCAAATCTCGAGCTCCGGGGAATGTGAAGTATCCCTTTTATGCCTATTGCTTCCATATATAAGAATGACTCGGAGTGGTAGTACCTGATAGGGCCCTATCTATAGGTTAGATAGAAAAATTGAGTTTTAAAATATGTTTAAAAAACATTGAGTTTTACAAAATCTAAGTACCCATGAAGAATGAATAAAACAAAATGTCCTCGTCATAAAAAAACGCAACAAGTGTTAACATCCTGAAAACCCAACCAACCAACCATCATATCTATTGATATAAAGAAACATTCTAAACGGAATTTCGACTAATGGTTTTTCAGTCACGCAATTTGTAAATGATAATCATCTTTCGTTGCCGTTAATTAGTCTAATACAACTTCGCTTAAAACGTATAACCGTGTTACGAAAACCGTGTTATGAAAAAAAAAGGGAAACATAGTATTTCACGAGTACCTGACAAGAGATACATTCACTGTTGATAAGAGATGAATTGATACCAGTTAGCTATCTTGTTCTAACCTACAGTAAACAATTTCAAACTGATGAAACTTACGATTAATTCCATGAACCTGACTAATAAAAAAAGAAATCAATATATTTATGAAGCATGTAGATTAGATAAACTATTACATGACACTTCAATATTTTACAAAATTTAATATAGATTAAATATTCCTATATATCTAGTCACTTTTTTCATCTTTTTCTAAATAGGGTTGAGTAAACACCCCCACACACAGATATATATATATATATATATATATATATATATATGTGTGTGTGTGTGTGTGTGTGTGTGTGTGTGTGTGTGGAGAAAGTAGACAAAGATGGGATGTTGTAGAAAATGGATGTTTATTGTATAAGATCCACCCACTCACAAATACCTAACACCTATGGCATCATTATCAGAACCCCATTGCTACACACCCTATCTGAGAGAAAAAGGAAAATCTCCTACTACCAACATCTGCTAACACCAACAACTGACCACCAAGATTTACTTTCCCATGTCGATTGCCTTACCATGGAAAAATGTCAGTTTGTCCAATTTATGCATAGTTGAATACTGATGGGTTCATGCCTTTTATAAAAAACATTAGTGTGAAATGAAACGCAAACAGACTTGTACCGGATTGATCACCGATTCCATTTCGCACGAGGATAACCATTACGCTCGGAGCGCTTCAATACCTATATTAATAGAATGAGTATTTTTACTGGATAATTACATTTCTTAGTGTAATTA
This sequence comes from Doryteuthis pealeii, assembly GCA_023376005.1. NCBI lineage: Eukaryota > Metazoa > Mollusca > Cephalopoda > Myopsida > Loliginidae > Doryteuthis > Doryteuthis pealeii. Next base: position 151,561,421 of record CM042137.1, read on the forward strand.
AAAATACCATGACAATTTTTTAATTGATGGAATTGTATAGATTCAGTGGAAATCTTAAACAGTAAAATGCCGACGGTTTTACGTGACAGCAAACTGGATTATATTCAGTTTAGGTGACAAACACACCCAGAAAATGTTTAATTTGTTAATTTTTATATTCATACAAATATGATACAAATAGATATTCATTGAAATATTATCTCTGCATCCTCAGGCAGATAATTTCATGTTAGTATTATATTCTTTTACATCAAGGAGTGATTTATTTTTATTTCGATTGCTAAAAGACATGTATGTTGCTAGTTTCACCAACACAAAGTTAATAAATTTATTTTGATAAGGTTTTTTTTTTATATTCACCGTTAAATACTTCTCCTTCGGTGTAGTCGAATTAGCAAGGGTTACACAGGCAAATTTTCAGCAGTCATTTGCTGCTGTCAATAAATAGTTTCCATTCTTTGGGTTCGTACTTTGGCACATCAAGCTTGTGCACCAAGTCATTCTCTTCAGAGAAAAAATGAAGGTACTCTTGTTGCCTGTTACGGTAGAATGTTATTCGAACACTATTAGAGATGATTTTTTTAAAATTTCAATCTGAATGCTAACAGTGCGGTAAAGGATTTTGACAATGCTGAGTTCTCTAACTAGTTTAGCACTTTTATTTTATATTGTTTCTTATTAATTCTAAAAGATTCCCAACGTTTATGTTTTTGTTTATTTATATCAGTGTCCGGTTTGTACCTATATCCTTGGTTTTGATTTCTCCCACTTGTCATATAATAACTAGATAATGAGAATCCAATAGTCTATTTTCTTTAATGTATGACGAAACCTAGGAGGAATTAAACCACAAGATCTCACGGGACTTGTTAATTTAACCTAGCAATTGCTAATCATTCTGCTCACTTGTATCTTCGATTGGTAAACCTTTTTCCCCATTCTTTATTACTTGTTGTTTTTCCCCCAATTATTTCTGTTAATTCTGATACTTGAGTTACAACACCAGTTGATCCATGGGGGGGGGGGGGTCAACATTTTGGTATCCTACCTATATAATGAAAAGAGGGGAAATTGTGATATGGTAAAATGATCTGGTACCTATCACTTCATCATAACATTTATTAACTAGAGGTAGATATAATATGAATAATTTGTTTATATATCTAGATCATACATCAAAATAATGTACATTTAATTATTTCGATATTTTTAAATGCATATAATGTCATTTTTTCTATCAACTTTAAATTTAACTTAATTTTATTTTAGAATTTAATAAAGATATACAGCTCATTCACCTTGAAATAGGAATCAAATAGATTGCAATGAAGTTATCAGAATAATAATTAGAATAATTTTATCTATTTTGTTATTATCTAAAGAATAACAATGTTTAAATGACAAAAATATTAATAGTACCAGGTATTCGCTTGGTTACCTCATTTTAGGAAATCTCCTTTACTCTTTAAAGGTACCCGGTACTTTTTACAATATCACCTTAATGGGAGCCCACATTTTGACATTTCTGATAACTAAAATTTGACCCCACACACACACACTGGTTGATCATCTTTTCAATACACTTGTTTCTCCGTTTCCTTTTTGGATCTAACTATTTATATTTGTTCATTATATGATTGACTATCCTTTTCTTTTCATTGTGTGTATTATATTTACTCTTATTTTGACTATTCAATGCTCTTTTGAGTGGGCAATATTACCCACTGCTCTGTTAAGTGGGCAATATTACCCACTGCTCTTTATATCCAATCTTTTCAATGGCCAATGAAATTATTACAGCAAAGATATGCTAAATTAAAATTTGAAATTCGTAAAGGATGTAGCAATGAAATCCCCTAAGTGCACATCTGTGAAAATAAATATAAATTTGATTTATGATAGCGTCCATCAGGAGTAGATTCTCGGAAAGTGCTTCACTTTAAGAGCACTGGATTACATTTGTGAACGGCTTCAAGAAAATGAAAATAAAACGGATTTCGCGTTAGATGAAGAGCAAAGATTTCGAAGACAATTATTTTTTCTCTTGTCATTTCAATATTAAATATTCTTTCTCTGAAGCTATTGATAAATATAAAAAAAAGATGAAAAAAACGTGATCAGTTTCCATACCTAATGTCATGATCAAACGAATAAAAGAAAAAGTATAGAAACACGATTCAACATACGCATAATTGATATATGTAGGTACATATATATATTATATAATATATATATATATATATATATATATATATATAATATATATTAATATTTATGTTATATTATGTACGTAGATATCACGTTCCATTGGCGTTATATTTTAACACAACTGTCACCTGCTGTTTTTCTATTACTGCTATCTTACCTGAGGCAAGACTTAGGTGGGCAGCCTTTTTATGTTCAACTTTGACACCATACAACCAATTTTGTCACGATATGTTTGTTGTTGTTTTCCTATGTGCGTCTCGGTTTTTCCAAAATTCCGAGAATTAATTTCGGTATGACTATTCTTTGTGCGATTTTCTATTATGTGCCATTATTATTACTTAAGATTCTTACGTGAAGTGCCAGCATTATTAATGACTATTATTCCTAATAGGTGTGTTGTTTTTTAAGGGATCTAATGTCTAGTGATCGGGCAAATAATACGTTGTATTCTATGCATTGGGCTAAGAGACCCCTCGCAAAAATGGTTTTCTTGTATAAAATTGCATCTGTTTATGAGGGTCCACTTCTTAAGATTTGGAGTATCCTTCATTGTCATTACTCTCAGGTCCACTCTGACTTGGAATGGTAGTACCTGTTAGGGTCTAATCTATGGGTCAAAATAGATCTCTTTGCAAATTAACTGCATTTCTCAATGCTATAGAACTTTTATAAGATTTTATATTTTAGTTATATTTACTACAAACTAGAATTGTTTACTTCTCATACTTTTGGTTTTTCACACCCGCCTAAGATGGTGGTTCACTGGAGGTTGAGTAACAGCAAATCTCCTCATGTCTACGTGGCTCTTCGAAGTATTCTAGCTGATCTTAACAGTGTTGTTGTTTGGGTGCTCTCGATTATCCGGATTTCCAATTCTTCCAGGCTCTTTTTCAAATCGCTGGGAACCGTTCCAAGGGTTCCAATTACAATTGGCACGACCTGTACTTTCATATTCCACGGTTATTTTAGCTCTCTGGTCAGGTCAAATTATATGTCTATCTTTTTGTTTTCTTTTACCTTCACTCTGATCCACCGGGACGGCAATATCCACGAGATGCCACGTTTTCTTCTTTTTGTTAACTAATGCTAGGTCTGGTCTTCTAGCCGGGATTTGGTGATCCGTCTGTAACTCATTCTCTAGGAGAGATTCCAATTTGTGCATATACAATTTAGTTGCATGGGGAACTTTTTTTGCACGATTCCCAGTGGATGACCTCTCCCAAACAGTAGTGCCTACGCTTTTTGTACAATTATTATTATTATTATTGTTATTATTATTATTATTATTATTATTATTATTATTACCAACAGAAAACACCCTCCGGGCGTCGTAAAAATTAATTTTGAAAGACATTGCTTGAGAGGGTGGGAGTTAAAAATTCAATGTCAGAGGGTTTGTATCATAAGTAAGCAAAATCCTCATATTTATTAAAGGAGTAAAAATAAAATAAAATAAAACAATTTGAAATGAAAACTGAGCCCCGTCCCTCTTAAATAAAATGTTGCGTGCATGTAATAACCAAACAATTATTTTGAATAGTTTCCACATACATTTTTAACAAAATCGTAGGTATTTATTTATTTGTAAACTTTTTAGTTAACTTTTTGTTACTGTAAAAAAAAAGGACGAGAGTAAAAAACAATTTTTAAAATTGCTTACTCAAATTCTGGTTATATATAGCATAAGAATATTGTTACGTAAGCTGTGACGTACAGCTATGACATAGTTTTTGTTACAGACAGAAATACAGACAATATCCATTATTAATAGATTATTATTACTTAGACTACTACTTCTAATTACTTGAAACCATACAACTGTGTGAAAAAATGACTATTACTGAATGGAAATAATTACTCAAAACTATATAACAACTTGTATTATAGAAGCAAACCGTAAGAATAGGTGTGAAAATTCTTAAGAAACAATTATACAAAAATGTATATGTAAATATACGTTGGACGTGGTTCCCAAACTTCTAAGCATAACGTAACACTAAACAGTTTGACATGCCATCCAAATCAATCAATCAATCAAGAAGTCTTTGTCATCTAAAATGATCAATGTAAGATCGCAATTGAAATGCTGGAATGATTTGAAAACGTACACCACAGAAAATCTTCTTCGAAACAAACAAGTGATGTGTCATATTAATACAACTCGCCAGATGAGCAGGGAAAATTGCAATTAATAAGTAAGAAATGTTCGCTTTAAAACCCAATGTCATCACCTGCAATCTCTTATTAAAAAAATCGCAATTGAATTAAACTAATAGTCCTAGGTTGGGATTTACCATTCCTTATTAAATCGGACGAATGAATATGAAACACGTGCGGACGAGGAATACGTTCGAGAAAAGGTAAGAATAAGGATAAAAGAAAAAATGCAAAAGAAAGTTAAGAAGTTAAGAAAAATTTATGTGTAATCTGTTTTAACAAACATTAACTGCAATCGCGATTTTATATATTCCCATTGTATATTTTAAAAGATAATTATTCTTTGTTCTTATCCTCGTAGGTTAATAAATAGACACAAGCAATGAACAGCTTCAAAATGCATTTCAAATCAGATTTATTTGCATTTCTTAATATATAGATATATATGACAAAAACAAGTTTTAACATTTTTAGTTGAAAAATATTTTCAAAATCTATAAATAAAATACAAAATTTTAGAATGTAAACTACTTAAAAAATACTATAATTCACAACATTTAATTTTTTTTGTAATTCTGGGCAATGTTTTATCTACTATTTTTAATTTTAATTTTTATAAACTATACTTTCATTTTGCTATAGAAATCTGATCAAAGCGAATTCACACTTTAAAAATATACTGACAAATAATATCTTTTTTCTTTTTAGACTGAGAAACCAAGAAGTAAAATTCAACCAAAATTTATTTGGTTATTATTAGATATATTCTATTATTAAGTATATTATTAAGTATAAAAGAAAAATATAGATATTTTAGATTTCATTAAATATTTTAGATTTCATGAAGTCAGCACCCCACAATGAAGCAGCTGTATGGCCACCTGCCAACTATTTCAAACCATCCGAGTGAGACGGACTAGGCATGCAGGACACTGCTGGAGAAGCAAGGATGAGCTTATAAGTGTCGTTTTCCTGTGGAATCCAACACATGGACATGCTAGTGTGGGCCACCTACCAAGGACCTACATTGACCAACTATGCGAGGATGCTGGCTGCTGCATAGAAGACCTCCCAGGGGCAATGAATGATAGGGAAGGTTGGCAAGAGATTGTCATGGATATCCATGCTGCTTGCGCGACATGATGATGATGATGATGATGATGATGATGATGATACATATAAAAGATTGATAAGTGTATTGTGTTTTTACAAATAGTAACTGTAATCTATATTTTATATATGGTCATTGTATAAGTATATTTTAAAAGATAATTATTCGTTCTTGTGATTCCCTTAGTCTCTATGGCTTTTGGTTACTCACAGTACCTGGTTTTCCTAAATGATCACCCATGTTATAAATGAATAGGTTAATCGCTGCTTAACTATCGTTATCTAGCGGAAACATTGTTTTAGTTTAACTTTAACTTAATTCTGAAGAGTTTATCTATTTTATTCAGTTTGTGTATTTCCTTGTAGCTTGATTCCGGAATAGAACATCCGTATTCTAGAGAACGAGAATAATATACAAGCGCATTTAACAATTTTAAACTCTGATATCTCATATTCCTTTTTTTCTTCTCTAATTCAAGATTTTAGATTTTAGTTAAATTCGTTTGATGTGTTTAATAATAGGATATCCTGAAAATTTCCTACGCACTGATAAGATCAATTTTGAGCTTTGATCTCTTAGTTGTCTCATTAATCAAACATCAAAAGATCCTTTGAGAAAAAAGTTATTGTAGAAACGTTTTTTGAAATTATCTTATGCAATCTAAACTAAATCAATAAATATAGCAACCAAACATAGCGATAAGTTGTCCGATTGAGATGAGTATTAAATCTAGATCCATTGAACTTGCTTTACAATCCTTGCCAGTTATTTCATTTCAGTTAGAACAACAGCTTATGAAAAAGCACATATCAAAGCTTTAATATATTGATAAGAAAATGTTTTAATCCATCTTAAAACACTAAGATTATTTCAAAATGGTAACTGTATATTGGTATCTGATAGATAATTCAAGTACAATTATCTGTAGACATATACGGAGTAGTTGTTATATGTCAAAATCTAGGCGCATCGACTAATCGAAGGAGATTGACTCGTCGGTCTGAATTCAAATCCCTGACAAGGCTGTTTGAATTTCACATTGCACTAATAACCTTAAGAAAGGTATGCATCAAACTGCTCTCCCTCTAGCTATGGGTAAATAGTAGGGCAAACTAAGCGCGTTAACCTTAGCAAGGTAACCCATTTAGAAGAAGAAAAACTTTGGGTTCAAATGTTTTAAACCCCGCTTAAGAAATTTACATTTTGTCACACCCTGCTCGTACAGAAGGGTTGGTATATATATATATATATATATATATATATATATTATATATATATATATATATATATATATATATATATATATATATAAAGTTTAGTTGAACTGTACAGACAATTCCTGTCGGACAAGTTTTTCGTTGATCCGTTCCAATTTTCGGCCATCCTTCTGGTGGCGGGGTGTAACTGGTATAACAGTCCCCATCGTTTCCTACCTGAGGATGGCAAATTGTATTGCCCAAAGCGCTCGTTTTTAAACCTTTGGGGGACTGTTATACCAGTTACACCGCGCCACCAGAAAGATGGCCCGAAAATTGGAAAGGATCAACGAAAAACTTGTCCGACAGGAATTTTCTGTACAGTTCAACAAAACTTGTATAAAAGAAAAAATGCTGGCAAAATACACCTATATATATATATATATATATATATATATATATATATATATATAATATATATATATATATATATTCTTTCTAATAGAGTGGATAACCCGCGATATTTTTGATGGATAACCACTCAAAATGAAAGATTGGTTGAGTTGATTTTGCCGGTATCTCAACCAGTCTAGGGTTATTTTATGCTTAGAAGTTAGGGAATTGTGTACTTGTTTTTATGTTTTCTATTTTTGTGTTCATACACCTAAATAATATCAATGATTTCTATCAAATAAAAATCCATTTTCAAACAGATCTACTTGACTCATAGATGGGATCATAACAGGTACTTCGACGCCGGGTCAAATAGAAAGTCACGTGGTACAGATAGCAAACTTACATATATTTTACGTACAACAGTATCATACACTAACGGATGAAGTCTTACTTCATTACTTTATGATACTGCTGTATGTAAACGCTGAAATTGACACAGTAAATTCTAACATTCTATTTTACCAATGAAATTTGATGTTGAAATTTTCAAGCAACAAATGGAAATTTCAAATCTGTTTTTTGTTCTTTAAATTATGTACCAAAATTACTGGCAAAACAAGGTTTACTTTTAATTCTGAAATCCTTTTTAAAAACTAACAGCTGCCCTTATATATATATATATATATATATATATATATATATAATTATATTATATATATTATGTGTGTGTGTGGTGTGTGTATAGATAAAAAGATATGAAAACAACACAATATGATGTTAAAGTGAAAAGATTTTATATCATATTCATAGCTAATATTGAACAATATTTCGATTTATAAAAATCATCTTCGGAGGTTGTTTATACTCCAGCCTTATCAATAGCGGAGACGAAAAGAATATGAATTTAAAACGAAAACATTGATGTTGCAAAAAAGTTATGCGGAAGTTTCAATATAAGCAACCGCCAACGATTTTCTCGGTCAGCGACAGTTATGTATGTTGTAACAGTTTATATATATATATATGTATATTAGATGGATTACTTTTCAAAAGAAATTTAATGTTGAATAGTTCACACTTAACTAAAGTTAGAAATAGAAGAGTTCATTTGAAATTCCTATTGTTCTGTGAGCCACTTGTCAAAAGGATCTATAAGAGTATGGAAGTGAAAAGATAGAAATACAGAAATATATTGGTACCGAATATATTTTACGTAAAGTAGTATCATAAACTAACAGACAAAATAAGGATTCAGAAACCTTATAAAACGCTGCAATTGACACAGTATATTTTAGCAAACTATCTTTGCCATGAGGCTATTCAGATATATATTATAGATAAGATACGATAATTTTGGTTTAGCCCAAGGACACATCAGCGAAATTCGAGATTGATACATTAGCAAAATTCTCTGCGCGGCAAAATAGTTCAACTCGGAAAGTTGTTTAATGGAGATTTTTTTTTTTTACTAGACTAATTTTCAATTAGAGAAGTATTACGTGGCTGTTGATAATACGGTTTCTTTACAAATACTTGCATGAAAACACGGCCTGATTTGAGCGGTTCACTTTCGATTTCTATTAATGCTAACCTCAAAATGGTTAGCCATTCTCTAGTAACACTGTCAGCTTTATGAGGTGTTCTCAATCATCAGACACATAATATGATAGAATAATGTTAGATAATAATATTCATAAAAATGTTTTCTAAAAAATAATTTCTCTTTTAAGACTCTGATTTTCATCATTATTGTATTGCGCAAATTTGTATTTAACATCAATGCTCATAAAACGTTTTAGATGTTAAATATTGCAATTTAAGTGTTGTTACCGCATTATAATTTCATTAACTGCGTTACTTTGATATCAGAACGAGGAAATTTGATCCCTTAATGTTTAATTCTATAAAATTAAAATGAAATGAAGTTATTATTAGTTCCATTTCCAAAGTACTATTTCAAAGTGAGAAAAAGTCCTAGGGAGCGATTTTTTTCAGATGCCGGGGCGGAATCAATCCGAAGTTGCATCTTATGGAAAGACTCATTAACACCTCTACATGGATATTAAAGGATGTCTCCTTAATTGGGGTTATCAAGTCTAAGTATGGAATCGGCTTGGTTAGTATAAAGTTGAGACCATTGCTCGTCACTGTCTTAGCTGGGGCTAACTGATGTTGACAATGGCATATACTAAAGGGTGGTGGGCTTACTCTTTTATAATGCGGGTTTTTATCCTATCCAACTTCATAATTTGGTGAGACTTGACCTCCTGAAATTTCTGGTTGTAAGATTTTTCCAGATATTGTTGAATTTGGTTTGTCATCTGTCATTGTTATTTCCGGCCGTAATTGATTGATGCCACTAAATTAATCAAAAGGATGCCAATGATTTACAAAGCCACAAGAAAAGATAATCCCCCACATGGATGAAATGAAAATTATTGATGGAGTTTAAAATTTATGAACGAGAAAAGAAAAGTGGTTTACTTTTTGTAAGTCGTTAAAACGAAAAAAACATATTCAAACCAAAGTGTTTGATAAAGGTTCATTTAGATTCGGCCACCGAGAAGAAAACTTTGATGAAAGAATTAACATTCCACAACGCCCGTAGATATCCGGAATGCAACGGCACCATCTCTACCACTGAAAACCTAGATGCTAATTAGCATAAAGCAGAAACGCCAGTTAAATCCTCCCCCGTCTCTTTTCTCTCCTAAGTGCGCGAAACATTGTTTTTCTATTGTATGATTGTTATTGCATACAGAGAGTTCTCGTTCTTAGAGTTCGGCAACTTATTCATACTAACCTCACATCCCGTCAAAAAGAGGCTCCGGCCAAGCTGTATCACTTCCTCTTTTGTGAATCTTTAAAAAACACAACGTGGATGCAGGAATCATTGACAGAGCAACTAATCGGAAAAGGAACGTGTTCATCTCGGTGATGGCACCACATACTAACTATTCATCACGTAGAATATCCACGATTGATTCTTTAAAGTTTTGTGTATAATCTTCTCTTTGTGAATGTGTTTGCTTTAGTTTTGATAAGAAATATCAATCATGATAATTATAGTATTCTAACTCATAGATGACTCTCTTTGTATACATTTTTTATTCATACAAATTAAATAAGAATACATGTTGTAGGGTATTGTATTGCTATGATATGTATGTATATACCAAATCCCTCTACCATGATCAGTCATTTTTTACACGGAGTATAGCCGGTTTGAATTCAAATATTTCCTTTCCTTACACTTGTCTTATCGAGGTTAAAGTCTTCCCTACTGTTTACCCATAACTGGGTGAATAACATGGATTTTTTCAATGGAATTAGCAGGAAGTGAAATGCTGTCTTGCCCAAGATTTGAATTTGAGTCGATTATTCTATATTCTATGACGATAACCATTACGCGGAATGTCCTGTTAAGATACATAAGGGTTTTGAAAATGGTGAAAATTCTGCGAAATTTGAAAATATAGTCAGACTGTTTTGCAATGGCCAATCACCAAAATATGCACAGCTCATGGACAGAATTGGAATGTACCCTGATATATTTACGTACACATAGTCACCACGTCTTCACACTACATAAACTTAGTTTTATGAATGAATGCATTTCTACATGCAATTTAGTAACATTTTTGTCTCTTCAGTCTATAAGTGTAAGAACCCAGCGTATTTGACGCCATAGTTAAACGACTTTATCCAGTCAATCGTTTCGAAAATGTTTTGTCATTTTGGCTTATCGAAACAAACAAAAAATCAACAATGAATATTTTTATAACGTCTAGAAAAATAAATGGTTTCCTCTTTTGTCTTTGGGGGGAATTTTTACGAACATCTTTTCCCTTTACGTTAGAAATATATTTTTTTATATTCCATTCAAAATAAGTTAAGCAGAGATTTATGTCAATGTTTCTTGCCTGAAGATATTTAATATATTTTAAGATTATTTATTTAATGGATGAGGTAGATGCTTATTTCATGTTGTGCAAGGTGTTCGATCCCAGTTAAAAAGAATGGTTTTAAATGATACTATTATCCAGAAAGGTGAGACCATCTTCGAAGAAAATCTTCCAATCTTTTTTCTCGCCAAAATATACTGCATCATTATCTTAATCAAGGCTTACCAATAGTATGGATTTCCTTTACTCTCTCTCTTCTCTCTCTCTCTCTCTCTTCCTCTCTCTCTCTCTCTCTCTCTCTCTCTCTCTCTCTCTTTCAATTGCTCTTGGCAAGTCCTCTAAGCGGCATCAGCTCCATACGGACACAGGATGCCACCATTCATTGTACTAATCTAAATTTAATATTGAATACCTCATCCAAATTTCTAACCTCGCCACAACTAAGATACACTTAGAAACACTTAACATGGTGTAATGGTAAAAAATATCAGCTACCATAGAATTACTAATATTCGATACCATCAATTATATCCTGTGCTTAGCTTAACGGTTATTGCTGTAGAAATAAAATCGGTGATTCGACTTTAAATCTTGTACGAAGCTATTTGCGTTTGATTTCATTTTAAGAAAGGTATTAACCCTTCTCTTCTCTCCACATCCAGCTTATAACTAAATCATAGGGCAGACTCGTTTCTTTATTCTTCGTTAGGCAACCAGTCTATGAGAAGGAAAAATATTTGCATTCAAAGCCAGTATTACTCCGCATAGAAATTGACCATGTTTGACATCCTATCCGTGGCGGAGGAGTTGGAGATATATAAAACAATCCCTCCATACGAACAGGATGCGACACAAGGTCAATTACTTAAGCGGATTTTAAACAGATTTGAATTCAGAGTTTCCTTGACTGCTTACCAGGTTACAAAGTTTAAAGAGTTCCCGTCTGCTCTACTATTTACCATAGCTGCACGGAGAGTAGTTGGATACATACCGTTTCCCAAGGGCATTAAGTCTATGTGAAATGTAAACATACTCGTCCAGGATTTGAACTCTGATCGACGAGTCGATTTCCTACGACTCTAACCATTACACCACGTACCTCCACACATATACTGTTAACCTTGGGCCGAAATGAATCTAACGTTCATAGATAATTAATAATTGGAAAGCTATCTGCATGATTCATTTTCACGCAATTACATTTGAACCAAACATGATAAGGATTTTTGCGCGCCATTTTTGTCTTTTTGTTGTTTTCTCTTAATGAGTTTCCAGTCAAACCAAATAAGTTTCATTAAGATAGGAATATCTTAGAGTTATTTATTAAGTGCAGCTAATTCCCCCATTAATTCAGTAGTTCCTCAAATTTCCTTTTATATGATTACCAATTCAAAGCTTGTTGAGGACAAACTCTTCATATTTGTCGATATTGAGTGTTGAGGAATAAAATAACCCTAGGAAATAGGGGACAAGTGTCATGTCAAGCAAATTGAGATTTTAGTCGCTTTTATATATATTAGCAGGGAACTATATTTACAACATTCTAATGTTAGAAATAATGTTTTTGTGACGACAAAATGGTTGAAATAGTTTGGTTTGGTTTGTTGTACGGCATATCAACCTCAGTGGGTCATCTAATGCCAAATGAGTTTTAGGTTCAGAGCGTATATTTAGAGTGTATATATGTTTAGATTTAAACTATTGTTCAATTGCTCATATTTTTTTAGTACAATCCCACTTCTTTTAGGAAAGTAAAAATCTGGATGTTTTATTTTCGTGAAAAGTTTTTTATCAAATTATTGCTTGGTAGTATTTGTTTGCACTAGAATCAAAGTCTACACACCCTAGCAGTATATGTTTCACTGTAAATCCCTCTTGGCATGTAGTGCATATTGGGGATGTTGTGTTGAGGAATAAAATAGCGGAAAACTAAATATATAAGTGTCATGTCAAGCAAAGGGAGCTTTTAGTTCATTGTATAGATATTAGCAGGACCTGTGGATATAACACAGTGTGATAATTCAATTATTACAACGCTTGATATGTTTACTTAAGAGATATTACCTTATATGTAAAAAAAAAGTATAATCTTGATTTAACTCTCTGTCACTCTTTTCTTTCTTTCCTTTTTATCTTTTTCATTATGTTCCATTGAAGCCTATTAGCGTTATTGCTTCCGAGTGCTCACACCCTCTCTTTTATCTTCCATGTTTCTTTTTTATTATTATATTTTTTCTGTGTAGTATAACCTTTTACCTCCCTTTCTTTCTTTATGATAAAAACGGAATGGTTCACTATTAACTGAGGTGACGACTCTCTTCAGAAATAAGAATTCATATTTTTTAGTACAATCCCACTTCTTTTAGGAAATGTAAAATCCTGGATGGTCTTATTTTCGTGAAAAGTTGGGGTTTCTTTTAATTATTTGCTTGGTAGTATTTTGTTCGCACTAGATCAAAGTCTACACACTCTAGCAGTATATGCTTCATTGTAAATATCTCTTGGCATGTAGCACATGTTGGGGATTCTGTGTTTTGAAAGAGGAATAAATATATGAATTATTAAACTCTACATTAGAGAGGAAATAGATTTGAAGCTTGGAAGTCATTTAGCTTTAAAAAAAAAAAGGACACATAGCAACTGAAATAAACTAAATCATTCAAATCAAGGTGAGAAATTATATGATCTGAGATAAAGAGAAACTAAAAACGTTTAATTATCTCCGATCAACTGTATTTTTGTTGTCTTTTAAAATTAGTAGAAATGTATAAAATCAAATATGGTGAAAATCAATACATTTTTTATCGTCAATTTTTACATATAAATTTTGTTTAATTTATAATTTCAGAATGAAAGGGTAGAAAGATAATTTCGAAATTTAAAATCAACTTTGAATTGAGTCAAAACTTCGAAAATTGTTTATCATTTCCGTTAGACGTAATTTTATACTTATTTATTATTGTCACTCGAAAGAAATAGCCGAATAAAAAATTGCCCACAAATAAATACAATTCTTTAATCGTGTTTTTACTTTAATAAAAAGCTAATTTCTTTAAAGACCAAAAATATCAGAATTATATTATTTATATGATTTATTTTTAATAATATTATACAATCAAAAGGGATATTATTTAGGTAACATTCTTTACCAAAAAGTCCACAATATTGAAACTCTCTCTCTCTCTCTCTCCACTCCGCCTCTCTCTTCTTCTCTCTCTCTCTCTCTATATATATATATATATTATATTATATATATAATATATATAAAGAAAAAGTTGTTGGTGGGTTCTATAGTCGTTATCAGCGAACGAGTCTATCCCTTTTCATTAACGCTAGAGCAAAGAGATTGTTTTAGTGTCTGAGTCGAACACGACACTACCATCAGCCCTCATTTTAAACTCACAGATCCTGTGCAACTCATACACTGAGTTGGCGAGGGCTGGTATCAAACCCGAAACCTCTGAGTTCCTAGTAGGTCGCTTTAACGATAGATTGATTGATGGGTGAAAATTTAAATGGCCTATTAAATTAAACTAACGTAATTAAAAGAAAAATCTTGAAAGAATTACATTTATTGACTATTAAAGGCTGTGAATGAGGAAACATTTAAAAAAATATATAAATATATTTCTTCAGATACTGAAATGTTTTATGGTGAAACCACGGGTTGTTAAATGTATCCAAAAAATGTGCTCGTCTACTTTTCTATTTTGTATTGTGAGAGTTGTGTTATTCTAATCATAACGTCTTGAGATATTTGAATCTAAAAAGAATTTGTCTCTTAAAATTAATATTGTAGAGTCATCTATAGATTAAGAATGTTTATTTATAAATCCATTTTCTTTGTTATTTTTCATAGTAGTAAATTTATTATTTGATTAGTATCGGTATCTCTTTAAGAAACCGATATTTTTCCAATATTTAAAAAAGTATAGCTTAATTTGATTTATAGGCCATTTGAATTATCATTTATCTTATATCACACCACACACACACACACACTCATCCACAGACCCTGCATTTCGAACGTATCGCAATGTCCTCAGGGGCTAGACATCGCAGACCTACCTCCAGTCACGATCAAAACGCCGATTTGATTTTATCAGCAGTTAGTCAACACTGAGCCGTCGTCAGCACAAGCGAATGAGAATTTTAACCGATAAATAATACAATAGGTATATAGGTCAAGGTCACCAGAGAGAGCTTATAATTAAGGGTCTACTTATTTAGACAGCTATACATTCAGATCTTTATTACAGATTTTCAACTATTATAAATTTGATAATACATAATACCTCATAATATCCGTTTTGATTGCATTGAAACAATTCAAACTTTAGTTTTCTTCTTTCAACTTAGAAACTTAAGTAGAATTCCAAGGATTTATGTATTGGAAATCTTGTAGGGTCCGGAGAATGGCTTTTCTATTCTTCTTTTTAAAATAGATAAACATTTTTGTTTTTCCTTTCTCCTAAAGAAGTCCAAATCTATTGTTTCTGTGAAATTGAACCTAAAATTCTTCTGTTGGAACCTCATTCACATTTATTACTCATAGTTATAGCATTTGAAATTTCCAAAAGATAAATGGAATTGGATTTTTTCTGATTTGCAAAGATTTGAATGAGTCTTTTAATGCTCAATAGACTTTGAAGACTAACCAAATATATTTTTGAGTGTCCACTTAAAGAATCTATTTTTAATAATCTTTATTCTCATCATCTTCTCATCTCATATGAATAATCCTTGTTAATTGAGAGGAAAACGTATTTCCCTAATCATCTTTCCACAAAAATAAGATTCTAATAAACAACCTCCTGGTATCTTGGTTTAGAAGAAAACTGAGAATTATTAAAACAAATTTTAGGAGTGTAATCCTTTATACTGTAAATACAAACTCATATCAATACGTCCGCGTGGTAGGTAGAGTAAACTAGCATACTAACATCTGTAAGTAAGTAAGTCGTCGGGGCGGCCTAAAGTCGGTATCCAGCCAGTCAGCGAGGGAGTCCTATCCCCTTTTTCAATAGCGCTATACCAAGGAGATTGTTTTTTGGCGTCTGAGGTGGAACGCCACAACTACATCAGCTCCTTACTTTACCGCACAGATCCCTGTGCTACTCCATACGCTGAGTTGGCGAGGACCGGTATCGAACTTGGAACCTTGTGGTTTCTAGCCGAACGCTCTACCGACTGAGCTAACCTGGCCCCCTGTGGGAAATAAATACTGAATGAATCCGTAAGTGTCCTTCTACTCTATAATTTAGTTCTTATCCAAAACATTCGGTTGGTTCTACAGAAGCTTTGCCATTATAAAACAATCAGTTGTACGGTTGTCCAATAGTTTTCAATCTTTCACTAACTGTTGTTTGATGTTGAAGAGGCAGAACTTATATATACATTATATATATAATTAAGGTCGCGTGGGACATAGGATCAACGCGCCTGAATTACTGACAGTTTGTCAGCTCTTTGGTCTGAAGATGCAAAGGCAAGAACTGTTAGTGATCAGACGCAGAGCAGACTCCATGTCCACGCAATTTAATATAAGTGTTCTATCAATCATATTGAGCACCGTGTTTAAATATAGCACTCATGCTAATCCATATATATATATATATATATATATATATATAGTAAATATAATGGAGATTCGGTCTCGATTTGTTGCAACAAAAACTCGTCACATGTTACGTCATAGCTTTGCGCCAAAATATTCTCGTGTTATATAACACTCAAAATTTGAGTAAGTAATTTTTAAAAATTGTTTTTTCATTCTCGTCTTTTTTTTTCAATAACAAGAAATTAACTAAAAGTTTACAATAAATAAATACCTGCGATTTTTGGGAAATATAACGTGAAAAATATTCAAAATAATTGTTTGATTAATAATAATAGTTGCATGATACATTTTATTTGAGGGGGACATAAGTAAGTTTCCTTTTGAAATTGTTTATTTTTGTACTCCTTAAATAAATTGGATGATTTTACTTACTTAGATACAAAACCTCTGACATTGAATTTTTAACTCCCACCCCCTCAGGCAATATCTTTCAAAAGATAATTTTATTACGCTCGATGATATTGTTTTCTTGAATAAGATTCATCCGAAATTCAGAACTCACACGTACATATAAATATATTCCGTATTATTTTTGCATATACGAAGTATTATGAATAAATAAAAGAGACTTTGGTGTGTTTATAAATTTTAATTCAATTTCGAAACATTTTCTGTCTCGTCAGTCGGATTTTTCAACTCGATTTTAATGTTTTGCGCGTGTTGATAATGTTTTTTCGTTGTTTTGAATTTGATTGAACTGCGTATTTAACAAACGGGGTTTGTAGGACCGCTTGTGAATTTCCTATTATCTTTTTTTCGTTTTCTGTTACAGCAATCACCCTGGGTCGGTGGAACCGGTTTCAACCAGCGAATTCAACACTGGTGAATTCATGAAAGGAATAAACAAGAGAATAGGAAATTCACAGCGGTCTCAAACCGTTTGTTAAATACGCCAGTTTCAATCAAATTTCAAAACAACGAAAAAACAATTATCAAACACGCGCAAAACATAAAATCGATGAAAATCCGACTGACGAACAGAGAATGTCGAAAATTGAATTAAATTTATAAACACACCAAAGTCTCTTATTTATTCATAATACTCTGTATATGCAAAAATATATACGGATATATTTATATGTACGTGTGAGTTCTGAATTTCGGATGAATCTTATCAAGAAAACAATATCATCGAGCGGTATAAAAATTATCTTTTGAAAGATATTGCCTGAGGGGGTGGGAGTTAAAAATTCAATGTCAGAGGTTTTGTATCATAAGTAAGTAAAATCATCCAATTTATTTAAGGAGTACAAAAATAAAACAATTTCAAAAGGAAACTTACTTATGTCCCCCTCAAATAAAATGTATCATGCAACTATTAATTATTAATCAAACAATTATTTTGAATATTTTTCACGTATATTTTCCCAAAAATCGCAGGTATTTATTTATTTGTAAACTTTTTAGTTAATTTCTTGTTATTGAAAAAAAAGACGAGAATAAAAAACAATTTTAAAAATTACTTACTCAAATTTTGAGTGTATATAACACGAGAATATTTTGGCGCAAGCTATGACGTAACATGTGACGTAGTTTTTGTTGCAAACAAATCGAGACCGAATCTCCATTATATATATATATATATATATATATATATATATATATATGGATAGCATGAGTGCTATATTTTAAACGGTGCTCAATATGATTGATAGAACACTTATATTAAATTGCGTGGACATGGAGTCTGCTGCGTCTGATCACTAACAGTTTCTTGCCTTTGCGATCTTCAGACCAAGAGCTGACAAACTGTCAGTAATCAGGCGCGTTGATCCTATGTCCACGCGACCTTAATTATATATATATATGTATATATAAGTTCTGCCTCTTCAACATCAAACAACAGTTTAGTGAAAGATGAAAACTATTGGACAACGTACACTGATTGTTTTATAATGGCAAAGCTTCTGTAGAACCAACCAGAATGTTTTGGATAAGAACTAAATTATAGAGTAGAAGGACACTACGGATTCATTCAGTATTATTTCCCACAGGGGCCAGGTTAGCTCAGTCGGTAGAGCGTTCGGCTAGAAACCACAAGGTTCCAAGTTCGATACCGGTCCTCGCCAACTCAGCGTATGAGTAGCACAGGGATCTGTGCGGTAAAGTAAGGAGCTGATGGTAGGTGTGGCGTTCCACCTCAGACGCCAAAAACAATCTCCTTGGTATAGCGCTATTGAAAAGGGGATAGACTCCCTCGCTGACTGGCTGATACCGACTTTAGGCCGCCCCGACGACTTTACTTACTTACAGATGTTAGTATGCTAGTTACTCTACCTACCACGCGGACGTATTGATATGGAGTTTGTATTTACAGTATAAAGGATTACACTCCTAAAATTTGTTTTAATAATTCTCAGTTTTCTTCTAAACCAAAGATACCAGGAGGTTGTTTATTAGAATCTTATTTTGTTGAGAAAGATGATTAGGAAATACGTTTTCCTCTCAATTAACAAGGATTTTCATATGAGATGAGAAGATGATGAGAATAAAGATTATAAAATAGATTCTTTAAGTGGACACTCAAAATATATTTGGTTAGTCTTCAAAGTCTATGAGCATTAAAAGACTCATTCAAATCTTTTGCAAATCAGAAAAAATCCAATTCCATTTATCTTTTGGAAATTTCAAATTCTATAACTATGAGTACATAAATGTGAATGAGGTTCCAACAGAAGAATTTTAGGTTCAATTTCACAGAAACAATAGATTTGGACTTCTTTAGGAGAAAGGAAAAACAAAAATGTTTAATCTATTTTAAAAAGAAGAATAGAAAAGCCATTCTCCGGACCCTACAAGATTTCCAATACATAAATCCTTGGAATTCTACTTAAGTTTCTAAGTTGAAGGAAGAAAACTAAAGTTGAATTGTTTCAATGCAATCAAAACGGATATTATGAGGTATTATGTATTATCAAATTTTATAATAGTGAAAATCTGTAATAAAGATCTGAATGTATAGCTGTCTAGAAATAAGTAGACCCTTTAATTATAAGCTCTCTCTGGTGACCTTGACCTATATACCTATGTATTATTTATCGGTTAAATTCTCATTCGCTTGTGCTGACGACGGCTCAGTGGTTGACTAACTGCTGATAAAATCAATCGGGTTTTGATCGTGACTGGAGGTAGTCTGCGATGTCTAGCCCCTGAGGACATGCGATACGTCGAAATGCAGGGTCTGTGGATGACGTGTGTGTGTGTGTGTGTGTGTGATAAAGATAAATGATAATCAAATGGCCTATAAATCAAATTAAGCTATACTTTTTAAATATTGGAAAATATCGGTTTCTTAAAGAGATACCGATACTAATCAAATAATAAAT
Organism: Doryteuthis pealeii; assembly: GCA_023376005.1. Classification (NCBI taxonomy): domain Eukaryota; kingdom Metazoa; phylum Mollusca; class Cephalopoda; order Myopsida; family Loliginidae; genus Doryteuthis; species Doryteuthis pealeii. The sequence goes on from CM042137.1 coordinate 151,581,340, forward strand.
TTACTACTATGAAAAATAAACAAAGAAAATGGATTTATAAATAAACATTCTTAATCTATAGATGACTCTACAATATTAATTTTAAGAGACAAATTCTTTTTAGATTCAAATATCTCAAGACGTTATGATTAGAATAACACAACTCTCACAATACAAAATAGAAAAGTAGACGAGCACATTTTTTGGATACATTTAACAACCCGTGTTTCACCATAAAACATTTCAGTATCTGAAGAAATATATTTATATATTTTTTAAATGTTTCCTCATTCACAGCCTTTAATAGTCAATAAATGTAATTCTTTCAAGATTTTCTTTAATTTACGTTAGTTTAATTTATAGGCCATTTAATTTTCACCCATCAATCAATCTATCGTTAAAGCGACCTACTAGGAACTCAGAGGTTTCGGGTTTGATACCAGCCCTCGCCAACTCAGTGTATGAGTTGCACAGGGATCTGTGAGTTAAAATGAGGGGCTGATGGTAGGTGTCGTGTTCCGACTCAGACACTAAAACAATCTCTTTGCTCTAGCGTTAATGAAAAGGGGATAGACTCGTTCGCTGATAACGACTATAGGACCCACCAACAACTTTTTCTTTTATATATATATATATATATATATATATATATATATATATAGAGAGAGAGAGAGAGAGAGAGAGAGAGGGAGAGAGAGAGAGAGAGAGAGTTTCAATATTGTGGACTTTGGTAAAGAATGTTACCTAATAATATCCCTTTTGATTGTATAATATTATAAAAATAATCATATATAATATAATTCTGATATTTTTGGTCTTTAAAGAAATTAGCTTTTTATAAAGTAAAAACACGATTAAAGAATTGTATTTATTTGTGGGCAATTTTTATTCGGCTATTTCTTTCGAGTGACAATAATAAATAAGTATAAATTACGTCTAACGGAAATGATAAACAATTTTCGAAGTTTGACTCAATTCAAAGTTGATTTAAATTTCGAAATTATCTTTCTACCCGTTTCATTCTGAAATTATAAATTAAACAAAATTTTATGTAAAAATTGACGATAAAAATGTATTGATTTTCACCATATTTGATTTTATACATTCTACTAATTTTAAAAGACAACAAAAATACAGTTGATCGGAGATAATTAAACGTTTTTAGTTTCTCTTATCTTCAGATCATATAATTTCTCACCTTGATTTGAATGATTTAGGTTATTTCAGTTGCTATGTGTCCTTTTTTTTTTTTAAGCTAAATGACTTCCAAGCTTCAAATCTATTTCCTCTCTAATGTAGAGTTTAATAATTCATATATTTATTCCTCTTTCAAAACACAGAATCCCCAACATGTGCTACATGCCAAGAGATATTTACAATGAAGCTATACTGCTAGAGTGTGTATAGACTTTGATCTAGTGCGAACAAAATACTACCAAGCAAATAATTAAAAGAAACCCCAACTTTTCACGAAAATAAGACCATCCAGGATTTTACATTTCCTAAAAGAAGTGGGATTGTACTAAAAAATATGAATTCTTATTTCTGAAGAGAGTCGTCACCTCAGTTAAATAGTGAACCATTCCGTTTTTATCATAAAGAAAGAAAGGGAGGTAAAAGGTTATACTACACAGAAAAATATAATAATAAAAAAGAACATGGGAAGATAAAGAGAGGGTGTGAGCACTCGGAAGCAATAACGCTAATAGGCTTCAATGGAACATAATGAAAAAGATAAAAAGGAAAGAAAGAAAAAGAGTGACAGAGAGTTAAATCAAGATTATACTTTTTTTTACATATAAGGTAATATCTCTTAAGTAAACATATCAAGCGTTGTAATAATTGAATTATCACACTGTGTTATATCCACAGGTCCTGCTAATATCTATACAATGAACTAAAAGCTCCCTTTGCTTGACATGACACTTATATATTTAGTTTTCCGCTATTTTATTCCTCAACACAACATCCCCAATATGCACTACATGCCAAGAGGGATTTACAGTGAAACATATACTGCTAGGGTGTGTAGACTTTGATCTAGTGCAAACAAAATACTACCAAGCAAATAATTTGATAAAAAACTTTTCACGAAAATAAAACCATCCAGAATTTTACTTTCCTAAAAGAAGTGGGATTGTACTAAAAAAATATGAGCAATTGAACAATAGTTTAAATCTAAACATATATACACTCTAAATATACGCTCTGAACCTAAAACTCATTTGGCATTAGATGACCCACTGAGGTTGATATGCCGTACAACAAACCAAACCAAACTATTTCAACCATTTTGTCGTCACAAAAACATTATTTCTAACATTAGAATGTTGTAAATATAGTTCCCTGCTAATATATATAAAAGCGACTAAAATCTCAATTTGCTTGACATGACACTGTCCCCTATTTCCTAGGGTTATTTATTCCTCACACTCAATATCGACAAATATGAAGAGTTTGTCCTCAACAAGCTTTGAATTGGTAATCATATAAAAGGAAATTTGAGGAACTACTGAATTAATGGGGGAATTAGCTGCACTTAATAAATAACTCTAAGATATTCCTATCTTAATGAACTTATTTGGTTTGACTGGAAACTCATTAAGAGAAAACAACAAAAGACAAAATGGCGCGCAAAAATCCTTATCATGTTTGGTTCAAATGTAATTGCGTGAAATGAATCATGCAGATAGCTTTCCAATTATAATTATCTATGAACGTTAGATTCATTTCGGCCCAAGGTTAACAGTATATGTGTGGAGGTACGTGGTGTAATGGTTAGAGTCGTAGGAAATCGACTCGTCGATCAGAGTTCAAATCCTGGACGAGTATGTTTACATTTCACATAGACTTAATGCCCTTGGGAACGGTATGTATCCAACTACTCTCCGTGCAGCTATGGGTAAATAGTAGAGCAGACGGGAACTCTTTAACTTTGTAACCTGGTAAGCAGTCAAGGAAAACTCTGAATTCAAATCTGTTAAAATCCGCTTAAGTAATTGACCTTGTGTCGCATCCTGTTCGTATGGAGGGATTGTTTTATATATCTCCAACTCCTCCGCCACGGATAGGATGTCAAACATGGTCAATTTCTATGCGGAGTAATACTGGCTTGAATGCAAATATTTTTCCTTCTCATAGACTGGTTGCCTAACGAAGAATAAAGAACGAGTCTGCCCTATGATTTAGTTATAAGCTGGATGTGGAGAGAAGAGAAGGGTTAATACCTTTCTTAAAATGAAATCAAACGCAAATAGCTTCGTACAAGATTTAAAGTCGAATCACCGATTTTATTTTCTACAGCAATAACCGTTAAGCTAAGCACAGGATATAATTGATGGTATCGAATATTAGTAATTCTATGGTAGCTGATATTTTTTACCATTACACCATGTTAAGTGTTTCTAAGTGTATCTTAGTTGTGGCCGAAGGTTAGAAATTTGGATGAGGTATTCAATATTAAATTTAGATTAGTACAATGAATGGTGGCATCCTGTGTCCGTATGGAGCTGATGCCGCTTAGAGGACTTGCCAAGAGCAATTGGAAAGAGAGAGAGAGAGAGAGAGAGAGAGAGAGAGAGAGAGAGAGAGAGAGAGAGAGAGAGAGAGAGAGTAAAGGAAATCCATACTATTGGTAAGCCTTGATTAAGATAATGATGCAGTATATTTTTGGCGAGAAAAAAGATTGGAAGATTTTCTTCGAAGATGGTCTCACCTTTCTGGATAATAGTATCATTTAAAACCATGTCTTTTAACTGGGATCGAACACCTTGCACAACATGAAATAAGCATCTACCTCATCCATTAAATAAATAATCTTAAAATATATTAAATATCTTCAGGCAAGAAACATTGACATAAATCTCTGCTTAACTTATTTTGAATGGAATATAAAAATATATTTCTAACGTAAAGGGAAAAGATGTTCGTAAAATTCCCCCAAAGACAAAAGAGGAAACCATTTTATTTTCTAGACGTTATAAAAATATTCATTGTTGATTTTTTGTTTGTTTCGATAAGCCAAAATGACAAAACATTTTCGAAACGATTGACTGGATAAAGTCGTTTAACTATGGCGTCAAATACGCTGGGTTCTTACACTTATAGACTGAAGAGACAAAAATGTTACTAAATTGCATGTAGAAATGCATTCATTCATAAAACTAAGTTTATGTAGTGTGAAGACGTGGTGACTATGTGTACGTAAATATATCAGGGTACATTCCAATTCTGTCCATGAGCTGTGCATATTTTTGGTGATTGGCCATTGCAAAACAGTCTGACTATATTTTTCAAAATTTCGCAGAATTTTCACATTTTCAAAACCCTTATGTAATCTTAACAGGACATTCCGCGTAATGGTTATCGTCATAGAAATATAGAATAATCGACTCAAATTCAAATCTTGGGCAAGACAGCATTTCACTTCCTGCTAATTCCATTAAAAATCCATGTTATTCACCCAGTTATGGGTAAACAGTAGGGAAGACTTTAACCTCGATAAGACAAGTGTAAGGAAAGGAAATATTTGAATTCAAACGCTATACTCCGTGTAAAAAATGACTGATCATGGTAGAGGGATTTGGTATATACATACATATCATAGCAATACAATACCCTACACATGTATTCTTATTTAATTTGTATGAATAAAAAATGTATACAAAGAGAGTCATCCTATGAGTTAGAATACTATAATTATCATGATTGATATTTCTTATCAAAACTAAAGCAAACACATTCACAAAGAGAAGATTATAACACAAAACTTTAAAGAATCAATCGTGGATATTCTACGTGATGAATAGTTAGTATGTGGTGCCATCACCGAGATGAACACGTTCCTTTTCCGATTAGTTGCTCTGTCAATGATTCCTGCATCCACGTTGTGTTTTTTAAAGATTCACAAAAGAGGAAGTGATACAGCTTGGCCGGAGCCTCTTTTTGACGGGATGTGAGGTTAGTATGAATAAGTTGCCGAACTCTAAGAACGAGAACTCTCTGTATGCAATAACAATCATACAATAGAAAAACAATGTTTCGCGCACTTAGGAGAGAAAAGAGACGGGGGAGGATTTAACTGGCGTTTCTGCTTTATGCTAATTAGCATCTAGGTTTTCAGTGGTAGAGATGGTGCCGTTGCATTCCGGATATCTACGGGCGTTGTGGAATGTTAATTCTTTCATCAAAGTTTTCTTCTCGGTGGCCGAATCTAAATGACCTTTATCAAACACTTTGGTTTGAATATGTTTTTTTCGTTTTAACGACTTACAAAAAGTAAACCACTTTTCTTTTCTCGTTCATAAATTTTAAACTCCATCAATAATTTTCATTTCATCCATGTGGGGGATTATCTTTTCTTGTGGCTTTGTAAATCATTGGCATCCTTTTGATTAATTTAGTGGCAATCAATCAATTACGGCCGGAAATAACAATGACAGATGCAAACCAAATTCAACAATATCTGAAAAATCTTACAACCAGAAATTTCAGGAGGTCAAGTCTCACCAAATTATGAAGTTGGATAGGATAAAAACCCGCATTATAAAAAGAGTAAAGCCACCACCTTTAGTATATGCCATTGTCAACATCAAGTTAGCCCCAGCTAAGACAGGACGAGCAATGGTCTCAACTTTATACTAACCAAGCCGATTCCATACTTAGACTTGATAACCCAATTAAGGAGACATCCTTTAATATCCATGTAGAGGTGTTAATGAGTCTTTCCATAAGATGCAACTTCGGATTGATTCCGCCCCGGCATCTGAAAAAATCGCTCCTAGGACTTTTTCTCACTTTGAAATAGTACTTTGGAAATGGAACTAATAATAACTTCATTTCATTTTAATTTTATAGAATTAAACATTAAGGGATCAAATTTCCTCGTTCTGATATCAAGTAACGCAGTTAATGAAATTATAATGCGGTAACAACACTTAAAATTGCATATTTAACATCTAAAACGTTTTATGAGCATTGATGTTAAATACAAATTTGCGCAATACAATAATGATGAAAATCAGAGTCTTAAAAGAGAAATTATTTTTTTAGAAAACATTTTTATGAATATTATTATCTAACATTATTCTATCATATTATGTGTCTGATGATTGAGAACACCTCATAAAGCTGACAGTGTTACTAGAGAATGGCTAACCATTTTGAGGTTAGCATTAATAGAAATCGAAAGTGAACCGCTCAAATCAAGGCCGTGTTTTCATGCAAGTATTTGTAAAGAAACCTATTATCAACAGCCACGTAATACTTCTCTAATTGCAAAATTAGTCTAGTAAAAAAAAAAAATCTCCATTTAAACAACTTTCCGAGTTGAACTATTTTGCCGCGCAGAGAATTTTGCTAATGTATCAATCTCGAATTTCGCTGATGTTGTCCTTGGGGCTAAACCAAAATATCGTATCTTTATCTATAATATATATCTGATAGCCTCATGGCAAAGATAGTTTTGCTAAAATATACTGTGTCAATTGCAGCGTTTATAAGGTTTCTGAATCCTTATTTTGTCTGTTAGTTTATGATACTAACTTTACGTAAAATATATTCGGTACCAATATATTTCTGTATTTCTATCTTTTCACTTCCATACTCTTATAGATCCTTTTGAACAAGTGGCTCACAGAAACAATAGGAATTTCAAATGAACTCTTCTATTTCTAACTTTTAGTAAGTGTGAACTATTCAACATTAAATTTTTTTGAAAAGTAATCCCATCTAATATACATATATATATATATAAACTGTTACAACATAATAACTGTCGCTGACCGAGAAAATCGTTGGCCGGGTTGCTTATATTTGAAACTTCCGCATAACTTTTTTGCAACATCAATGTTTTCGTTTTAAATTCATATTCTTTTCGTCTCCGCTATTGATAAGGCTGGAGTATAAACAACCGTCCGAAGATGATTTTTATAAATCGAAATAATTGTTCAATATTAGCTACAATGAATATGATATAAAATCTTTTCAGCTTTAACTCAATATTGGTGTTGTTTTCATATCTTTTTATCTATACACACACACCACACACATATATATAATTATATATATATATATATATTAATATATATTATATATATATAATATATAAGGCAGCTGTTAGTTTTTTAAAAAGGATTTCAGAATTAAAAGTAAACCTTGTTTTTTGCCAGTAATTTTGGGTACATAATTTTAAAGAACATAAAAAACAGATTTGAAATTTCCATTTTTTGCTTGAAAATTTCAACATCAAATTTCAATTGGTAAAATAGAATGTTAGAATTTACTGTGTCAATTTTCAGGCGTTTACATACAAAAGCAGTATCATAAAGTAATGAAGTAAGACTTCATCCGTTAGTTGTATGATACTGTTGTACGTAAAATATATGTAAGTTTGCTATCTGTACCACGTGACTTTCTATTTGACCCGGCGTCGAAGTACCTGTTATGATCCCATCTAAATGCAGTCAGTAGATTGTTTGAAAATGGATTTTTATTTTGATAGAAATCATTGATATTATTTAAGGTGTATGAACACAAAAATAGAAAACCATAAAAACAAGTACAGCAAAATTCCCTAACTTCTAAGCATAAAATACCCTAGACTGGTTGAGACATACCGGCAAAATCACTCAACCAATCTTTCATTTTGAGTGGTTATCCATCAAAAAATCGCGGTTATCCACTCTATTAGAAAGAATATATATATATATATATATATATATTATATATAATATATTATTATATATAATTAATATATAGTGTATTTTGCCAAGCATTTTTTTTTAATATACAAGTTTTGTTGACTGTACAGAAAATTCCTGTCGGACAAGTTTTTCGTTGATCCTTTTCCAATTTTTCGGGCCATCTTTCTGGTGGCGCGGTGTAACTGGTATACAGTCCCCCAAAGGTTTAAAAACGAGGCGCTTTGGGCAATACAATTTGCCACCCTCAGGTAGGACACGATGGGGACTGTATACCAGTTACAACCCGCCACCAGAAGGATGGCCCGAAATTGGAAACGGATCAACGAAAAACTTGTCCGACAGGAATTGTCTGTAAGTCAACTAACTTAATATATATATTATAAATATATATATATTATATATATATATATATATATATATATATATATTATATATATACATACCACCCTTCTGTATCGAGCAGGGTGTGACAAAATGTTAAATTATCTTAAAAGCGGGGTTTAAAACATTTGAACCCAAAAGTTTTTCTTCTTCTAAAGGTTACGCTTGCTTAAGGTTTAACGCCGCTAGTTTGGCCCTACTATTTTACCGCATAGCTAGAGGGAGAGCAGTTTGATGCATACCTTTCTTAAGGTTATTAAGGTTGGGGGCAATTGGGTGGAAAAAAAAATTCAAAACAGCCTTGTCAGGGATTTGAATTCAACGCGACGAGTCAATCTCCTTCCGATTAGTCGATGCGCCTAGATTTTGACATATACAACTCACTCCGTATATGTCTACAGATAATTGTACTTGAATTATGCTATCAAGATACCAATATACAGTACATTTTGAAATAATCTTAGTGTTTTAAGATGGATTACAACATTTTCTTAATCAATATAATTAAAGCTTTGATTGTGCTTTTTTCATAAAGCTGTTGTTCTAACTGAAATGAAATAACTGGCAAGGATTGTAAAGCAAGTTCAATGGATCTAGATTTAATACTCATCTGCAATCGGACACTTATCGCTATGTTTGGTTGCTATATTTATTGATTTAGTTTAGATTGCATAAGATAATTTCAAAAAACGTTTCTACAATACTTTTTTCTCAAAGGTCTTTTTGATGTTTGATTAATGAGACAACTAAGAGATCAAACGCTCAAAATTGATCTTATCAGTGCGTAGGAAATTTTCAGGATATCCTATTATTAAAACACATCAAACGATTTAACTAAAATCTAAAATCTTGAATTAGAGAAGAAAAAAAGGAATATGAAGATATCAGAGTTTAAAATTGTTAAATGCGCTTGTATATTATTCTCGTTCTCTAGAAATACGGATGTTCTATTCCGGAATCAAGCTACAAGGAAATACACAAACTGGAATAAACTAGATTTAAACTCTTCAGAATTAAGTTAAAAGTTAAACTAAAACAATGTTTCCGCTAGATAACGATAGTTTAAGCAGCGGATTAACCTAACATTTCATTTATAAACATGGGGTGATATTTAGGAAAACCAGGTACTGTGAGTAACCCAAAAGGCATAGAGACTAAGGGAATCACAAGAACGAAATAATTATTCTTTTAAAAATATACTTATACAATGACCATATATAAAATATAGATTACAGTTACTAATTTGTAAAAACACAATCACCTTATCAATCTTTATATGTAATGCATCATCATCATCATCATCATCATCATCATCATGTCGGCGCAAGAGCATGATATCCATGACAATCTTCTTGCCAACCTTCCCTATCATTCATTGCCCCTGGGAGGTCTTCTATGCAGCGCAGCCAGCATACCTCGCATAGTTGGTCAATTTAGGTCCTTTGGTAGGTGGCCACACTAGCATGTCCATGTGTTGGATTCCACAGAAAACGGACACTTATAAGCTCAATCCTTGCTTTCTCCGCAGTGTCCCTGCATGCCTAGTCCGTCCTCACTCGGATGGTTTTGAAATAGTTGGCAGGTGGCCATACAAGCTGCTTCATTGTGGGGTGCTGACTTCCATAATCTAAAATATTTAAATGAAATCTAAAATATCTATATTTTTTCTTTTAATCTTAATAATATACTTAAATAATAGAATATATCTAATAATAACCAAATAAATTTTGGTTGAATTTTACTTCTGGTTTCTCAGTCTAAAAAGAAAAAAGAATTATTTGTCAGTATATTTTTAAAGTGGTGAATTCCGCTTTTGATCAGATTTCCTATAGCAAAATGAAAGTTAGTTTTATAAAAATTAAAAATTAAAAATAGTTAGATTAAAACATTGCCCAAGAATTATACAAAAAAAAAATTAATGTTGTGAATTATAGTATTTTTTAAGTGTTTACATTCTAAAATTTTTGTATTTATTTATAGAATTGTTTGAAAAATATTTTTCAACTAAAATGTTAAAAATTTGTTTTTGTCATATATATCTATATATTAAGAATGCCAAATTAAATCTGAATTTGGAAATGCATTTTTGAAGCTGTCATTGCTTGTGTCTATTTATTAACCTACGAGGATAAGGAACAAAAGAATAATTATCTTTTACATATACATGGGAATATATAAAATCGCGAATTGCAAGTTAATGTTTGTTAAAAAACAGATTACACTTAAATTTTTTTCTTAAAACTTTTAACTTCTTTTGCATTTTTTCTTTTATCTTATTTCTTACCTTTTCTCGAACGTTTCCTCGTCCGCACGTGGTTTCATATTCATTCGTCCGATTTAATAAGGAATGGTAAATCCCAACCTAGGACTATAGTTTAAATTTCAATTGCGATTTTTTTAATAAAGAGATTGCAGGTGATGACAATTGGGTTCTTTAAAGCGAACATTTCTTAACTTATTAAAATTGCAATTTTCCTGCTCCATCTGGCGAGTTGTATTAATATGACACATCACTTGTTTTGTTTCGAAGAAGATTTTTCTGTGGTGTACGTTTCAAATCAATTCAGCATTTCCTGCGATCTTACCATTGATGCATTTTAGATGAACAAAGATTCTGATTTGATTGATTGATTTGGATGGAATGTCAAACTGTTTAGTGTTACGTTAAGCTTAGAGTTTTGGGACCACGTGCCCCACGTATATTTAACATATACATTTTTGTATAATTGTTTTCTTAGAATTTTCCACACCTATTCTTAACGGTTTTTGCTTCTATAATGACAAGTTGGTTTATATAGTTTTGAAGTAATTATTTCGCATTCAGTAATAGTCCAAATTTTTTCACACAGTTGTATGGTTTTCAAAGTAATTAGAAGTAGTAGTCTAAGTTAATAATAATCTATTAATAATGGATATTGTCTGTTTTCTGTCTGTAACAAACTATGTTCATAGCTGTACGTCCACAGCTTACGTAACAATATTTCTTATGCTATATATAACCAGAATTTGAGTAAGCATTTTAAAAATTGTTTTTACTCATCGTCCTTTTTTTTTACACAGTAACAAAACAGTTAACCTAAAATAGTTTTACAATAAATAAATACCTACGATTTTGTTAAAAATGTATGTGGAAACTATTCAAAAATAATTGTTTGGTTATTACATGCACGGCAACATTTTTATTAAGAGGGACGGGGCTCAGTTTTCATTTCAAATTGTATTTTTTAATTTTATTTTTTACTCCTTTAATAATATGAGTGATTTTGCTTACTTATGATACAAACCCTCCTGAATTGAATTTTTAACTCACCACCTGCTCAAGCATTGTCTTCAAAATTAATTTTTCCGACGCCCGGAGGGTGTTTTCTGTTGGTAATAATAATATAATAATAATAATAATAATAATCCATAATAATATATAATTGTACAAAAGCGTAGGCACTACTGTTTGGGAGAGGCATCCAAGCTGGGAATCGTGCAAAAAAAGTTCCCCATGCAACTAAATTGTATATGCACAAATTGGAATGCTTCTCCTAGAGAAATGAGTTACAGACGGGATGCACCAATCCCGGCTAGAAGACCAGACCCTAGCATTAGTTAACAAAAGAAGAAACGTGGGCATCTCGTGGATATTGCCGTCCGCGGTGGATCAGAGTGAAGGTAAAAGAAAACAAAAAGATAGACATATAATTTGACCTGACCAGAGAGCTAAAAATAAACGCGTGGAATATGAAGTACAGGTCGTTGCCAATTGTAATTGGAACCCTTGGAACGGTCGCCAGCGATTTGCAAAAGAGCCTGGAAAGAATTGGAAATCCGGATAATCGAGAGCACCAAACAACAACACTGTTAGATCAGCTAGCATACTTCGAAGAGCCAACGTAGACATGAGGAGATTTGCTGTTACTGCCAACCTCCAGTGAACCACCATGCTTAGGCGGGTGGTGAAAAAGCCAACCAGTATGAGAAGGTAAACAATTCCCTAGTTTGGTAGTAAATATAAACTCAAAATATAAAAATCTTATAAAAGTTCTATAGCTTGAGAATGCAGTTAATTTGCAAGAGATCTATTTTTGACCCATAGATTAAGACCCTAACAAGGTACTACCATTCCAAGTCAGAGTGGACCTGAAGAGTAATGACAATTGAAAGGATTACTCAAATCTTAGAAAGTGGACCCTCATAAAGAAAAAAAACAGTGCATATTTTATCAAGAACCATTTTTTGCGAGGGGTCCTCTTAGCCCAATGCATAGAATACAACGTATTATTTGCCCGATCACTAGACATTAGAATCCCTTAAAAAACACCAACACTATTAGGAATAATAGTCTTAATAATGCCTGGCCACTTCACGTAAAGAAATCTTAGTAATAATACTGGCACAATAATCAGAAAATGCAGCAAGAATAGTCATACGCGAAATTAATTCTAGAATTTTGGAAAAACCGAGGACGCACATTAGGAAAACAACAACAAACATATCGTGACAAAATTGGGTTGTTATGGTGTACAAGTTGAACCATAAAAAGGCTGCCCACCTACGTCTTGCCTCAGGTAAGAATAGGCCAGTAATTAGAAAAACAGCAGGTGACATGTTTGTGTAAAATATAACGCCAATTGGAACGTGATATCTACGTACATAATATAACATAATATATATTATTATATATATATATAATATATATATATATATATTATATATATAATATATATATGTACCTACATATATCAATTATGCGTATGTTGAATCGTGTTTCCTATCATTTTTCTTTATTCCGTTTGCATCATGACATTAGGTATGGAAACTGATCAGCAGATTTCTTTCATCTTTTTTTTTTATATTTATCAAATAGCTTCAGAGAAAGAATATTTAATTTGAATGACAAGAAAAAAATAATTGTCTTCGAAATTTTGCTCTTCATCTAACGTCGAAATTCGCGTTTTATTTTCATTTTTCTTGAAGCGTTCACAATGTAATCCAGTGCTCTTAAAGTGAAGGCACTTTCCGAGAATCTACTCCTGATGGCGCTATAATAAATCAAATTTTATATTTATTTTCAACACAGATGTGGCACTTAGGGGATTTCATTGCCTACATCCCTTTACGAATTTCAAAATTTTAATTTAGCATATCTTTGGCTGTATAATTTCATTGGCATTGAAAATGATTGGATATAAGAGCGTGGGTAATATTGCCCACTTAACAGAGCAGTGGGTTAATATGCCGCAACTAAAAGAGCATTGAATAGTCAAAATAAGAGTAAATATAATAACCACACAATGAAAATGAAAGGATAGTCAATCATATAATGAGAACAAATATAAATAGTTAGATCCAAAAAAGGAAACGGAGAACAAGTGTATTGAAAAAGAGATCCAACCAGTGTGTGTGTGTGGGGGTCAAATTTAGTTATCAGAAATGTCAAAAATGTGGGCTCCATTAAAGGTGATATTGTAAAAAAGTACCGGGTACCTTCAAGAGTAAAGGAGATTTCCTAACAATGAGGTAACCAAGCGAAATACCTGGTACTATTAATATTTTTGTCATTTAACATTGTTATTACTTTAGATAATAACAAAATAGATAAAATTATTCTATATTAATTATTCTGATAACTTCATTGCAATCTATTTGATTCCTATTTCAAAGGTGAAATGAGCTTGTATATCTTAATTAAACATTCTAAAAATAAAATTAAGTTAAATTTAAAGTTGACTAGAAACAATGCATTATACCACTGCATTTAAAAATTATCGAAATAATTAAATGTTACATTAATTTTGTAATGTTATGATCTAAGATATATAACAAATATTTCATATTAATATCTTACCTCTAGTTAATAAATGTTATGATGAAGTGATAGGTACCAGATCATTTTACCATATCACAAGATTTCCCCTCTTTTCAATTATATAGGTAGGATACCAAAAATGTTGACCCCGCGCCCCCCCCATGGATCAACTGGTGTTGTAACTCAAGTATCAGAATTCACGAATAATTGGGGGAAAAAACAACAAAGTAATAAAGAATGGGGAAAAGGTTTACCAAATCGATAGATACAAAGTGAAGCAGAATGATTAGCAATTGCTAGGTTAAATTAACAAGTCCGCGTGAG
>CM042137.1:151595623-151628123 GCA_023376005.1 Doryteuthis pealeii
AAAGAGAGATCGAGTATTTAGCCGAAGTTAGACTGGATTCGACAGATCCTGAGCGAAAGTGATGAGCACTGAAGAGTAGCAGTGATATCCACCGAGACTAGATGACAGATAGAGAGAGTGATAGAGTATCTATGAGTGGACGGACTGAGTCGAGTGGCGATGCGCGGCTTGAGCTAAATCTAGTTAAAACCACGACACGTTCCACAATTGATCGATCTATGCGAAGAATTGATATATCGACTGATCATCTATATATGTTGCGAGAGAGAGCAGATTTACCATTATCACATGTAGCTACTATAGATAGATCTTTACGAGGCAATAAGATATCTCAGGAAGAGTGATCAATTAGCGCTCCGGAATCTATCTCGAAGATAGCTGTCGGGTATGCAAGGACTATTGTGTGCGATCGATCGAACGTAGATACTGGTATTCTGGATTCAAGATCGGCTGTCAGATATATTCTTGCAGGCGATACATAAAGGATAGGTATATTAATTGTATTAATTTAAGTTAAAAAGTATTAAGTATAAGTAGTTATAATATATATAACTAAATTTTATAATAATTTATTTATATTAAAAAAAATATTAAATATATTATGGTTAATTAAAATTATTGGGTAAGCCCGAGTAATTATTCCTCCGACGTTCCCATTGGGCCGTTTTTATAAAAATTTTTAAAAAACACCAAAAAACTTGGTTCCAGGCCCTGGCCCCTGTTTTTTTCCTATTACTGCTAATCTACCTGAGGCAAGACTTTTAGGGTGGGCAAAAGCCTTTTTTATGTTCAAAATGTTCTCTGATTGAGATATGACGCCGATAAACGACGATCTACCGAAAGCTGTATGTTAGCGTATTATTCAGGAATAATGAGGTATTTATGTCTGGTTCTGGTTGTGATTTGTGTGATGTTCCGTAGATGTGAGCGTCGGTCTGAGGTTTTTTTTTTTTCCAAAATTATTCCGAAGATTAATTTTCGGTTTAATAACTATTTTCTTTGTGCGATTCTTTCTATTAAATGTGGTCCATGTATTATTAACTTGATCGATTCTTACAATGAGAGGTGTCTACATTATTAATGACTATCATTCGGCTAATATGTGTGTTAGTATGTTTTTTAGATGAGGAAGTCTAATGTTTAGTGATCGGTCGCAAGAAAAATACGTTGTATCTATGCATTGGACTAGGAGCACCTCCTCGCAAAAAATGGTTGTCTTGTAAAAATTGCATCTGTTTATTGAAGGGTGTTCCACTCTGCTGAAGAATTTGAGGGAGTATCCTCATCTGTCATTACTCCAGGTCCGGAGTACATATAGACCCTAATACAGCCAGTCTGCATATATAAATTCTGACGTGACCGCGAGCTTTCATACCATTGCAGAAGCATGTTTCTCGGGTACTCGCGTCACGTCGAGGCAAGCTACATGACAGCAGCAATGCCTCCGCATGAGCCGTATGCACTAATAGATAATGAGAAATCGAGCGATGTAGGCTCAGTCAAAATCGACCAGAGAGAATGCACGCGTCGCAATAGGCTGGATAGGCCTCCTGACTTTGGAATGAGTACCGTGTTAGGGTCTAATTATGGTCAAGAATAGATATCTTTGCAAATTAACTGCATTTTCCTGCATGCTATAGAACTTTTAATAAGATTTTACTATGTTTAGTTATATTTACTACAAACTAGAATTATTTAACTTATCGAATATTTTGGTTTTTTCACACCACCGCGCCTAAGATGATGATGCACGGAGTTGGAGTAACAGCATATCTCCTCATTGTTTACGTGGCTGCTTCGTAAGTTTAGTCTAAGCTGATCTTAACAGTGTTGTTGTTGGATGCTCTCGAATTACCGGATTCCAATTCTTCCAGGCTCTTTTTCAAATCGCTGGGAACCGTTTCCAAAGGGTTCCATTACAATTGGCACGACCTGTACTTTCGATATTCCACGGGTATTTTAGCTCTCTGGTCAGGTCAAATTATTTGTCTTTATCTTTTTGTTTTCTTTTAACCGTTCACTCTGATCGCACCGGGAGGCAATATCCACGAGATGACACGTTTTTCTTCTTTTTTGTTACTAATGCTTAAGATCTGGTCTTCTAGCGGGATTTGTGTTGATCCGTCCTGGTAACTCATTCTCTAAGAGAGATTACCAAGTTGTGCATATACAATTTAGTTGCATGGGAATTTTTTTTGCACGATTCCCAGTGATGAAACCTCTTCCCAAAAGTAGTGGGCCTAACGCTTTTGTACAATTATTATTATTATTATTGTTATTATTACTTATTATTATTTATTATTATTATTATTTATATTATTTATTATTACCACAAAAACACCCTCCGGGCGTCGTAAAAATTAATTTTGAAAGACATTGCTTTGAGAGGTGGGAGTTAAAAATTCATGTCGAGGGTTTGTATCATAAGTAAGCAAAATCCTCATATTTATTAAAGGAGTAAAAATAAAATAAAATAAAATAAAACAATTTGAAATGAAAACTGAGTCCCGTCCCTCTCAAATAAAATGTTGCATGCATGTAATAACCAACACATTATTTTTTAATATTTTCCACATCAATTTTCCCACACAAAATCGTAGGTATTTATTTATTTGTAAACTTTTTAGTTAACTTTTTGTTACTGTAAAAAAAAAGGACGAGAGTAAAAAAACAATTTTTAAAAATTGCTTACTCAAATTCTGGTTTATATATAGGCATAATAATATTGTTACGCGTAAGCTGTGACGTACAGCTATGACATAGGTTTTTGTTAGCAGACAGAAATCAGACAAATATCCATTATTAATAGATTTATTATTACTTAGACTACTACTTCTAATTACTTGAAACCATACAACTGTGTGCAAAAAATGACTATTACTGAATGGAAATAATTACTCAAAACTTATAACAACTTGTATTAAGAAGGAAACCGTAATAATAGGTGTGAAAATTCTTAAGAAACAATTATACAAAAATGTATATGTAAATATACGTTGACGTGGTTCCCTAACTTCTAAGCCTAACGTAACACTAACAGTTTGACATGCCATCCAAATCATCAATCAAGAAGTATTTGTCATCTAAAATTACATGTAAGATCGCAATTGAAATGTTGGAATGATTTGAAAACGTACACCACAGAAAATTCTTCTTTCGAAACAAACAAGTGATGTGTCATATTAATCAACTCGCCAGATGAGCAGAGGAAAATTGCAATTAATAAGTAAGAAATGTTCGCTTTAAAACGCCAATGTCATAACCTGCAATCTCTATTAAAAAAATCGCAATTGAATTAACTAATAGTCCTAGGTTGGGATTTACCATTCCTTATTAAATCGGACGAAATGAAATATGAAACACGTGCGGACGAGGAATACGTTTGAGAAAAGGTAAGATAAGGATAAAAGAAAAAATCCAAAGAAAGTTTAAGAAGTTAAGAAAATTTATGTGTAATCTGTTTTTAACAAACATTAACTGCAATCGCGATTTTATATATTCTCATTGTATATTTTAAAAGATAATTATTCTTTGTTCTCATCCTCGTAGGTTAATAAATAGACACAAGCAATGAACAGCTTCAAAATGCATTTTCAAATCAGATTTATTGCATTTCTTAATGTATAGATATAATGACAAAACAAGTTTAACATTCTTTTTAGTTGATAAATATTTTCAGAAATCTAAATAAATAAATACAAATTTTAGAGATGTAAACTACTTAAAAAATGCTATAATTCAGCGTACATTTTAATTTTTTTTTGTAATTCTGGGCAATGGTTTTATCTACTATTTTTAATTTTTTAATTTTTATAAACTATACTTTCATTTTGCTATAGAAATCTGATCAAAGCGAATTCACACCTTTAAAAATATACTGACAAATAATATCTTTTTTCTTTTTAGACTGAGAAACCAAGAAGTAAAATTCAACCAAAATGTATTTGGTTATTATTAGATATATTCTATTATTAAGTATATTATTAAGTATAAAAGAAAAATACAGATATTTTAGATTTCATGAAATATTTTAGATTTCATGAAGTCAGCACCCCACAATGAAGCAGCTGTATGGCCACCTGCCAACTATCTCAAACCACCCTAATGAGACGGACTAGACATGCAGGACACTGCTGGAGAAGCAAGGATGAGCTCATAAGCAACGTTCTTCTGTGGAAGCCAACACACGGACATGCTAGTGTGGGCCGCTCACTAAGGACCTACATTGTCCAACTATGCGAGGATGCTGCACAGAAGACCTCCCAGGGGCAATGAATGATAGGGAAGGTTGGCAAGAGATTGTCATGGATATCCGTGCTGCTTGCGCGACATGATGATGATGATGATGATGATGATGATGATGATGATGATACATATAAAAGATTGATAAGTGTATTGTGTTTTTACAAACATTAACTGTTATCTAGATTCTATATATGGTCATTGTATAAGTATATTTTAAAAGATAATTATTCGTTCTTGTTATTCCCTTAGTCTCTATGGCTTTTGGTTACTCGCAGTACCCTGATTTCCTAAAATGATCACCCATGTTATAAATGAATAGGTTAATCGCTGCTTAACTATGGTTATCTAGCGGAAGCATTGTTTTAGTTTAACTTTAACTTAATTCTGAAGAGTTTATCTATTTTATTCAGTTGTGTACTTCCTTGTAGCTTGATTCCGGAATAGAACATCCGTATTCTAGAGAACGAGAATAATATACAAGCGCATTTAAACAATTTTAAACTCTGATATCTCATATTCCTTTTTTTCTTCTCTAATTCAAGATTTTAGATTTTAGTTAAATTCATTTGATGTGTTTAATAATAGGATATCCTGAAAATTTCCTACGCACTGATGAGATCAATTTTGAGCTTTGCTCTCTTAGTTGTCTCATTAATCAAACATCAAAAGATCCTTTGAGAAAGAAGTTATTGTAGAAACGTTTTTTGAAATTATCTTATGCAATCTAAACTAAATCAATAAATATAGCAACCAAACATAACGATAAGTTGTCCGATTGAGATGAGTATTAAATCTAGATCCATTGAACTTCCTTTACAATCCTCGCCAGTTATTTCATTTCAGTTAGAACAACAGCTTATGAAAAAGCACATCTCAAAGCTTTAATATATTGATAAGAAAATGTTTTAATCCATCTTAAAACACTGAGATTATTTCAAAATGATAACTGTATATTGGTGTAGCAGGATGACTTGTGTGAGCTAGAACTGCTAATGGAAGGAGGAGGAATAAATAACAAAGGCTTAAAAAAATAGTAATGACCCAAAAGAGGAGAGCGATGGTTTTTACCGTAGCGTGACCCGAACGAAGAATTGAGGGGCAGCGGAAGTCGGGTGTTGACCGGAAGTCGGTGTTGACCGGAAGTCACGTGGTGACGTGGGGAAGGAAGAAAGGGTTCGTCCTTTTTTTTGCCGGCGTCCGTCGTAGGGCACAGACCTGATTAGAGCCCAGGAATTTAGTAGTGTTCTCTCTCTCTCGTTCTCTCTGCCTCCCCTCCTCCCTGGTAGAAGCCACTAGACGAGCACGTTAATAAAGGCTGGGAGTTGTGACGACATGTTTCTCGGGTTATGATTTTTTATCGGAGTTTTAGTACCAAGAAAGAAAAAAGGACTACGGTGCATGTATCGTTTTAGTACCGTGAGTATTACAACGTAACATTGGTATCTGATAGATAATTCAAGTAAAACTATCTGCAGACATATACGGAGTAGTTGTTATAAGTCAAATTCTAGGCGCATCGATTAATGGTTAGAATTGAAGGAGATGGACTCGTCGGTCCGAATTCAAATCACGTTTGAATTTCACATTGCGCTAATAACCTTAAGAAAGGTATGCATCAAACTGCTCTCCCTCTAGCTATGGGTAAATAGTAGGGCAAACTAAGCGCGTTAACCATAGCAAGGTAACCCATTTAGAAGAAGAAAAACTTTGGGTTCAAATGTTTTAAACCCCGCTTAAGAAATTTACATTTTGTCACACCCTGCTCGTACAGAAGGGTTGGTATATATATATATATATATATATATATATATATATATATATAAGTTTAGTTGAACTGTACAGACAATTCCTGTCGGACAAGTTCTTCGTTGATCCGTTCCAATTTTCGGGCCATCCTTCTGGTGGCGGGGTGTAACTGGTATAACAGTCCCCATCATTTCCTACCTGAGGATGGCAAATTGTATTGCCCAAAGCGCTCGTTTTTAAACCTTTGGGGGACTGTTATACCAGTTACACCGCGCCACCAGAAAGATGGCCCGAAAATTGGAAAGGATCAACGAAAAACTTGTCCGACAGGAATTGTCTGTACAGTTCAACAAAACTTGTATAAAAGAAAAAATGCTGCCAAAATACACCTATATATATATATATATATATTCTTTCTAATAGAGTGGATAACCTGCGATATTTTTGATGGATAACCACTCAAAATGAAAGATTGGTTGAGTTGATTTTGCCGGTATCTCAACCAGTCTACGGGTTATTTTTAGTGCTTAGAAGTTAGGGAATTGTGTACTTGTTTTTATGTTTTCTATTTTTGTGTTCATACACCTAAATAATATCAATATTTCTATCAAATAAAAATCCATTTCAAAGCAGATCCTACTTGACTCATAGAGGGGATCATAACAGTTACTTCTACGCTGGGTCAAAATAGAAAGTCACGTGGTACAGAATAGCAAACTTTCATATATTTTACGGCGTACAACAGTATAATACACTAACGGATGATGAAGTCTTACTTCATTTTCTTAGTATGATACTGCTGTATGTAAACGCTGTGAAATTGACACAGTAAAATTCTTAACATTCTATTTACCAACGAAATTTGATGTTGAAATTTTTCAAAAGCAACAAATGGAAATTTTCAAATCTGTTTTTTGTTCTTTAAATTATGTAGCCAAAATACTGGCACAAGTTTAACTTTTAATTCCTGAATTCTTTTTAAAACTAACAGCTGCCCATTATATATATATATATATATATATATCATAATATATATATATATATAATATATATATATATATATATATATAAGTGATATAATGTGTGTGTGTGTGTGTGTGTGTGTGTGTGTGTGTGTATGATAAAAAGATATGAAACAACACAATATGCTTGTTAAGTGAAAGATTTTATATCATATTCATAGCTAATTTGAACAAATATTTGATTTATAAAAATCATCTTCGGATCTTTGTTTATACTCCAGCCTTAATCAATAGCGGAGACGAAAAGAATATGAATTTAAAACGAAACATTGATGTTGCAAAAAAGTTATGCGGAAGTTTAAATTATAAGCAACCCGCCAAACGATTTTCTCGGTCAGCGACAGTTATGTATGTTGTAACAGTTTATATATATATATATATTAGATGGATTACTTTCAAAAGAAATTTAATGTTGAATAGTTCACACTTAACTAAAGTTAGAAATAGAAAGAGTTCATTTTGAAATTCCTATTGTTCTGTGAGCCACTTGTCAAAAGGATCTATAAGAGTATGGAAGTGAAAAAGATAGGAAATACAGAAATATATTGGTACAGAATATATTTTACGTAAAGTAGTATCATAAACTAACAGACAAAATAAGGATTCAGAACCTTATAAAACGCTGCAATTGACACAGTATATTTAGCAAAACTATCTTTGCCATGAGGCTATTCAGATATTATTTATAGATAAGATACGATAATTTTGGTTTAGCCAAGGACACATCAGCGAAATTCGAGATTGCTACATTAGCAAAATTCTCGGCGGCGGCAAAATAGCGCTCAACTTGGAAAGTTGTTTAATGGAGATTTTTTTTACTAAACTAAATTTTCAATTAGAGAAGTATTACGTAGCTGCTGATAATACGGTTTCTTACAAATACTTGCATGAACATACGGCCTGATTTTGAGGCTTTTTAGTTTCGATTTCTATTAATGACAACCTCAAAAATGGTTAGCCAATTCTCTAGTCAACACTGTCAGCTTTATGAGGTGTTTCTCAATCATCAGACACATAATATGATAAGAATAATGTTAGATAATAATATTCATAATAATGTTTTCTAAAAAATAATTTCTCTTAAGACTCTGATTTTCATCATTATTGTAATTGCGCAAATTTGTATTTAACATCAATGCTCATAAAACGTTTTAGATGTTAAATATTGCAATTTAATGTTGTTACCGCATTATATTTCATTAACTGCGTTACTTTGTTATCAGAACGAGGAAATTTGATCCCTTAATGTTTAATTTTATAAAATTAAAATGAAATGAAATTATTATTAGTTCCATTTCCAAAGTACTATTTCAAAGTGAGAAAAAGTCGTAGGGAGCGATTTTTTTCAGATGCCGGGGCGGAATCAATCCGAAGTCGCATCTTATGGAAAGACTCATTAACACCTCTACATGGATATTAAAGGCTGCCTCCTTAATTGGGGTTATCAAGTCTAAGTATGGAATCGGCTTGGTTATTATAAAGTTGAGACCATTGCTCATCACTGTCTTAGCTGGGACTAACTAATGTTGACAATGACATATACTAAAGGGTGGTGGGCTTACTCTTTTATAATGCGGGTTTTTATCCTATCCAACTTCATAATTTGGTGGGACTTGACTTCCTGAAATTCCTGGTTTTAATATTTTTCCAGATATTGTTGAATTTGGTTTGTCATCTGTCATTGTTATTTCCAGCCGTAATTAATTGATACCACTAAATTAATCAAAAGGATGCTAAAGATTTACAAATCCACAAGATAAGATAATCCATCACATGGATGAAATGAAAATTCTGGATGAAGTTTAAAATTTATGAACGAGAAAAGAAAAGTGGTTTACTTTTTGTAAGTCAGAAGTAATTCGTTAAAATGAAAAACATATTCAAACCAAAGTGTTTGATAAAGGTTCATTTAGATTCGGCCACCGAGAAGAAAAGTTTGATTAAAGAATTAACATTGCACAACGCCCGTAGTTATCCGGGAAACAACAACACTACCTACGCCGCTGAAAAACTATATGCTAATTTCATACTAACCTCCCGTCCCACCAAAAAGAGGCTCCGACCAAGCTGTATCAATTCATCTTTTATGGATATTTAAAAAAACACAACGTGGATGCAGGAATCATTGACAGAGCAACTAATCGGAAAATGAATGTGTTCATCTCGGTGATGGCACCACATACTAACTATTCATCACGTAGAATATCCACGATTGATTCTTTAAAGTTTTGTGTTACAATCTTCGCTTTGTGAATGTGTTTGTTTTAGTTTTGATAAGAAATATCAATCATGATAATTATAGTATTCTAACTCATAGATGACTCTCTTTGTATACATTTTTTATTCATACAAACTAAATAAGAATACATGTTGTAGGGTATTGTATTGCTATGATATGTATATATATACCAAATCCCTCTACCATGATCAGTCATTTTTTACACGGAGTATAGCTGGTTTAAATTCAAAAATTTCCTTTCCTTACACTTGTTTTCTCATCGAGGTTAAAGTCTTCCCTACTATTTACCCATAACTGGGTGAATAACATGGATTCATGCTTTTTTCAACGGAATTAGCAGGAAGGGAAATGTTGTCTTGCCCAAGATTTGAATTTGAGTCGATTATTCTATATTCTATGACGATAACCATTACGCGGAACGTCTTGTTATGATACATAAGGGTTTTGAAAATGGTGAACATTATGCGAGATTTGAAAATATAGTCAGACTGTTTTGCAATGGCCTATCACCAAAACACACACAGCTCATGGACAGAACTGGAATGTACCCTGATATATTTACGTACACATAGTCACCATGTCGTCACGCTACATAAACTTAGTTTTATGAATGAATGCATTTCTACATGCAATTTAGTAACATTTTTGTCTCTTCAGTCTATATATAGTGTAAGAATCCAGCGTATTTCACGCCATAGTTAAACGACTTTATCCAGTCAATTGTTTCGAAAATGTTTTGTCATTTTGGCTTATCGAAACAAACAAAAAATCAACAATGAATATTTTTATAACGT
Source organism: Doryteuthis pealeii (assembly GCA_023376005.1). Classification (NCBI taxonomy): domain Eukaryota; kingdom Metazoa; phylum Mollusca; class Cephalopoda; order Myopsida; family Loliginidae; genus Doryteuthis; species Doryteuthis pealeii. The sequence goes on from CM042137.1 coordinate 151,605,670, forward strand.
CTAGAAAATAAAATGGTTTTCTCTTTTGTCTTTGGGGGAATTTTACGAACATCTTTTCCCTTCACGTTAGAAATATATTTTTATATTCCATTCAAAATAAGTCAACGTTAAGCTGAGATTTATGTCAATGTTTCTTGCCTGAAGATATTTAATATATTTTAAGATTATTTATTTAATGGATGAGGTAGATGCTTATTTCATGTCGTGGAAGGTGTTCGATCCCAGTTAAAAGACATGGTTTTAAATGATACTATTATCCAGAAAGGTAAGACCATCTTCGAAGAAAATCTTCCAATCTTTTTTCTCGCCAAAATATACGGCATCATTATCTTAATCAAGGCTTACCAATAGTATGGATTTCCTTTACTCTCCTCTCCTCTCTCTCTCTCTCTCTCTCTCTCTCTCTCTCTCTCTCTCTCTCTCTCTCTCTCTTTCCAATTGCTCTTGGCAAGTCCTCTAAGCGACATCAGCTCCATACGGACACAGGATGCCACCCTTCATTGTACTAATCTAAATTTAATATTGAATATCTCATCCAAATTTTTAGCCTTCGGCCACAACTAAGATACACTTAGTTTTTAGGAACACTTAACATGGTATAATGGTAAAAAATATCAGCTACCATAGAATTACTAATATTCGATACCATCAATTATATCCAGTGCTTAGCCTAACGGTTATTGCTGTAGAAAATGAAATCGGTGATTCGACTTTAAATCTTGTACGAAGTTATTTGCGTTTGATTTCATTTTAAGAAAGGTATTAACCCTTCTCTTCTCTCCACATCCAGCTATAACTAAATCATAGGGCAGACTCGTTTCTTTATCCTTCGTTAAGCAACCAGTCTCTGAGAAGGAAAAATCTTTGGATTCAAGCCAGTATTACTCCGCATAGAAATTGACCATGTTTGACATCCTATCCGTGGCGGAGGAGTTGGAGATATATAAAACAATCCCTCCATACGAACAGGATGCGACACAAGGTCAATTACTTAAGCGGATTTTAACAGACTTGAATTCAGAGTTTTCCTTGACTGCTTACCAGGTTACAAAGTTAAAGAGTTCCCGTCTGCTCTACTATTTACTCATAGCTGCACGGAGAGTAGTTGGATACATACCTTTCCCAAGGGTATTAAGTCTATGTGAAATGTAAACAGACTCGTCCAGGATTTGAACTCTGATCGACGAGTCGATTTCCTACGACTCTAACCATTACACCATGCACCTCCACACATATACTTTTAACCTTGGGCCAAAATGAATCTAACGTTCATAGATAATTATAATTGGAAAGCTATCTGCATGATTCATTTCACGCAATTACATTTGAACCAAACATGATAAGGATTTTTGCGCGCCATTTTGTCTTTTGTTGTTTTCTCTTAATGAGTTTCCAGTCAAACCAAATAAGTTCATTAAGATAGGAATATCTTAGAGTTATTTATTAAGTGCAGCTAATTCCCCCATTAATTCAGTAGTTCCTCAAATTTCCTTTTATATGATTGGGAATTCAAAGCTTGTTGAGGACAAACTCTTCATATTTGTCGATATTGAGTGTTGAGGAATAAAATAACCCTAGGAAATAGGGGACAAGTGTCATGTCAAGCAAATTGAGATTTTAGTCGCATTTATATATATTAGCAGGGAACTATATTTACAACATTCTAATGTTAGAAATAATGTTTTTGTGACGACAAAATGGTTGAAAGAGTTTGGTTTGGTTTATTGTACGGCATATCAACCTCAGTGGGTCATCTAATGCCAAATGAGTTTTAGGTTCAGAGCGTATATTCAGAGTGTATATATGTTTAGATTTAAACTATTGTTCAATTGCTCATATTTTTTTTAGTACAATCCCACTTCTTTTAGGAAAGTAAAATTCTGGATGGTTTTATTTTCGTGAAAAGTTTTTATCAAATTATTTGCTTGGTAGTATTTTGTTTGCACTAGATCAAAGTCTACACACTCTAGCAGTATATGTTTCACTGTAAATCCCTCTTGGCATGTAGTGCATATTGGGGATGTTGTGTTGAGGAATAAAATACCCATAGGAAATAGCGGAAAACTAAATATATAAGTGTCATGTCAAACAAAGGGAGCTTTTAGTTGATTGTATAGATATTAGCAGGACCTGTGGATATAACACAGTGTGATAATTCGATTATTATAACGCTTGATATGTTTACTTAAGAGATATTACCTTATATGTAAAAAAAAGTATAATCTTGATTTAACTCTCTGTCACTCTTTTTCTTTCTTTCCTTTTTATCTTTTTCATTATGTTCCATTGAAACCTATTAGCGTTATTGCTTCCGAGTGCTCATACCCTCTCTTTATCTTCCCATGTTCTTTTTTTATTATTATATTTTTCTGTGTAGTATATCCTTTTACCTCCCTTTCTTTCTTTATGATAAAAACGGAATGGTTCACTATTTAACTGAGGTGACGACTCTCTTCAGAAATAAGAATTCATATTTTTGAGTCCAATCCCACTTCTTTTAGGAAATGTAAAATCCTGGATGGTCTTATTTTCGTGAAAAGTTTTTTTTTTTTTTCAAATTATTTGCTTGGTAGTATTTTGTTCGCACTAGATCAAAGTCTACACACTCTAGCAGTATATGTTTCATTGTAAATATCTCTTGGCATGTAGCACATGTTGGGGATTCTGTGTTTTGAAAGAGGAATAAATATATGAATTATTAAATTCTATATTAGAGAGGAAATAGATTTGAAGCTTGGAAGTCATTTAGATTAAAAAAAAAGGACACATAGCAACTGAAATAACCTAAATCATAAGAATCAAGGTGAGAAATTATATGATCTGAAGATAAGAGAAACTAAAAACGTTTAATTATCTCCGATCAACTGTATTTTTGTTGTCTTTTAAAATTAGTAGAATGTATAAAATCAAATATGGTGAAAATCAATACATTTTTATCGTCAATTTTTACATAAAATTTTGTTTAATTTATAATTTCAGAATGAAACGGGTAGAAAGATAATTTCGAAATTTAAATCAACTTTGAATTGAGTCAAACTTCGAAAATTGTTTATCATTTCCGTTAGACGTAATTTATATTTATTTATTATTGTCACTCGAAAGAAATAGCCGAATAAAAATTGCCCACAAATAAATACAATTCTTTAATCGTGTTTTTACTTTATAAAAAGCTAATTTCTTTAAAGACCAAAAATATCAGAATTATATTATATATGATTATTTTTATAATATTATACAATCAAAACGGATATTATTAGGTAACATTCTTTACCAAAGTCCACAATATTGAAACTCTCTCTCTCCTCTCTCTCCCTCTCTCTCTCTCACTCTCTCTCTCTCTCTCTCTCTCTATATATATATATATATATATATATATATATATATAAAGAAAAAGTTGTTGGTGGGTCCTATAGTCGTTATCAGCGAACGAGTCAATACCCTTTTCATTAACGCTAGAGCAAAGAGATTGTTTTAGCGTCTGAGACGGAACACGACACCTACCATCAGCCACTCATTTTACCTCACAGATCCCTGTGCAACTCATACACTGAGTTGGCGAGGGCTATCAAACCCGAAACCTCTGGGTTCCTAGTAGGTCGCTTTAACGATAGATCGATTGATGGATGAAAATTAAATGGCCTATAAATTAAACTAACGTAAATTAAAGAAAATCTTGAAAGAATTACATTTATTGACTATTAAAGGCTGTGAATGAGGAAACATTTAAAAAAAATATATAAATATTTCTTCAGATATCAAATGTTTTATATGAAACACGGGTTGTTAAATGTATCCAAAAAATGTGCTCGTCTACTTTTCTATTTTGTATTGTGAGAGTTGTGTTTTATATTATAACGTCTTGAGATATTTGAATCTAAAAAGAAATTTGTCTCTTAAAATTAATATTGTAGAGTCATCTATAGATTAAGAATGTTTATTTATAAATCCATTTTCTTTCTTTATTTTTCATAGTAGTAAATTTATTATTTGATTAGTATCGGTATCTCTTTAAGAAACCGATATTTTCCCAATATTTAAAAAGTATAGCTTAATTTGATTTATAGGCCATTTGATTATCATTTATCTTCATCATACACACGCACGCACACACGTCATCCACAGACCCTGCATTTCGACGTATCACATGTCCTCAGGGGCTAGACATCGCAGACACCTCCAGTCACGATCAAAACCCGACTGATTTTATCAGCAGTTAGTCAACCACTGAGCCGTCGTCAGCACAAACGAATGAGAATTTAACGGATAAATAATACATAGGTATATATATCAAGGTCACCAGATAGAGCTTATATATAAGGGTCTACTTATTTCTAGACAGCTATACATTCAGATCTTTATTACAGATTTTCACTATTATAAAATTTGATAATACATAATACCTCATAATATCCGTTTTGATTGCATTGAAACAATTCAACTTTAGTTTTCTTCCTTCAACTTAGAAACTTAAGTAGAATTCCGAGGATTTATGTATTGGAAATCTTGTAGGATCTGGAGAATGGCTTTTATATTCTTCTTTTTAAAATAGATTAAACATTTTTGTTTTTCCTTTCTCCTAAAGAAGTCCAAATCTATTGAGTCTGTGGAATTGAACCTAAAATTCTTCTGTTGGAACCTCATTCACATTTATGTACTCATAGTTATAGAATTTGAAATTTCCAAAAGATAAATGGAATTGGATTCTTTCTGATTTGCAAAAGATTTGAATGAGTCTTTTAATGCTCATAGACTTCGAAGACTAACCAATTATATTTTGAGTGTCCACTTAAAGAATCTATTTTATAATCTTTATTCTCATCATCTTCTCATCTCATATACAAATCCTTGTTAACTGAGAGGAAAACGTATTTCCTAATCATCTTTCTCAACAAAATAAGATTCTAATAAACAACCTCCTGGTATCTTTGATTTAGAAGAAAACTGAGAATTATTAAAACAATTTTTAGGAGTGTAATCCTTTATGGGCAATACTGTAAATACAAACTCCATATCAATACGTCCGCGTGGTAGGTAGAGTAACTAGCATACTAACATCTGTAAGTATAGTAACGTCGTCGGGGCGGCCTAAAGTCGGTATCAGCCAGTCAGCGAGGGAGTCTATCCCCTTTTCAATAGCGCTAGACTAAGGAGATTGTTTTTGGCGTCTGAGGTGGAACGCCACACCTACCATCAGCTCCTTACTTTACCGCACAGATCCCTGTGCTACTCATACGCTGAGTTGGCGAGGACCGGTATCGAACTTGGAACCTTGTGGTTTCTAGCCGAACGCTCTACCGACTGAGCTAACCTGGCCCCTGTGGGAAATAATACTGAATGAATCCGTAGTGTCCTTCTACTCTATAATACAGTTCTTATCCAAAATATTCTGGTTGGTTCTACAGAAGCTTTGCCATTATAAAACAATCAGTGTACGTTGTCCAATAGTTTTCATCTTTCACTAAACTGTTGTTTGATGTTGAAGAGGCAGAACTTATATATACATATATATATATAATTAAGGTCGCGTGGACATAGGATCAACGCGCCTGATTACTGACAGTTGTCAGCTCTTGGTCTAAGTGATCAGAAAGACCATGTTACCAACGCAATTATATTCTATCAAATCATATTAACAATTTAAAAGCATGCTGTATTCTTATTTATATTATATTTTATTACATAAAATATATGCATATATATATATATAATGGAGATTCGGTCTCGATTTGTTTGTAACAAAACTACGTCACATGTTACGTCATAGCTTGCGCCAAAATATTCTCGTGTTATATACACTCAAAATTTGAGTAAGTAATTTAAAATTGTTTTTTATTCTCGCCTTTTTTTCAATAACACGAAATTAACTAAAAAGTTTACAAATAAATAAATACCTGCAATTTTGTGGAAAATATACGAGAAAGATATTCAATATATTTGTTTGATTAATAATTAATAGTTGCATGATACATTTTATTTGAGGAGGACATAAGTAAGTTTCCTTTTGAAATTGTTTTATTTTTTACTCCTTAAATAAATTGGATGATTTTAATTACTTATGATACAAAACCTCTGACATTGAATTTTTAACTCCCCCCCTCAGGCAATATCTTTCAAAAGATAATTTTTATACCGCTCGATGATATTGTTTTCTTGATAAGATTCAACCGAAATTCAGAACACACGTACATATAAATATGTCCGTATATATTTTTGCATATACAGAGTATTATGAATAAATAATATACTTTGGTGTGTTTATAAATTTAATTCAATTTCGACATTTCTCTGTCTCGTCAGTCGGATTTTCATCGATTTTATGTTTTGCGCGTGTTGATAATGTTTTTTGGTTGTTTTGAAATTTGATTGAACTGGCGTATTTAACAAACGGGGTTTGAGGACCGCTTGTGAATTTCCTATTCTCTTGTTATTCCTTTCATGAATTCACCAGTGTTGAATTCGCTGGTTGAAACCGGTTCCACCGACCCAGGGTGATTGCTGTAACAGAAAACGAAAAAAGATAATGAATGGTGAATGAACTATTGATTTTGTGTCTTTGTAGAGTATAATAAAAACGGGTTCCATATTGTGATTTTTTTAATTTTTTTGTAGAACACCTTATTTTTCTACATAGTCATAACAAGTGGCATTGCATATACAGATGAAATGAAAACAAATCGGTATGCAATTTAGAATCACCACTTGATATGTTTATATTTTATTCATTTTGATAGGAATCAATGCTTTCTTTGTAATGTATGTATCATCATAGGGTACAACAACTCCTGGTTCACTGGACACTTCCGGCCTGGGAACTAAGGCAATGTGTACCTTGGCAAAAGGGAATAAAGGCTTTAATTAACACCTGCGTTGTTGTTTTCTATGAAAAACACTACATGGCGACGAGCATGAGATCAATTTCACAAAGTGTTAAATGGAACACTTTAAAAGAAAAAAAAAGAAAAAAAGCTTTTTCTTTTACACATTGGCCAAATAGAGGCAGAATAATCCTCAGCCATATAAAATGGTCATAAGGGCAATCTACGCAGACCATTCTACCCCTAAAAGAATCTTGAAGGGGGGAGATGTAATGTACGTATCATCACAGCTTACAACACCTCCCGGTTCACCGGACACTTCCGGCCTACGGACTTAGGCAATGTGTACCTTGGAAAAAGGGAATAAAGGTTTAACTAACACCTGTGTTGTTGTTTTCTATGAGAAACACTACATTCTTTTCATGAATATTTCAGCCAGATGTGACCACTGGACTGTAAAATAGTGATTGAGACAAGAGTCAAATTGATAACTACCAATCTTAACATTATGAAATGTTAACAAAACGAATAAGAAACAAAAAAAACAAAGAAACCAGCAATTTCTAGACAAGTGCACAACGTATTTTACCGTTAGCAAAACTTATCAGGACACATGTCCAAGTTAAATGTTAAAATCTTCTTTGTTGATTTGTTAGCTAATACAAAACGACAGTTATTTTTAGGTTATGAAATAAACATCCATCTGACCAAGAAAAATAACGAGACAAATATAATTTCTATCCGTCCCGGTCCATTAATATGTATCTATCTCTCTATTTCAGTTTAATCCTAACTATATAGCTAGCTAGGTCTGTTAAATATCTGTTCTAGTTTGATCAATCTATCTGTCTATTTTTGTGATTAGCTGTCAGCAAAGTATTCGCCAATAAGAATTTGCTTATATCATCTGGTAGTTTTATTCACTAGGTCAATTGCCAGAGAATTTGCAACAAGTAGTTAGCTATATTTTCTGTCACGAGGTTAAATATTCTAATTTTATTAATCTTTCTTTTAACAAATCATTGATTCTTTGAAGTTTTACAAATAATCTCATTAGCTTTTTAATACGCACTGTGTACTTTTATTATATAGATATGTAGAGAGTGTTTTATATATATATATATATATATATATATATATATATATATATAATATATATATATATATATATATATATATATATATATATATATATATATATATACAATATGTATTATATATATATATATATATATATATATATATATATATATATATATATATATATATATATATATATATATATATATATATATATATATATATATATATATATAATATATATATATATATATATATATATATATATATATATATATATATATATATATATATATATATATATATATATATATATATATATATATAATATATAAATATATATATATATATATATATATATATATATATATATATATACATATTGATAGATTAATCAAACTAGAATAGATACTTAACAGACCTAGCTAGCTATATAGATGGGATTAAACGTATATATATATATATATATATATATATATATATATATATATATATATATATATATAATATATATATATATATAGAAAGAGAGAGAGAGAATAATTTGGTTATATGTAACAACCAAGAAGATTAGCGTTTCTTAAATCCCATTATCGTGTATATGTCTTTATTGATTTACTTTTTACAAAATATTTTCAAACGAATCTGATGATATTTGTGTATTTTGGGTATTTTAAAAATATTTGTGTTTTTACTTGTAAGAATCAATGAATACTTAGATATTCCCCAGAATATTTTGACTTGAATGAACCAAAACAAGTGGAATTATGTTTTGTTATAATAGGAAATACATTAAGCATTTGATGGTTTTCATTAAAATATGTATACATTAATGCAGTTTCTTTGTTGATATAAATAGGTATATGAATATATATGTAATCTAAGGGTGACAGAATAATTTTCAACATAATCATTTCATTATCGATGCTTTGAAACATACGCTTATCTTTTACATAAATTATACAATGAAATGTCATTTAACAAAAAAGATATAACTGTTGTTGCATAAACACCGATAACTGTTCGTGATGGCTGATTGTCTGACTGGAAAAGGGGAAACTCAAAAGCTCGTCTCGATTGATAGGATTTCTATTGTTTTTTGTTTTTTGTTTTTTTTTATCCCTTCTGTTCAGTTTCTGGGGTATTAAAATATGCGGAAATGAATGACAGAAACAATGGGCCGAGTAGATTATTAATTCTAGTAGGAACCAGTTCTTCCCGTATCTTTGAATGGTTCAATCTGTCTCCGTCCATGCTACCGCTTGTCATCAAAATTTTGTGGATGTCTTGTACATTCGAATTTTGGCCAAATCGAAACTATCGTAATTTTTATTTTAAGATTTAGTGTCAAGTCACGATAAATCACCAAAGTTAAGTAGCGATGAGCTTTCCCAGAACTTAGATGGGTAACTTCTTAAGAAGGGTATCAACAAATCCGAATTACATGTACCATGCAGCTTAATATAGGTGACATGATGACCGATCATGTTTAGATTGAATATATTTATTAATTTCTGTATACGCTGTGTACCTCGGAGCCATACATAGAAAAAATCTGATTTGAACATAAATTTGTTCATTCTGTTCATAAAAGTTTTTAATTTTGGGGCGATAAGGCGTACGAGTATTAACGATCAGGTTTTAATGCGTGGATTTGATTGATTTTGACAGCTTTATTTTGTTTGTGTTCATCAATGTGAACGTATAAATAAGTTTGAGTATAGTCATGTAAACAAACACGTACGTTTTTCATTGTTGATCATGTTTATCTTTGAAGGAGAATATAGTTTTGCACAATAAACAAATTGTTGAAAAGAGAAGGAATAACATGTCTAAGAACAATAAAGTTTTACGTATTTATTTTCTTTTATTGTCATGGGCGTGTGGGAATGGGAAGGGTTAATCCTGAGTTGTGTGGATATTTTTCCCAGTTGTTGATTAAATATTTGATTCGTTCTGTTGTTCATTTTAAGAAAAATAAACACAAGCCGAATGTGTTAATATTATAAAAACTTTAAAATATCTGTATAGAAAACATTAACATAATACAGAGAAAAACATTAGCTCAGTAGTAAAATTGAATAATCTTATTTTAAAAAGTTTATTAAAATGTGGCTAAAATATGATTGTTTAATTTTGCTTCTGTTTTAATTTCATTAGTTTATATTTTGTTGAACTTTCCTTCTTCGGGGTTTTTTTTTTTGTTTGTTTTGTTTTTTTTGCTTAACTTTGAACATTATGTAGACATACGCTTTTCTTACTGGTCCACTCTTATTTTAAAGTTTATTAATTCTTTTAAATGTCTTTTATATTTGAATTGAACAGAATAATGTGGTTGAATGTTAAGTTTTAGACTGTGAATGTCCGGACAGCTTTTAGATTCTACGAAAGTGGAATCTAAAAATATGCTAAAATTTGCTGTCTATTTCTGTGTTATTTTTTGTTGTTGTTTTTTTTTTTCCAGGCCAATTTTCGTGATGTAATACAAAAAGTTACTGTTGAAAAAATTTCCAACGTAAATTTTATTGAAATTGGTTGATTAAAAGAAAGTTTGAACAAATTTTAAATCATTGCTTCGTGCAAAAAAGATATCTGAATAATCTTACTGAAACTTTACTACCACTCGTATCCAATAGTTTATGATTCTTAAAACCAAATCTAAACTAAAAGTAAAAGTTAAATGTTTAAAGTAAACGAGGAATAAAAGAACAAAAGAAACAAAAACATAAAGAAGAAAAATTCTAATCCAAAATCAATCGCTTCCCAAACAAAAGTAAAAAGTAGATTTTTCTTTATGTCTGCGAAGAAATGATCATTTTTATGAAGTATTTCAATTTACTCTTCATCACAACAGAATGATGACCACGATGTAATAGATCAGATGAAGAAAGGCAATTAAGATTCGCTTGAAGATTGGACACACAGACACATGAGCATGGACACGGTCAGGAGCGTGCATGAGTGCGCACACACAAACATAAATACACATATTCACATACATAAACTCGCTTATATCAACAGAAGGTTCAGCACTGGAAATTGCTATCGGTTAGGTTTTGGGTATTGAAACACACGCGTGCACACACACACACACAACACACACACACACACACACACACACACACACACACACACACATATTTATATCAATTCATTAATGATATAAGTAGAATGTGTTTTACACTATAACATTGTTAGTAAGTGCAAGTTTCAGCATTAAACACCTTTCCGTTGACAAATACAAAATTTCAAAAATTCATATACTTTTCCTAACATTATATATATATATATATATATATATTATATATTATATATATATATATATATATATTATATATATATATATGAAAGGTAAAATGGATATCTGAAATATGTAGAAAGTTTTGTAGAAAAAACAAGATGTTTAAAGTTTTGATGACAGAAATCTGTTTCAACCATATGAGGTCTTCATCAAAGCAACATTGTAAACGGAAAGATGAAATAAATATATCATTAATCATGAGGCACAGAACGCTCTCGATCAGTACCGGAATCAACACGACCTGATGATCATCATCATGATTATATCTATTATATGTTCCATAATAGGGGGTATTACTATTGGATATTCCTTTGTGAATTAAGGAAAATTGGTTTTATAATTTTCATATGAAAAGCAGAAGTAAAGAGTCGGTTGTAACTTTTTCCGCGAAGTTATCTGCTAACAAAGTACAATAGAAATCATAATAGTTTCTTCCTCTTTTCTTTCATTATTGGTTGACCTTTATCAAAGGGAGATCACTCAGAATTGTTAGAATAACGAACCGAGTTGCATTGTGATCATTTCCTTCGACATAGCAACAATTCAGAATGTAATATCCGAATCTTAGTAGTGTGTTTTTCTCAGACGAATTTATTTGATATTAGCGACTCGTAACAAAGGTGGGGACTGACAGCACTCTGTGACGTGAAGACAGAATTATTTCTTGTAGATATTGTCGCATCTTTTTTTTTCGTTTTCAAGTCATGGGTTCTCTTTGAACTGGTCGGAGCACATTGTTTGATTGGACGTGCGATCAGCGTGAAATCAGCCGAGCAATCACGAAACGACACACGAAATAATTTTCTCCTCACTTTTTGCTTTGATATTTAGACAATGTATCTCTCTCTCTCTTAAGATGATATGAAAAGAAAGAAACAATTATGAAACTTTTAGTTAATAAAACAGAAAAAATATATCAAGAAACCAGTATTGATAATGTTGTCAACCAAAATAAATTGTTGAACTGTTTGATTCTAAATCAGAATTATCAGTATATACTTTATTCTTTCTTGGAAATGAATTGTATACAACACTTTTACTCAACCAGTACGCTAGATAAGTATCAATTAGTCATCTTCTTCATTATCATCCTCATCGTGTCACGCTAGTAGTACGGATATCCATGACAATCTTTCATCCATTGTCTTCGAGAGGTCCTCTTCACAGAATCCAGTATCGTCGTTGATTTGGACAAGTCGGCCTTTGCTGCACGCCCACAAAGACAGGCCCATAAGTTGGTTTCCATAGGAGAACGTTACTTATGAGTTCTTGCTTCTCCAAAAGTATCCAACATGTCTTGTTCGTCTCACTCGGATTGTTTTCCACGATTCTTGTCTGATTTAAAAAAGAATAAAATTACAAAGATATTAATTTGATGGAGTGGGGTACGTTACAAGAGAATAATATATGTTATCAGATGCAATAATTAATTTGGACAGGAAAACAATGCAAATCATAATCCGTAAAATATCTGCAAGTAATGTTAGCAGAAAACCATTGTAGATTTAGAGCAAGATCAGATATTTATAATAATGGTAAAATTCTATTCTCCTGCATGATTCAGGTATTTATCCAGATTTTCATTTTTTTAGTTTCAAATATTTTCTCTTATAAAAAATCTACAAGTAATTTTTAATATATCTTTTTGAATAGGTTTGATTCATGATATCTTTTTATGACTAATTTTGATCAATGATATATTTTAAGATTTATTATATTAGTTGCTGACTAGTTTTGATAAATCTTATTTTCGTTTATGCATAATGTTCATATATATTTTTCAATGCAGATGTTTGATACATGATATTCTTTGATGACTAGCTTAGATTCGTGGTATTTTTAAGTTTGATTCATGATCAAGTTTGATTCATGTTATTTATTGATAACTTGATTTATGATATATTTGAGACGAATTTTAATTCATAACTTTCTAATGAAAGTTTTCATTCATTAGATTTTTATGGCTAATGATCCATGGTGGCTTGGTTTTATTCATAATATTTTTGATGACCAGATTTCCTTATAATTTGGTACCTACATTTATCTTCCTTAATATGTAAAAAGCAAATGGTCTTCATCTGTGTCCTACAGAATGCTTTCCATTCTCTAAAACATATAGATGTATATTGAAGATATTTAAAAGAAGGTGCAAACGGAAATAGGAATTTCTGGTTAAATTAAACAAAGAAAAGACGAAAAAAATGACAAAGGACCTTTTTCCCGGTAAAAGCGAAAAGAAGTTAAAAAACGGAAGAGAAGGTTTCCGGTCAAGGAAGCAGGAGAGGATAAAGAAATATATAACAAAGGTCCATTATCAGATCAAAAGATAAAGATGCGTAGGCGTGTCGTCAATACAAAAGCCAGAGGGTCGAGCCGACAGGAGTCAGTTAGACGGTCAGAGCGGTCCGTTGCGGCCAACGGCGATGAGACGCCAGCCACCCATTACCCACCATCCCAAAGTAGTAGTAGTCATCGTAAACCCTCGGTCAAGTCATTGTCAATGTCGCCACCCACCGTACAGCCAAGAAGAAGGAATAAAGTCAAAACTCCTACTATACCTATGTGTTGTAGATTTCATTAAGCGACCACTACATATATCATCTAGGGTTAGTGACGATACCCGCTACGTATGCAGATACACGATTTAGCAGCGTGAGTTTGAAGAAGCCGCTATATAACATATAGAATTTGATGCCAATATGCAACATATAGATATTTAGTGCCGGTAAAGAAGGCGCTGTGCAACATAGAGTTTTTATGGAAATTATTTTAATATTATGTTTTATTACTGGGGAAGCGTACGTCCTTCTAATAATAAAGATGTCATTAACAATTGTCTGGTGGATTTAGTTTGGTTTCTTTATGTAATAGCATATCAAAATTTGTGGGTTATCTAATTCTAAAATCACCCTTCTAGAAGAAAAGTCGTGGCACTATTAACCCATAGCTGGGATGTCTGGAAGAACCTGAGCGAAACTAATAATTATCTGAAGTGATCTACGTTTTAAAGATCGAAGTGGAAAGCAACAAAATATGATTATTATTTTGCCGAGATGTCATGCTCTATTGCGTCTTCAAACTTGACTGCAGAAAGTAATCGAATGAGACAACAATACAGCTGATTTTCCTGCGGCCGATTCCAAAGAATCTTGGCAATTAACAGACAACGTTTTATCTTAGAGACATGTTATATACATATAAGAATGATTGCAACAAAAGAGCACCGAGAAAAACTGCTGTCTCTACCTACGAATACACTAATTAACAAATGCATTTAGCCCAAAGCTGAAGTATAATACTTTTATTTTCAGCTCAACTTCTATGCATTTGGCAATAAGTAATTGAAATCAGCAAAAGTGTCGTGGTATTTTTAATGTCACCCCGGAAAGTTTCCGTCTGTTGAGCCTGAGTACATTGATAAGCTTGTAAAATATAACACGAGTAAATGTCTCAGAAGAGATAACTAAATGATGACCTTACGCTTTCAGATCAACCAGTCAATATTATATCCTAGCAACCTAATTGTTTCTAGAATTGATCAGCAAGAACTTCCTAAATACAAGTCAGAATGATCAATCACAATATTAATATTAAACAGCTTTAGCTATGCAAATTTCGTCAGACATTGTTTGAGCTTGTTATTACAATACATGCGCAGTACCCGTAAAAACGACGATATTATTTACGCCTGAATCACCATTTCTGATGATGGGGTGCTCCACATTCCCTTGAGCTCCAGAATTGGAACTTTCCTTCTTTTCATTATTTTCTATTAAATCTGATTAGAGTTATCGTTTCCGCACGCTCATCCCATTTCTCTATCTTTCCCCCTGTCTCAATATTTCCACTACTCTTTATGTTTTTCTTATCATATTTTTCTGTGTAGCATGTCCTTTTTCTAATCTTTCTTTCTTCATATTAAAAACGCAATAGTCCATTATTAGCTGAGGTGACAAAATTCATGAGAAATTATTCGACGATCACGCGACACCATATAATCGAAACTTACAGTTTTGCATTTCATCTTGGACGATTTGGATGGTCTCATTTTTAACCAGAGGGTGTTGCAGGATGATAACGGTTGGAATGTTATGGAAGAAGCGTATTAATATATAGATATTTGCTATAAAGAGTACTATTATTTCAGATTACTCAATATTTTCCTTACCTTATTCTTTTCCATTATATATTCTGTTTTAAGTGAAATGATAGAACAATATCTCAAAATACAAAAAGTTAGGCACTCGTTATGCACTTAACTTTAAGGTATATTTCAAAGCAAAACAAGCTAAAGGGGAAATTCTGAAGTGAATACAAAGAATCTTTGAAGTAATTTGTAAGAATTCGGTGCTAATAATGGTTTTAGTTTAAAAGAAAGTCTGTTTCATTTATTTTTCGGATAATTAGGATATATTTTCTCTCAATAAGAATTTAATTAATATTGCACCTTTGGCGGCTTTAAAGCGAGAAAAGAAAAAAGAAAAGAAAGACACTAATTGAAAGAAGCAATTAAAATGATTAAGTGCTAGTGAATTTATTTACACTGAAATCCATTTATTTAAAATTACAAAATGTTAAAATTTTAGTCACCATTTTAGGCGTTTTAAGTCGGAATTGAGGGGGGAGGGTTCAGTTGCTTAATCCTCGTTCAGTTCATTGAAATCCATGCTGGAAAGGAACGTGATGGCAGAAGGTCTGAAGTATTCCTTGAAATCATGGCTAGAAAAGAACGCGATGTCAGAAAGTCTGTAGTATTCC
This sequence comes from Doryteuthis pealeii, assembly GCA_023376005.1. NCBI lineage: Eukaryota > Metazoa > Mollusca > Cephalopoda > Myopsida > Loliginidae > Doryteuthis > Doryteuthis pealeii. The sequence continues at coordinate 151,621,624 of CM042137.1, forward strand.
TTGAAATCTTACTAGAAAAGAACTTGATTGCAGAAGGTCTGTAATATTCCTTGAAATCCTTGCTAGAAAAGTGTGTAGTATTAGTAGTTTTCTTTGTAATCCTCGTCTGTAAGTTTTGATCACAAACAGTTCAATTTTCAAATGATTTCAGGAAAATTACCAAATAATCATCAGTGGCTGCTGCTGATGTTGGAAAGCTTATAAATATGAATGCCAATTTGGTGTACATTTTATAGTTAGATAACACAACACAGGAATTTGGATGTTTTTTTTATAAAATGTACTACCAGAATAAGAGACGCAACTGAATGCAGGCGTTAGAAATATTATATTTATGCAATCATTTAAGTAGAGATCTCTTTACTGATTTTAAAATCATTTTAGCTAATCTTGACAATTTTCAGGGTCTCAAACACAAACCAGCTGAGTCAGTCGAGAATATACAAATATCTTGAACAAAAAGCTGTTCGACAAATATTTTCTAATCATCACTGTTTTAGGAGGGTCGGCTGAAAATACCATTGGCTGACCAAGATTCTCTCATAGAATGCAACCAAATGATGTTTATTTATAAACATAGTCAACCTTGGGATCCCCCAATGGGGCAACCTGTTGACCATGGGTGGCGACCCGTGATGTTTAAGGATAGAAGCGCAGTGGCTGAGCAGTCTATAACATGCAACACTCCACTTTGACCCTGACTTAGATTAGATGGGCAGACACCATTCGATCAATCGACTAGTCACGTCAAGCCCTGAAACCTATATGAGTCTGAATCCTATTGCCCTTATGGCAAATACCCAACCCTTTTTATAATATCAGTGCTAGGTTGTGACTGAGGGTCTTAATGTCCCGGGTATGACGTTAAACTCTATTTGATGGTGAAGTGTCAATTGCTGAAGTTTGGGGAATGTAGATTACCCCTTGATCACCATTTGTCCCAGCTTCACTCTGACCCGTAAAGATAGTACCTGTTAGGGTCCCATTCATAGGCTAAATAGAAAAGGAGTTTTAGAAATCTGAGTTTCAAAAATGTTTAATACTCATCAAAAATGAATAAAACCATCTTCCGTATAAAATAATCCATCAATGGTTGACATGCCGTAAAATCCAATCAACCAACCAACCAACAACTATCTAAGCCACAAAGCTGGTCAACAAATGATTTTTAATCATCAGTGTTTTATGAGAGTTGGGAGAAAAGTTTAGGGACTGACCAAGATACTCTCATGGAATGTGACCAAAGGAGGTTCATTTTTAAACATAGTCACCCTTGTGATCAACACACTTCTTTCATCAGTGTTGCATTGTTTGGGTCCCATTTGTCAAAAATGTAATCAACAGCAGATATGACATAATCATATTTTTTAGCCGCCACATTATGCCCAGCCGCGTATGAAATTATTTTCGTCTACTGAAAAATCTTTTTAGATTGATTGATTTTGTTCTTACTATTTTTTTACACTGCCAACGTCTTAAGTAATATTTTATGCTTTTAGATTAATGTCTGTCGACTGAGAGATTTTCAAAGTTTTATAGAGGTTGTCACTGTGCCACTATCTCAATATTGTTTAAAATATATATCATCTTAGTAGGTTTTAAAATGTTTTTTTTTAATATATAGAGCCGTTTATAGTCAAATAACTTCATTTAAATAAACACTTACCGATAGAAATAGTTTAATGCAAAAATTAATTCATAAACTTAGTGGTCGGTAAAAGCTTATATAGAGTATTTGTTGATATTATACCAATAAATAAATATTATAAAATAAATATTCTTAAATAAATATCATAAAATAAATCTAAAATAGCAGTCCATACTCCAAAAGAGACAATAGTCCATACTCTAAATAAATATTATAAAATAAATATCATAAAATAAATATCATAAAATAAATCTAAAATAGCAGTCCATACTCCACAACTTTTATAATAATAATTCAAATAAAAAACACTTTTTCCATGTTAGAACATTTTTAAGATGTTTCTCTCAGTAAAATATCAAGAGGAAGATACTTTTATTTCTTATAATTGTTGTCACCTCAGCTAAATAATTGACCATTGCATTTTTATTATAAAGAAAGACAGGGAAAAAAGGACATGCTACACAGAAAAATATAAGAAAAAAACAGAGTGGGGAAAGATAGAGAGGGAGTGAGCATACAGAAGTGATAATTCTAATCTGTCTCAATCGATCATGAAGAAAAGAAGGAAAGAAAGAAAAAAGTGAAAGAGAGTTAAATCAAGATTATTATAGTTTTAAACCACTGATGGTAGTATAATCATCATAATACTTCCATATCTATGAGGAGAGGGAAAATGCGACATACCCATTAATGTTCATTGTAGGGTCTATAACAACTACATAGAACAATAATACGCAACGTTGGTAATCTCAGAATTAGAGAAAGTTTATTAATAGCTAAATTAGGTCCTCGAATAAACAATAGGTTATAATTAAACACCGAATATATAATTAATTAAAATACACATTACATACACACACACACACACACACACACACACACACACACATATATATATATATATATATATATATATATATATACATTATATAACAAATGAATACAAATTAATAAATAAATACATACATAAATAGATAGATAAAAAGAATGAAATTGAAATTGATTGAACAACGGCTATCATGACTCTTCCGCATGGCGTTATAAAAAAATGAATAAAACACGAGACTCGTGTTTAAAACGTCCAAAACAAAAACCACACAAGACCCCGTCTATTTCAGAAAAAGTCTCCGATGATGAAGTTTCTTTAAAATCGATAATTTTTATACGCATTGTAATTGCTTTCTTAACATAAATAATAATTGGAAAGTTTGGAAACCAGAGGAAGGATTGAAACCATTCAGAACACTGCACTGCTGCAATCTGCCAGAATACTCAGAAGAGTCCTGGAGATATGGGGAGACTTGTTGTCACTCAGTCTTCAGTGAAAGACCATCAGCTAATTCTGATGTGAAAAATCAAAAGATTATATATATATATATATATATATATATATATATATATATATATATATATATATATATATATATCCTTACCAATTGATATATACTTCCCTAACAACGTTTTATGAGAAGGTGATTCTATTCTAAACCAAAGACAATGGAATCTATCAAAACGGATAAAATCACGTACAATGTATAATCAAACTCAACAACTTTGAAACTTTGTATTCAAAAATAGGATGATTGTAGCTTTTATGCAATTATTTCTGGTTATAGATTTTATGCAATTATATTTCTGGTTATAGATTTTATGCAATTATATTTCTGGTTATAGATTTTATGCAATTAGATTTCTGGTTATAGATTTTATGCAATTATATTTCTGGTTATAGATTTTATGCAATTAGATTTCTGGTTATAGATTTTATGCAATTATATTTCTGGTATAGATTTTATGCAATTATATTTCTGGTTATAGATTTTATGCAATTATATTTCTGGTTATAGATTTTTATGCAATTATTTCTTGTTATAGATTTTATGCAATTAGATTTCTGGTTAATAATAGATATATCTAATAATAAAGGCTTCATTGTATAATATACTAGTGAAAATAATAAAATTTTCTCTAGAAGAAACTTTATTGTATAAAATATTTTATGAATGTGTTCATTTATAGACGATGCAGTTTGTAAATAGAAGCATTCGATACTAATGTGTACATGTATAGTAAAAAAAAACATTGGTAAAGTAAAATATCAACTTATAAACAGAATAATTGGATTATTAAAAAATAGAGTGCCAGGTTTCAGTTCGTGAATATAAGCCAATGAAGTATTGCCTCTGATCAGAATACTTTTTTTTACCTCTTATTATCTGATTTCATTCACACACACACACACACACACACACACACACACACACACACACATACACTTGCATGCAGACACATACAGATAAACACATATACATACATAAGTATTCAAAATCAACATGTATAAAGATGAACACAAACCATTGGCGCCTAAAATACGCCCCGTTTGTTGATTATTGCTCCTGAGTTTAATCCTCACTAAATTCCCTCTGTCTCTCTCCCTCTATTTCTCTCTGACTCTCTTTCTCTCTTTCTCCCTCCCTCTCTCTGGTTTTCCCAATCCCTCTGCCTCCCAGTCTATCCATCTACCTATCCATCCATCTATCCTAAATTAAGTTTGCCAAATATCTGCTGAATAGGGATGATTAGTGATTTATTTTCGCTGCCTATTCTCTAGTGGAGTTCGTTTTATTTTTGCCAGCCCCCTCCCCCCACATCTGAAGTCACGAACTACAAACCCACTTAGATGTGATCAGATTATCTACAGAATTATTAGGACGTGGCTATATATATATATATATATATATATATATATATATATATATATATATATATATATATATGCATGCATGCATGTATGTATATATATTCTCTTCATTTTTCATTTATTTTTTATATAAATATTTGGAAAAAAACGAGAAAAAATCCATCCTTGATTGTAGCATTGAGAAACACTGTCCCACTCTTATTGGCGCCAGGAATTGAAGATTAACCGTTCGACCAAAGTTATTTTTGATGATTACAACTAGCGGAGTTTCTTGACAGAAAAATCTGCCATAAATTGTTTGCTCTTATTCACCATTCTAAAAGTATCCTTGTATTCCAAAAATATTTTAGAAGAGCTTAAATCGATGTGCACTTAATTCCTTTTTGAAAATCAATTTATACAAAAAAAAACGTGACTCGTTGTGTCACCCATTGAGGTCGGGGTAGTTTATTGGGACCAGGAAAAAGAGTTTGCAAAACGATTTTTTTTAAATAGATACGGCCAGAGACTTTAAAACAAAACATTAAAATCATTTTGCTAAATTTGCAAATTAAATCAAAAACTAACCGTGTCTTACCACAAATTCTGCACGTCACTTTCAATATATATATATATATATATATATATATATATATATATATATATATATATATATATATATATATATATATATATGAGGTAGGTAGAAGGATGGTGAACAAGAAATGAAAACTCAAACAAATCAGAGTTGAAACGTTTCGTCCTGATTCATACGGACAACTTCAGTCGAATGATTTTTATTGAGAGCAAAAATTTTTGTGCGAGTAACTGACGGAAGTGAAGGGACGGGGTTGGGGTTAGGCATGAATGAAGTGAGGGTAGTATACAGGAAGTGGAGAGAGATGGGGGTGGATGAGCAATGGGGTGGGTTAAGGGAGGGGGTAAAGTTCTGGTGTGTTTGATGTCAGCAGTAGATGAGGAGGAGAGTGTTGGGTGACCTATAGGGGTTAAAGTTCTGGGTGTTTGATGTCAGCAGCAGATGAGGGAAGAGAGTTGAGTGACCTAGGTTACTGGGTCAGTTAGTGGAAAGGGCAGGGGGAGAGAGAGGGAGGCTATTTTTCTAACTTCAGAAGTATAGGTAGATTTTTTGACTTTAGAAGTATGGGTAGATAAAAACGAAGGGTGGATGAGAGTCTATGTGTGGGCATTCTTTTTTGTTTATTTTTAATTTAATTAATTATTTATTAACCATATTCATGTTGAGTAATAATTTTATTTTCATCAAAAATTTTGCTTTCAATAAAAATAATTCGACTGAAGATGTCCGTATGAATTCGGACGAAACGTTTCAACTCTCTGATTTGTTTTGAGTTTTCATTTCTTGTTCACCATCCTTCTACCTACCTCATACTGTCGGATTCTACTACATCCATCCTATTACATATATATATATATATATATATATATATATATATATATATATATATATATATATATATATATATATATACAGTTCAGTTCTGTTCATTATTATGTGGACAGCTAATAAGAATGAACTTATACACAGGCTATATATATATATATATATATATATATTATATATATATATATATATATATATATATATATATTAACTACTCCTTATATATGTTAGTTTCTCTGTGATTGTAATTAGGAGATTGGGATTGGAGAGTATGAGATGAGATTGATCTTCCCACTTTATTTTCATGTTATAGATAAGCTAGGCCTTAGTTTCTGGCTGCTGATGAAAATTAACATACAAATAAAGTGGGAAGTTCAATTTATATCATTTATTATTGTATCTACCGTAATAAATAGAGAAAAGGATTCTATAAAAATAAATGATGTCGAAAATGGATATCAAGAACATGAATGTCTGTAATAATATATTCTAGATTAAAATCAGACTGATTGTCTGCAGGTTCGTAATTTGCCAGTAATGTCACAGATATTATAAAAGAAAACTTCTTTTTTTGCCATTATGTGATGATTGCAGGGGTTTGTTTATTTTTTACGTTCTGGTGGACACACAAATGAATGCTTCGAGTAAATGCTTGTAAAGTTGAAATATTCATTTTTAAGGGAAAAAAGAGTTTGATCAAAATGCCAGTAGCAATTGAAAAAAATAAATTAATAATCTTCCTGGATAAA
>CM042137.1:151630623-151633123 GCA_023376005.1 Doryteuthis pealeii
AAAATTAATCAATTAATAATGAATTAGGCGGGAATACCTATTAAATGTATGGCTAAACAATCGAGAAAAATCAATCTCTGTATGTACATTTCGGCCTATTAGGCCTCATCAGCAGAGCTATAGATCGGAAGACCGCCCTGTGCGTGATTTGAAACCGGACCGTCAAGCTGACAGGCCGATCCCATAACCCAACACCAAACGAACTTCTTAGATTTTATGATTTGTTTAGAGTAGGTTAACATTCCTCTTCTAGTGACTTTTATTACACGACGGTGTGATAAGTTGTAAACAAGGGTTTTAGAATGGCTTTTTGCCGATAATTTTTTGGAGAATAAGTGCTTAATTGGAGTCGTACCTAATTTTGAAAATTAATCAATTAATAATGAATTAGGCGGGAATACCTATTAAATGTATGGCTAAACAAATCGAGAAAAATCAATCTCTGTATGTACATTTCGGCCTATTAGGCCTCATCAGCAGAGCTATAGATCGGAAGACCGCCCTGTGCGTGATTTGAAACCGGACCGTCAAGCATATATGCGTATATAATTAGTGTCGTGGTAAATAGGACATCTTAGTGACAAGATTTTAAAAAATCAAAGGATTAACTTCAGAAACTAGAAATATGATTTCGAGTATGTGAGGGAATTCCAGTCTTGGATCTTCAAGATTTTCCACATAACAAAAGTTACCCAATTGGAAAGAAAAAAGCATTAACTTCCGGCTTTCAGTCAATTAGCTGGAAGTTAATGGTTTTTTTTTACACAAACCGTCAGAGTAATCAGTTACCGCATAGTTTTATTTTGCATAATATTCATCTGCACGGGGATTCTGCCTTCTTATACTTTGGTTTTATCCCTTTAAGAATCACCCCGCATATACGCCCAACTTTATGAAACTACACAATACTTTTTAGATAGTTATGAACGAAACTTGAATTGATCTGAAAAAATGTTATTGACCCTTATTATTTGAGAGAATAGATTTCACATGGGTAGATGCAAGCACTATTCAGATTAATATCTGCACATATGATATCATGGTTTGCATAATTCATTATTTATTTGTCGGGATATCCTTTGAAGTCTGATATCTGATTTTGTCATTTTCCTATCCCCCCAAAAAAAAACGTTTCTATTCTGACCTTTTTTTTTTTTTCAAAAAATCTGTCACCTTCTCTTCAACTCAATGGCACAGCTTAAAAAAAGAAAAGATTGCAGATATTTTTGCATGTGAACTGTAAACTCTTTTTCTGGTTTATCTTTGTTATGGATCAGGGCAAACGGATTTCTAAAAGAAGTTTCAAACACGGCAATTTCTTTTGATTCGTTTTCATCTAACTTAGATTGACTGATATGAGCAGAATGAGATATGTTTAGAGAGACATATAAAAAGAGATATATAAATACTCTGGGATAAACTTAGAGAGACAGAAAGACAGTGAGATATTGACATATATGACAACCGTATAATATTTACACATCACTGGCGTCACTCATAATCTGACAACATACATACATACGAAGTTGCGTCGTGCAATGATTAGAGTAGTAGAAAATGAACTCGTTGACCGAGTTCTAATCCTGGACGAGGCTATTTGCATTACACATAGTGCTAATATCCTTGGAAAAGGTATGAATCCAACTATTCTCCCCCGATTATGAATAAATAGTAAGGTAACACTTAGCTCTTTAACCTTGGTTAGGACACCCATTGGGAGAAGGAAAACTTACGAAATCGAGCTTGTTAAAACTCGCGTAATAAATTGAACTTATCACATCCTGCTCGTGCGGAGGAGTTGGTAAATACATACATACATACATACATAAGGGAGATATGTAAAATATTTTACAATAATACACAATAAATGCATTCGAATATGAATATTTGCGTTACATTTGCTATTGTTTGGCTTATTTTTATTTCAACCAATTATTTCTTGAAGATTCGAATTCCCTTGAAGCGGATTATTTATATTTTAAAAAAAATTACATTCCAACAATATTTTTCTTCTCGAATGTTTTTTCCAAAATTATTTTGCTTTCTTTTATCTTTCCTAAAATAATTGTTTGAGACTCCTTATTATTTTACAAATGCTCTGTTTTCCTGTCAGACACAGTACACGTGAAAGCTAATGTACGCAGATCACCAGAACGCTATCAAACATAATAGAATGGGAAGAAAAAAACAGCAACACGGAAAGTATTTTGGATGAGTCAGAACAACGCCACATGTCGATTTCTTACTGGTCAAGAGATGTCACGTGGCGAAGTGTGGAAGAGTGGTAGTGAGAGGAGGGAATGTAAGGTCAGTTTCGAACGAGACATTGGCTGAGTAAGACACAATTAGCCTGGGGATGAAATAAACATATCTTAGGAGAAAAAAAAGAAAGCCTTGTGCTATTATTAAGAAGTATAAAGAGCACAGGGCAAGATATCCTCAAGTTAATCCCAAGTTGTTGCTAGATTCCAATATCAAAGCGAAAATTGATAAGACCCAA
>CM042137.1:151638123-151645623 GCA_023376005.1 Doryteuthis pealeii
GAAACCATATAATTGTGTGTAGATTAGTATTACATAAGAATAATTGAAACCATACAACTGAGTGGGAATTATTTGCATTAGATAGGTATAGTTGATATCATCTAACGATGTGAAAAAAAAACTAAGAAAAAACTACATAGAAATGTGAATATGAATGTACTATGAACGCGGTTCCCTAACCTCTAGACATAAGATAATTGCTAGACAGTTTGACATGCCGTATAATCTATAAACCTGTAAAACCTACTTTCTTTGTGCCCTTCAAGAAAGCAGTCAAATGCGTATTGATGTCCTCAAAATCGACACTTCAGTTCAAAGAGTTGAAGAACTAGAATTCTCATGCTACTAGATCTAATAAATACAATAGACACTGTAGAACTTCAACTAGTTTGTCAACCAGAAACTCGTTGATTCAAAGGATCGGTGTTAGCTGAGACATTGTCGTGATGAAGAGTTGGGCTGTGTGAGGCTGGAAGCTATTCCGTTTTGTTTCGCATACTATTCACAGCATGAGCAGGAACTCTGTCCGACTTTATCCACAGATTAGAGCCAAGAACCTGCTGTTTATTCTTTTCCCCGGGCACATGACACTGCATTTCACATGAGTTAGTAAACCATCTGGGAATTTATCGAAGACGAAACAAGTTTTCAGATGTTGCACAACAATTGGTCAATTACGTAATTGGTAGCATTTAGTCTTGTTTCCAACGTTATCACACTGCATATAATCATTAAAAAAAAGAGAAAGATCGAAAATTGGAATTATTTTTGTATTTCCATCTTCAGAACTTATTCCTAGATTGACGAATATTTGTATATTTGAAAGGTATTTGATTTTCAAAACAAATAAATATGGAATCTATTAAACTTTTCGATTCCAATAAAAATCTATAAACGAAAAATATGTTTGTATTGTATTTTATATTGTGGGATTATTTTTCCTTTGCCAGGAAGAGTTATCTTCCACGGTGTTACCGTTTGTTCCCACTAGGGAACCTCTGGTATTTAAGCGCCTGCTTTAAACTTTTTTAGCTAGATCTCCGGAACGAGCACATGGGTTAGACTAGTGTCTACCCTTTCTCGGTGGAGTCGGCCCCCTCTTAGTAAGTGATCTCTATGCACGAACGCTCCAGTCCTTTGATGTATATATGTTTATGTACACTATCTTGAATTTTATGTATCGTTTCCATGTGCTGTTATCTATATAAAATGTTTTGTCTCACAAATGTGTCGCAGTTTGTTAAGTTTCAACTAGTTATGACTTTGTTATAACTTTGAATCTTACAATATATATATATATATATATATATATATATATATATAGTGTGAGATGGTCACTGTTTCAGCTTTTGCTGGAATGGCGTACCAAAGGCAGTATTATTGGTAGAGTGCTCAATATAAAATTGAGCTGTTATATAATATAATAAGATAAATATGTAAAGGTTTTACATATCTATTTATTAGGTGACAAAAGAACATTCACAACCATATTGGTTTCATGCGATGCATTCATCAGGTGAAGATGTTTCAAATGTAAGGAAAATCGAAAAAATTTCAACAAATTTCAAAAAATTCAATAGACTTGGGATGCGTATGATTGGATAAAATGATGTGTGTATGTATGTGAAGGTGAATTGAATGTATGAGAGTGTTTATGGGCAGCATAAAGGTTGCGTACGCGTGGTAACAGGTCACACACATAATACGTTGATCTGTGAGTGTGTGGTATTTTAACTTCATATCCTACAAAGTAGTGTAAACTATTGAGATGTGGAAATGAGAAGAAAAAAATCCCAAATCAGTTATACGTATAGATAATAGTGGAATTTAACTGGAATTTTGATGACGTGTGAAAGACCGACCAGTTGGCCACTTAGTCGAAAAGTGCTAACAGGGCAAATCATAATAGAGAGATAGTCAGAGAAGTGGTTCAGTTAGAAGTTATCGAAGTGAACGGATGTGGGAGTCTGGCTGAGAGTTTGGAGAAGACGTATCGCTATGGTGTTATGTCCGTTTGAGGCCTTTTACTTGCTATAGAATAAATGAGCAAAGAAAAATACCATTGATCAACAGACAACCAATGCGAAAGGCAAAAAAAAGTGATAATAGAGAAAGGGAGACATTTTTTTTACATTCATCTTTCCTTTACCAACTTTTGTCCGTGCAATATAAAACGAAAAATATTATGTGTAAAAAGAAGAAAAAGAGATAAAATACCTTAAAAGCTTTTTTATTGAAACATGACGGGTTGTTCATCATCTCAGTGGACTAGACGCAAGCAGTCATTGATCAGGGGCAAATATTACCTTTTTGTTCCGGTCATAAACGCATAATATATATATATATATGATTCGGTAAACTTTATGGTACTTATCGGAATAAATCTACAGAAATTATCACACTTAGGAATAATTTATATTAACCGAGAGAGAAAGAATTAAGAATTCAATGTTTGTCTACGATGAAAGCGGACATGGAAATTGATATCAGTTGTTAAATTCAACAAAAACTAGATTATATTCACAAGCTGAAGGGTGATTTTTTACGGTTCAGCTTTTTGAGGATTTCCATGAAACTGTTTTTTTCTATAATATCATCGATATTCCAGATATAATTACATAACTGTTAACAACGAAAAAATGAAACAGAATCTATATATTAATACTCGTGATCCTTAAAGGTGCGACCGTTATCATCTTGCAACACCCTCTGTTTAAAAATGAGACCAAATTGTCAAAGATTAAATGTAAACATTTAAATCCTCATTATCTGGTATTGCTTATCCACCGAATTCTTATTTCTTAAGAGTATCGTCACTTCAGCTAAATAATTGACCATTCTGGTTTTACTATAAAGAAAGGGAAGGAAAAGGACATACTACACAGAAAAATATAGGAAATAAAGATAGAGAGACGGGTGAACACGTGGAAGTGATAATGCTAATCTGTTTGAACCGAACATCAGTGTAAATTATAGCCGTCGGAGGGGGCGGGCTAAAGTCGGTATCAGTTAGACAGCGAGGGAGTTTATCCCCTTTTCAGTAGCGCTAGACCAAGGAGATTGTTTTTTAACGTCTGAGGTGGAGCTCCAAACCTATCATCTACCCCTTACTTTACCACAGATCCCTGTGCTACTCATACGCTTGTTACATACTGGAGAGGGGGGAGAGATAGACATTTGCATTACTTACTTCTTTGGCTATTTGGTGATGTCTAGTCGTTTCTATTCTTCCTCTCCATGTTGAATTCTATTTCTAGATTCCTGTTGGCTGTTCGTCTTTGATTCATTCTTTCTTCTTGGTCAGTCTCTTGCCAAGACATTCATCAAACAAGAACACCATCTTATTTCTCTAAACTTTTATTTGCTTAACTAAAATTATTCTTCTAACACAACGCGCGTGTGCATAATGAGCCCATGCTTCTCATCGGACGTCCCAGCAGGTACTGAGAGTTAACTCGGTCCCACGTGACTTCACGTACTTCGTGGACTTTCTGTAATATTCCATGGAAAGTCCCGTCCGTGATATGAAAAGGGGGCATCCATTCAGAAATACAGAGGGTTGACAATAATCTATGCATAGATTATGTAACATGCTGAATTGGTGAGGGCTAGTATCGAACCAGGAACCTTGTGCTTTCTAGTCGGACGCTCTACCGACTGAGCTAAACAAGCCTTATGGTTATATTTATAATGTCTCAAAATTGTATTATTTTCACATGGCAGAATCTAAATCAGTAACATGCTTCCCAGTGAAGCATAACTTCGACAATGGATTAGTTTACACATTGAGCGTGTTTCATATCTCTTTTAAAAAGCTTTGTGCTCCATCCAAAAAGAGAATCACTTTTTTATCTATCTTATTATAATAGATTCGGTGTCTTTCTTTCTGTCTCTAACAGAAAATAACTTGCTGCTCTCGTCACAATACACTCGGGAATTGCGTACATTTGTTAATGGGTATTTAATTTATAGTCAAAATCAGTAATACATAGAACAAATCTTATTTATCAACGAGGTATCTATGTAAATCTGAGGTAGATTTGCCTAAGAACAGCCCATGTTATTGGTGGGCTCAACATCCTGCAACGTGCCTCACATATCACTAAGAAATAAAGGTTTACCTAATACATGGAGTAGTTAATCTGCGTACTGGTTTTAACAAAACCGTGTTTAATAAATGATTACTTGGTGCCTTTAATTTCTAATAGTATTGTTATATTCTCCAACGTATTAGAATCAAATGAATGAATTTAAATAGAAACCAATTGAAATATAATTAAAACAAGGGTAATCTTTTTAAATGAGTATTATTGAAGCACGTGGTGTAATGGTAAAGTCATGTGAAATGGACTTGTCGCCCCGAGTTCAAATCCTGGATGTGGTATTTGAATTTCACTTAGCGTTAATACCATTAGGAAAATTATGAATCCTACACTCCCTCAAGCTATAGTAGGACAGACTGGGCTCTTTAACCTTGGTTAGGCAACCGGTCTAGGAGAAGGAAAACTCTGAATTCAAACCTGTTAAACTCCGCTTAAGAAATTGACCTTGTGTCACATCCAGCTCGTGCGGAGGGGTTGGTAAATATATATATGTGTATTTATCTAATTTCGTTAGTCTTTCTAGTTTAATATATTTCATTACACTAAAATCTAAACACTTACACATGGAGGGCGCATATGCTTGTTAGTTTATTTAATCATTTGTGTTTACGTCGCAAAGCAATTGATAGACAATGTGCCAAGTGTTCTGAAATGCTTCATCATTACTTAGAATAAAATTTAAATTTCATGACTCAAGGTCATTTTACGCTCGGTTTGTTCGAGACCTTTTTACAACTTCTCGTAAAAATATTTTATTGTTCGTTCCCATTTTAGAGTTGGTTTCCATTAACTGATAGATTCTACTGAACCAAGTTAGACAAGCCCATTCTAGCATTGTGAGCTCAATTGTGTAGACGCGTGGTGTAATTTTTATCGCCGTAGTAAATGGACTCGTCGGGACGAGCTCAAATGCTGGACGAGACTCTTTGTATTTCACTTATTTATAATAACCTTGGGAAAGGTATGAATCCAAATACTCTCCCTTCAGCTATGGTTAAATGGTAGGATACACCGGTTTCTTTGACTTTAGATAGGTAGCCATTCTTGGAGAGGGAAAACTCTGAATCCAAACCTGTTAAACTCCGCTTAATAAATTGACCTTGTGTCACATCCTGCTCGTGTGGAGGGGTTACTAAATATACATGATTGAATAGTAGACTTATAGTGACAGAAACTTAAACACAAAATCTTGTTATTTTCCTCTTTCTACACACACATACATCATATATATATATATATATATATATATATATATATATATATATATATCCGTTTTATTTTGTTACAATAAGAAATTAGGTAAATGGTGAACAGGCACAGCATGATCTTTCAAGTTGAAAGGAATGTCCTTTCTTTGATACTTCAGAAATAACACTCCTAGATTTGATCTCACCACTAACATCAACTTCTAACACTAGTAGGTCAATTAACTCAACCACTGCAACAGAAATCCCCCCCTCTCTCTCTCTCTCTCTCTCTCTCTCTCTCTCTCTCTCTCTCTCTCTCTCTCTCTCTCTCATATAAGATATCTAAATACTTAGAGGTTCATATATGTCCATTTTACACACACACACACACACACACACACACACACACACAGATATATATATATATATATATATATATATATATAATATATATATATGTGTTTTTTTAAAGTTGGCCGTTATTACGAAGCATCTAAAAATAAATGAATGAACTCGATGTTATGGAGTATTGGAATACCTTATTTATTATTATTATTATTTGTTATCATAAATTTTCGAGTTCGTTAGATACCCTTTATCAAATGACTGATGTTACTGTAAAAAGGATCTTTTGTCTCTGTTGTTATTGACAGCGGCAGCGTATGTAAAAATGTATAATAACGGAGTATTCCGATGTCAGCGTTCAGTCCCCTCACGTGAGTTTGTAAATTTTAGATATATATATATATATATATATATATATATATATATATATTATATATATAATGCATGTTATCTTGAATAAATACTGTAAGCAGCATCCAACAAAAAGCAGCAGTATGGCCACTTAGCTCCTATCACACAAACCAAGAAATACAAACAGGTTATGCTGATACTGCTGGAGAACTTAGAATGAAATCGTAACCGTCTTTCTCCAGTAGAGACCTACATATGGACATATCAATATAGGCCGACCTGCAAGAATATACATTGAGCACCTCTGTATGGAAACTGGATACCGTGCAGAAGACTTGGCAGGGACGATCACTGAGAGGGACGGGAGACGATATATATATATATATCAAGGAAAAATAATTGAAAATATTTAGATAGAAAGCATGATAGACTATTTCAGGAGATTAAAGGAATGGTGACTCCTCAAGAACCCATCATCAGATGCAAAATGTGCATCTTTAGTGTGGCTAGACACAACAACTATCCTTGGCTAGGGTCGAACTCAGACTGGCGTCTGCCTGCTTGATATCTTATCCCCTCGTCCACTGACAGCTGTAGCGGGACTGGTGTTTTTAAACTATTAAATACATAGGTTTGTTTATGTACTTTACGGTCACAGAGAGATCGAGTTTCCGGGGAAATGATCATTGTTTATATGCTTAGTAGTGAGAGTTAATTTGACTTACCAATTAGAGAGCTCATAGCAAATTTAAAAGAAAGGAAATGTATCCGACAGTATGAGTATGAAAAAGATGGAATGAAAATAAATTGTTTTTTCTTTAACAGTATTGTGTGGTGTTTTCATTCCAACTTTTTCATATATATATATATATATATATATTCATTGAATTACAATTCTTAGAATTTGAATTAAGGAGATTTATTTATCGTAATTAATTCCATAACCATACCCCGTTGAAAAGAAATTTAGGAAACTTTTAACATATGTAACAATATTTACAAACATTAACGCACCACCATTCTCTGTAAAATCGATTGCCAAATTTTATCGATTTTTCAGTGCTCAGCAGATCAGATTGGTTGATTATGTAATGTTTCTCCTATGATCCATTCTGCCGAGGATCCATGCTGGATTACAATTGAAATCCATCGTAAACACGCAGTTATCAGCAACTGATGCTGCTCTCTTGTCCGTATCCGAAGTCGATACAGGGAGACGCAAAAATAGACAGCACATCATTTGTCGTTGCCCAAAATATTTTATTGTCACCTTGGCACATAAATCATTACCATTCTTTTATTCTTGGAATATGGATAGCAATTTCAGACAAGATGAGAATTGAAATAAAATTTCTGCCTTCTTCAGAACTGTTATAATCTACCCCACTCCCGACTCCCCAGTTGCCATTAAACGATAGGCTCAGCAAAGAGGATGCAAATATTCATCATTTGCGATGATAATTCCTCTCTTCTCTATTATCAGTTCTCCTCAGGCTCTTTGACATGTTCCATGA
>CM042137.1:151650623-151653123 GCA_023376005.1 Doryteuthis pealeii
CTGTGCATCATCCATCAACTACGCAAAGCTGATCATTATAAGACCTTGCTGGACGGCCCACACTGGCGTACCCATGTGTTCCCGCAGGAGAACGTCACTTATGAGATCGTCTTTACTTTTCCAACAGTTCCCAGCATGTCTTGTTCGTCTTATCCAAATGGTTTTTGTTTATAGAATGCAGGTGACCGTATACTGCTTTCCTGTGTAATAGTTTCCACGATTTGTTTAAAACTGCCCGCAGAATTCTTGGGCACCTCCCATGTAGTTTATTCACGAGGCGCTTCAAATATCTACTTAAAACTATCTTTAATAATTCTATTTATCATTTTGAAAGGTTCAATTAGATTATCTCTCATTCTTCATTCTAGTAAAGTAGTTAATTATAATTTCTTTAATCTCTCTCAGTAATTATAATCTTCAATTTTTTATTAGTTTCATTATCTTTTGTATGCCCTCAAATCCCATCATTACACTCTAATTTAGGAAAGAGTAAATTGTTACTTTTCCTGGTTTTATAGAATTTTAGACAAGAAACTTTTTAAAAAACTATTCCCAATAGAAAATCTTTCTGAACGTATTTTTGGAAGGATTTTAACTTTGGATCAAATTATTTTGATTGAATTAGGATTCCATCTAATAAAAAGACTTTAGGCGGTTCCATTAAGTTGGTTTCTGAAGAAAGTTTAAACTTCTGTTTATCATTAAAACATGGTTTAAAAAACAGGAATCTAAGATTATTTGTGGAGAAGTTGAAGATTCTAAGTGCCATGTCAATGATAATACATCCTTCCTTTTATGATGAAATATAAAATCGGACTTTCGGATTTTGACTTCCGGAAAACATCAAGAAAAAATTCAGATCTTCCAAGTTATTTATCGTTTCCGGTGTCTCTCCAGACAAATGTCTACAAATCACTAGGAAATAAAACATTATGGTGGAAGACTTCTTCAGTCCTTAGTTATCAATGAATTTTGGTTGTACACGGATATATATATATATATATATATATATATATATATATATATGGAGAAAAGTAGACCAATACGGATGTTATGGAAACTGGATGTTTATTGTCGACGATGCAACGTTTCGGCCATTTTGATCATTATCAGGACAAAAGCCAGTTATTGCTTCAATGAAGGATATTTCAGAATGGTGAAAAAACAATAGGTTGTCAGTAGGGGCAAGGGTGGCTGGGGGAATGGGTAGTGGATTTTTCTTCCCTCTAAAATCCACTACCCATCCTCCCAGCCACCCTTGCCCCTACTGACAACCTATTGTTTTTCACCATTCTGAAAATATCCTTCATTGAAGCAATAACTGGGCTTTTGTCCTGATAATGATCAAAATGGCCGAAACGTTGCATCGTCGACAATAAACATCCAGTTTCCATAACATCCCGTGTTCGTCTACTTGTCTCCACATATTGTCGGATTAACCTCCTCACATTTCTCCCTCCCATTTATATACATATATATATATATATATATATATATATATATATATATATAATCAAGGATAGCAATATAGCAAATATGAAAAGTGTTTGCATATAAAAATGCTCAATGCTAAATTAGTGAACCTGGATTAAAACCTCAACTATTATAGGACTATATTATTGTTACTCAAGCTTCATGCGAGCTAATAGTAAAAGGTGGTTGGTCAAGCGTTTGTATAACATGATTTGCGTTAGAAAATTAATAGAGGGTCATAACATTTATGCTAATCAATCCCATATTTTATGCCCCTATAATATATTTTTACTTAGGAAGCGCGTGGTGTAAAGGTTAAAATCATGGGAAATGGACTCGTCACCCCGAGTTCAAATCCTGGACGAGGTGATTGCATTTCACCTAGCTCTAATACCCTTGGGAAAGGTATGAATCCTAGTCTCCCTCCAGCTATGGGTAAATAGTAGGGCAGACTGGGCTCTTTAACCTTGGTTAGTCAACCGGTATAGGAGAAGGAACATTCTGAATTCAAACCTGTTAAACTCCGCTTAAGAAATTGACTTTGTGTCGCATCCTGCTCGTGCGGTGGGGTTGGTAAATATATATAATATATTTTTACATCTGAAGACCGCGTGTATCAATTCTTAAGAATGTTTTGTTTTCTAATATATATATTTACCAACCTCTACGAACGAGCAGGATTCGGCATAAGATCAATTTCTTAAGCAGCGTTCAACAGGTTTGAATTAAGAGTTTTCCTTCTCCTAGACCGGTTACTTAACCAAGGTTAAATAGCCCAGTATGCCCTACTATTTATCCATAACTGGAGGGAGAGTAGGATTCATACCTTTTCCAAAGGTATTAGCGCAAAGTGAAATGCAATTACCACATCCAGGATTTGAACTCGGGGTGACGAGTCAATTTCCTATGATGTAAAACATTACACCACGCGCTTCGTTGTTTTTTTAATATAAGTCTCGCTTGACTAAGCGCTTTACTATTCACCCGTTTCAGGATTGTTTAATACACATGAATAACGGTAATATAG
>CM042137.1:151658123-151780623 GCA_023376005.1 Doryteuthis pealeii
AGACAACAATTTTAATGTAGCTATAACACGTTATTAGAAATAATATTATTTTCTCATGTTTACATCATATTGCTAGGAAAATCTTAGAAACATTTTTTCAAGTTTCCTCATCTCTGACGTTTGTGCGTAGACAATATTCTCGGAAAATGTTTGTTCATTGTATATTGATGAAGCTCTTCACTGAATATAAAATGCACATTTTGAATCTGGGAAAATTTACAATTGAGATTCTGCAATGGATCCATGGAAACTGATCAACGTTACACAGTATATTTAACCATTTTGGGTGGAAATGTTTGGGAAATATTTAAAAGATGAGATTTGGAGTAGACGGACAGTTCACATCATTTTCTGATGCAAAATAGCGCTGAACAATAATCTTTATTCTAGTAATCTGCTATTGCCAAATGGATAATTCATTATAATCATCATCTGACGTAAATAAAGTTTATATTTCGAAAGCACAAAAAAGTAAGGCTAAACACAATTATCTTTCCTATATAAACTCTCTATGATAAAATGCATAATTTATGATTTTAGTAAGCTGGTTGGTTGGATTTTAGGGTATGCTAAGCCGTGTTGGGTTATTTTATGCCGACGACATTTTGTTTTATTCCTTCTTGTTGGTTACTCATTTTTCTATTTAACACTCAGATGGAAACCTAAAATCGGGTAAGAGTAGACCTGGAATGAATGGTGTTGAAGGGGTACTCCATATTCCCCAGAGCTTTAGAATTGGAACTTTACCATCGGATAGAATTTAACGTGATACCCAGGATATTAAGACCCTTAACAACGCCTTCTAGCACATATATGATAGAAATGTTTGGGAATTGATATAAGAGCAATAGAGTTGGAACAATCATATAGGTGCTAGGGCTTGATATGACTAGCTGATTGATCGGAGGGAGTCTCTCCGTACTCCAGTCTAGCCTAAGTAAAGGCCAAAGTGGAATGTTGCATGTCATGACTGTCCAGCCACCAGGGGAGCATCACCGGTCACCATGCACGCCCAACAGGTGGCTCCCATTGAGACGGTATTACCACCCTTCAGGGTGCAGTCGGTGTATTTTTGGCCCAAGCCGACAGGGCAGTATAATTATGATAATACTTCTGTAACGTAGATAATCTATTATTATTTTAAAATTATTTTATTGTATATCCAGTTCACATAATAGCTCAACTATTGTGATCCTTTTAGAGCAATTTTTTTTTTTTTATTTAGAGATAGTCATTATATTTTATATTTTAATCTATCAAAATATACCGATAGCATCATTTAATCGTATCTATTGATCTTAGCTATGTCTTTATCGATCTGTTTGTCGTACTGTATAACCCCTATGTAGGCTACATAGCAATCTCTTGTGATATTTTTTTGAAAACCCTTGAGCCATCCTGTCGATGAAATGGAAACTCTTATAATAGGATAAGTATAATCTAAAAATAAATCAATGTTTCTATCTTGTGATAAAACAATATATGATAATGAACAATGGGGCTTTTTTCTTTACTAATCTATAGATTAATACTCGTGTTCCTTAATTCCTGACCGTTATCATCTTGCATCATGGTTTGGTTAAATCTAAGATCGTCTAAATTGACCAAAATGAAATCTATATATTAATACTTGTGATCCTTAATGGTACGGCTGTTATAATCTTGCAACAACCTCTGTTTAAAAATGAGGCCGTCCAAATTGTTCAAGATGAAATGGAAAAATGTAAATCCTGATTATCTGGTGTTGCTTATCGGCCGAATTCCTATTTATTATGAGTGTCGACACTTCTGCTAAATAATGGACCATTCGGCTTTTATTATGAAGAAAGGGAAGAAAAAGAACATGCTACACATAAGAAATATAATAAGAAAGAAAGAGTAGAGGAATGAGTGAAAAGGGTTGAGCGCGCGGAAGCGATAACGCTAATCTGTTTCAATCGAATATAATGAAAAGATTAAAAGAATGGAAGAAAGAAAAATGAGTGTGAGAGAGTTAAATCCAGATGATTATACTTTTTAGATATTGAACTATTTCGCAATAGCTCTTACGTAAATATATCAAACGGTGTAATAGTTCAATGATCATACTGTTGTATATCGACATGCCCTGCTACTTTTTTTTATTATTATTCTTAGATATATCATTAGTATACTCTAATTTTAGTCTTCACTGTTTAGGGGAATATTTAGTATTCTAATTCCCTAGTACTTTAATAATGTGTTTCTTAGTCCATAAATGATATCACATAAAGCAGATGGATGTACAGTTAACAATTGAATTCTCTAGTGATTCGAACTTCCAACCGACATGTCAAAGAAGTGCGACTCTTTACCATGATTCAATAGCATCCTAAAATTAATTAGAAAATACAAAATTAACCAGAGCTTTGGCATTTACCCAACCCACTCACCAAGGTTAGGATGTTATTTTTTCAAGTTAATAATGTTAATACTATTTCTCTGAATGTTTGAGATGAGGCTTGAAGATTAGTATTCTTCAGGTATTTCTTGTCGGACTCGGGAACCTTCTCGGACTCGGGAACCTTCTTTTCGAACTTGGGAACTTTCTTGTCGTAATCGGGAGCCATCACGGAACTTTGAATCTAACCCTTTATTTATTCCACGGGGGTATCCTGTTCTCATTCCGCTAACCATAGCTGGGGGAGGAGCTGTGTTAATTATTTTTCTAACTGCCTCTACTCAGGATTGAACTCGGTATCCAGAGATAACTGTCACTTAGAAATGTCTTAACCTAACTAGCACTAGTTATCCACTAGGCCACGTGTCCAATAACAATGAAGATGTGGACAATAGTCCGAATAACGCAGATAATACTAATAATGTTAATAATCCAAGATAACAATAGAAGGAAAAACAAATAATTAATAAGAATGAATTTTATGTACAACTAATAAAGCCAGTTGTATGAATGTGTCTTATAAGTCGACTTGTAAGGATAACTGAAAATTAGACTATATCGGTAAATTAACTTGAGAATGAACATCAGATAGGTAATATGTTGGCTATTATTTTCCTTCCGATTCATTAATCCATTTAAACTGCTGACGATATTTTTGCATCTTTGGTTATGTAAAGAAAATAAGATATTCATTTTTTTTTTATTTCTTTGGTTTCTTTCAGATTAGAATTTCCTTCTTCTTTATCAAACAGATAAATCCAAGAAAAAAAATTCAAACTAAATTTTACTTGCACATAACCCAAATGTCTTCCATTTATAGCTAATTAAAAATACATTAATTGTTCATTAATATGAGAGATTATTAAGATTGGATCAGCAAGTAATTAGCAAATGACTGATTTAATGTAATTAGGTCTAGGATTTTATTATGTTCTTTCTAGGGTATCTGATAAGATGTTATATTTGAATCTAAATTTATAACTTCAATTATGAATCATAAAATCAAATTCAAGAGACACCTAATTTATCTCTTAAATATCAAACAAAAATGTTTCAAATTCATGTTCAAATATAAATTTCGATTAAATACGCAACGATATAAATAAAGAACAGTATAAATTAATTCTTCAAGTAATTAATGTTAAAAGCAAAAGATTTCAGTGTTTTCATACGTTAGTTTAATTGGTGATTTGCTGAGCTTAGTTAACGCTAGAATTATGGAGCACTGAGTGAAAAACGAGTGCACTTGTAATTGTCTGAAAGCACTGATCCTTCCCCATTACATTACGCCTGTACATCTAAGTTTGTAGGGTTTTAATATATGGACACACACACACACACACACACACACACACATATATATATATATATATATGTGTGTGTGTGTGTGTGTGTGTGTAAAATAAAAATGGAAGTGAATTCGACGGTATGTTGAAAAAAGAAATAAATGAAAGAAAGTATAGAATGGATAAAATAGGATATTTTAATCAATTTTACTTACACGTGTTTTTTTATTCTAACCATAGTAATAAGACAAGAAATGGCATTTTATAGGTTTCTTCCTTAGGGCCCAAAGAATCTGTTCTCCAAATTTTCTAAATGAAGAATATGAATACATCATCAAATCTTTTATAAATTTACAATACCCCGTTTCCTTCATACATCGCGCCAAGTTAAAAGCTACTAAAATCTACAAAAACAAACAATATTCTGCAAACTCAACAAACTCTAACAATATCCCCAAAACCAAATACATCACACTACCGCAAAGCCCTATAACGCCTTTAATTGAAAAAAATTAAAGTCAAACAATTAGACATTTACTAAAACACTCCACAAATACATTGGTGAAACTGCCAGAACTTTAAAAAACGATTGTATGAACACTCTAAAGACCTAAAATTAGGAAATACGTCCAATGCATTAGTAACACAATTTCTTAACAAATCACAATTTATTTTGCAGAAATCTTCAATGATCGCTTTTATCCCAATCGAAACGCACGTCGTATCGTAGAATCCTCGGCCATTTCAATTCTCAATACTTTACCACAGAGACCTGGTTTTTATAAAATATCACCATTCCTTGTTAGAATTATATTAAAAAACTTCAATATACAACACTAAATTTCATAATATTTAAACTTAAATTTCCAAATCATTTTCCTAATTCATAAAACTTTCATTTCCTTCCTTATATTCTTCCTATTTTTCATTTTATCTACTTAAAACATTCTCCTGTCTATAGCAAATTACATTGTTCTATTTCCTTTATTTTTCTTGCCATCGTCGTTGTCATCGACTTCACCCTTGTATAATAATTGTTTCTACTCTCTGCGTCAAAATTGTTCGCCTGCGATATGACGTCATTAACCTCTTTCTCAACCGCGTTTGAACGTGATTTTTTTAAAAAGTTATTTTTTGGAACATTTCAAAAATTCTCCGCTTTTCCAACGAATTTCATTTGAAATAAAATAAGGACTTACTCTGATGAAGGTCGAATTTTCTTTGTGTGCGGAATATTTCTACATTTTTTTCTATCATTATTATTTCATTTCATTTGGTTATTTAAAAATGATAATAGTTTGAATAATGTATACAAGGATAAACTCCTGACCGAAATACGTGTAAGTAAAATTGATTAAAATATCCTATTTTATCCATTCGGTACTTTCTTTCCTTTATTCATTTTTTCAACACACATATATATATATATATATATATATATATATATATATATATATATATATATATAATAGAAAAGTTGCAGAAAAACACACACAACCTATCAAATACCGGACATATTGTGGCAAAATAATAACTCAATGCCTGAAGAAGACAACAGATTAGAAACACGTGTTGCATATATAAGATAAACTGAATAAAAACATTTTTTCTGAGAACATAATACATTTTGCGGACCTTCTTCTTTTTTATAAAATATTAAATTTTCTCCCGTTGGAACAAGAACAACATTTCTCTCTCTCTCTCTCTCTCTCTCTCTATATATATATATATATATATATATATATATATGAATCTGTGTGCGTGTTTTATCTTTTTATATGAAGAAAATAACAGATTAAGGAAAATCCATCAAAATGCAGGAAGGGTGATAACAAAACACAAACAATCGTTGAATCAATTCTTTGTGTTTTGTTATTCACCTTTCCCACATATTTATTTACACACACACACACACACACACACACACACACACACATCTATTATTATACTAAAGCTGAGCGAATCAATTTTTGGTTTCTAAAGGCTTTTTTTTACTTTTAGTTTAACGAAACAAATTTTATACTGTTATACTTTAGGTATTGGATTTAATTATGTTTGAAAAAAAATCATTTTCATCCTTTTAATTAGCAGTAATTGGCAATTAAGTCAAAAACTGAGTCTCTTACTTAACATTTTTCCTATCACTAATCATATATATATATATATATATATATATATATATATTGTGTGTGTATGTGTGTGTGTGTCTGTAAATATTCAGACATAAATGTGTTTTATGTATGTAGATACGATATTTATCAAGATTGAGTCGTGAACTTTTTATTCACTTTAAAATTTAAATCGTTAATGATAGTATATTCCCACATATACAACACACACGCGTGCGAGCGCGCACACACACACACACATACATGCACACACACACACACACACATATATATATATATATATATATATATATATATATATATATATATATCACAAGTAATAATGTTTGACATCGATATCTTTTTTTATGTCTAGACTTTGTCTAGACGAATCAGAATAAATGCCTGATATTTTTATAAGCAATATTTTATCAGCACAGTATTATGCAAGAAGACATCCCCCCCCCCATTCCTTCCTGCGACATCTTCTTCCAGAAATTGAAAATGTATCGCAAAGTTAAGATTTAACGACATGGTGAATATCAGAATATATACGGTAGTTTCGCGTGTGTTTTAGCTAATCGAAAATCCGCTTGAATAATGATAAGTAGTTCATAAGGATATGCAGCTTCAGTCTTGATAGTTTTTTTGCGAGCGATTATGCGTATGCGTGTATATTCATGTATTTACACATTCGCAAGCACGCACACACACACACACACACATTTATTTCCTATGTTTTACATAGATATCTACTTCTATCGATTCAATCATATATATCTTACACATTCACACACACACACACACACACACATATATATATATATATATATATATATATATATATATATGCGTGAAATTTAAATTTTGAAAAAACAAATAATGTCATATAATTGCTGACAGAAATCTGTTTCGACCACTTCAATAGATCGGTCATCATCAAGAGCATTTTTAAAAATAAAATTTATTTTATTTCTAACACAGAACACGCATTTTTTAAAAATGTCAGCATTGAATTATAGCGTTTGTTTGTACCCTGTCTTCTAACGGTTATTTTCCGCCCTCTCTCATATGTTGCTCTTGATGATGACGGATCTATTGAAGTGGTCGAAACAGACTTCTGTCAGCAATTATATAACATCATTTGTTTTTTCAAAAATGTTAAATTTCATACTGTTGGATTAATTTCCATCTATTTTTCATATATATATATATATATATATATATATATATATATATATATATATATATATATATATATATATATATATACAACCACTCCGCACGATGTGATACAAGTTCATTTTCTTAAGTGAAGTTTAACAGGTTTGAATTCAGAGTTGTCTTTCTCCTTAACTCGCCAAGGTTAAAAAGCTCAGTCTGCCCTACTATTTAACCTTAGATGGAGGAAGAGTGGTTGGATGCATACCTTTCCCAAGGGTACTAGCACTATGTGAAATGTGAACTCGAGTCGACAAGTCCATTTTCTACGACTCTAACATGACCCCACACACCTTCTTACAGTCATATATATCTAAAACACAGACACACACACACACACACATGCGCATATATATACATCAGCGCATATAATCCTTAATGTATTCACTTAGAAACTAAGTTTCTTTCCTGGTCGAAAAGTTTCTGCTTCTTCACAGAAGGTTTGGTCTGACTCGTGTCGACTTTAATCAAGAAACTTGCAGGATTCTTTTTTCTCTTTCTTCTGACTCTTAAGTCTCTAGCGATGCAAACAGATGAAACGGTTTCCCTTTTAATGTCAACACAGATATATTCGGTCAAAGCATATTTGCTTTCTTTTGGGTTCTTTGTGACACATACAACTGGGATTGTCAGATGGAACCGTTACGCTAACCCCCCCCCCCATTGCTATCTTGTCCATTTCGTTTAAAGACGATGCCTTATATAAATGAAAATAAATCCGAAATTCATGATAAAATATCATTTAATAAACAATACCATTTAATAAAATGTGCATTCAGTTATGAATAAACAGAAATTTTAAGAGCTATTGCTAAATAGTTCAATATGTAAAAAATATAATAATATTGATTTAACTCTCTCTCTCTCTCTCTCTCTCTCTCTCTCTCTCTCTCTCTCTCTCTCTCTCTCTCTCTCTCTCTCTCTCTCTCTCTCTCTCTCTGGCCTGAAATTATTCCGAAAATTTTGCCGATGAAATATTCGGATTCCATTGAATAAAATGTGCTACAATCAGTTATGAATAATCAGAAAACAAAGAAAGAAATTTGATTAAATTAATATTTTCTTTAATTCTTGTGTTTTGCAGTTAAATTTGATTAATTTTTATAACTATTTCATTTCATATTTATTTTGAATTATATACTAGGGTGATTCACAGGTTTTGTAAAATTTTTGTACATGATATTTTTCTGTGTGTATATAATATGAAAAGTGTTTAAATCCATGGAAGTTAGCAACTTTCGTCGGTAGTATTAGGGTAGTTGGTGTGATGACACGTTGTGCATTGCTTCTCTATGTGTATAATTAAAAATCTGTAGAGATGAATGTTCAATGTAGTCTAATTCAACAATTGGGCTATAGTACAACGGAAGCAACAAAAACATTTTTTGTGAAATGAGAATGTGCAGTCGATTACGGTAGAGCCATGGTTCTCAACCTTTCTTTTGACCCCCTTTTAATCCTAATTTACTCTCTCCATAGGCATTCACTGTTTAAAAATCCCATTGCAATTTTATAGTTAAATACATTTTACTTGCCTGGGTCCAGAAAATTTATATGGTCCCCGGGGTCCATATGGACCCCTTTTGAGAACAACTGCTGTAGAGTAACCAGAGGGTTCAATAAATTTTGCTTGGCTTGCAAGATCCTCAACAATCAGGCAAATTAGATTGATCTAGAACTGTGAATTCGGAGACCATACTACAAGCCATAGTGATATATCTGGCCAGTGGCATTTGGAGAGTGTTGGGTGAGCTCAATATCTCACAGAATTCCCATTAAACTAACCCCAAACCCTAACCCTAACCCTGTCTTCTTTTTTCCTAGCAGATCAATAAATAAATAAATAATTTATCTGTCAAGAGTTGTTCCCCTTTGTTTGTGTTAGACTCATAGGAAATAACCGAATATGATTTGTCACCGTCGAAAATTAGGTTTCCAAATTCTTATGAATAATGTCATTTTTCTTTATCCTTTGTAATAAAATCTCGTTTCTTTTTTCCTTTTATAGATGTATGAATACTATCAGGACCTGTGGATATACCACAGTATGATAATTTAATTATTACATTGTTTGATATATTTACTTAAGAGCTATTGCTGATAAAATTACATATTCCATTATCCCATCGGAAATCCCGGAAGCCAGAATGGATTTTTGGGTATCATTTGTTAATACATCTCACCTTCAACGAATGCCTTAATTTGTCTCGTTCAATCCTCTCATAAGCCGGAACAAATCTTTCCACTTCCTCTGACCGATTGTTAATGGCTTGCCGCTAATTACCAAATGCTAATGACTTCTATGCCCCCCCCCTTCTAAAGCATCTGGGGTTTCCCTTCCTTTCGCTGGTCAAACTCTTTCTGTTTCAAGGGCATAACTATCTGTCTCATTATCTGAAAGAAGACGTTAATTAATATTTTGTGGGCATATTTCTTTTATTTTTGTTCCTTTTAACAATGTACTTCGTTCCGATCTTTTAAATCCATTTTTATTCTTATTACTCTTTCTGTTAATCTCCTTTTATCTGTATTTCGTTCATTTTCCTGTCCATTCAATCTGTCCCCCCCTCCTTCCTTCATTTCTCCCGTACATTAATTCCTCCCATTCATTAATTCCCTTCAATCCTTCATTCGTCTCATTAACTCACACCTCTGGATTATTCATTCGTTTCTTTCATTCCTTTCTCTCATTACTTGATGAAACATAGCGTAACGGTTATCGTTATAGGAAATGGAATCTGTGACCCGGGTTTAAATGTTGGACCCGCTACAAACCTTGATCAAAGGCATGAAACAACCCTTTACAGAAATCAACAGATTTTAGTAATCGCTTTAGCTCAGTCGGTAGATCGTCAGACTCGGAATCACAATTCGATGCCGACTCAGACTATGAGTAGTACAGGGATCTGTGCAGTAAAGCACTCCACCTCTGACGCCAGAACAATCTCCTTGATCTAAGGCTAGTGAAAAGGGTTAGACTCCCTGGACTTTATTTATGCCGTGAAATGAAACATTTTCCAGGGTCTCATTTTTTTTTAAATGTCCGATCTCATCGGCCATGCAAACTTCTCGGTTCCATATTTTTGTTTTGCTGCATGAGAGAAATATTCAAAGCCGACATTAAAATAGAAAACATCTAAGTCGGAAAATAAGACAAAATTATAGTATCTCAGTTGGTTTTGAGTCCCGGCAGAAAAGTAGGAGAGAGAGAGAGAGAGAGAGAGAGAGAGAGAAGAGAGAGAGAGAGAGAGAGAGAGAGAGAAATGAAATTTATTTTTGAAACCAACGATTATTTCTTGGCCTTCAAATAATCATGTGTGAATGTGGGTTATTTTATGCCGAAAACTTCCATTGCTAAAAAAAAATGTTTAATGCTGACAAAGTTTTGAAATAATTTCATTTTTAATGGATAATACAATTTTTTTATAAACTCATGTTTTCTATTTAACCCATAGATGGGATCCTAACAGGTACTACCACTCCGGGTCAGAGTGGACCAGGGAGCAATGGTGATAAAGGGGTGCTCCACATTCCCCAAACCTCCAAAACTGGAACCTCACTATCAGATAGAGTTTAACATCTTTCCAGGACATGTAGACCCGCAGCCACCGCCTTCTAGCACCCATATGATAAAAAGGGTTGGGGCTTGCCATAAGGGCAATAGGGTTGGGGCAATAATATAGGTGCTAGGCTTGACCAACCGATTGATCGGAGGGGCCTCTCCGACCGCCCTTCTTGCCTAAGTGGAGTGTTGCATGTCATTGACTGCTCATCCACCATGACTTCATATTTAAGCATCAAGGGTCACCACCCACGGCCAACAGGTGGCCCCATTGGGGGAGTCTTACCCCTCTGTAGAGGTGCAGTCGGTGCATTCTAACGCCCCAGCCGACAGGGCGGTGAAATACGTTAAATTGAAGAATGTAATTTTTTGAAAGATTTGGCCGCAAACATATAAAATTGAGATTCACACATAATTTGAAAGCCAAGAAATAATCGTTGGTTTCAAAAATAAATTTCATGAAATAAATTATAAATGAATTAAATTACTTAAATCAAGAATCAGCATATATACGGGATCATATAAATAATTAGACCAAGTTACCTTTAAGCACCTCAGGGTCGACCTGGATTCAGAGGGACATGTTTCGCTTTGCACCGTCAACATCCGGTTGTTTGTTATCAGACGATTTTTAGACGCATTTTATTTCATTATAAAACTAGCTGCTAACACCTAACCCTTACAAACAACCGGGTGTTCATGGTGCAAAGCGAAACATGTCCTTTTGAATCCAGGTCGCTCCTGGGGTGCTTAAAGGTAAATTGGTCTAAATAATTTGATTTGTTCTTGTTTTACGGCATATCAACCTCAATGGTTCATTTAATGCCGACTACGTTTTTTAAATGAATTGGTGATAATGTTTAATTTTCTAAAGGTTTTTTTTTTTTACATATTTTTTTTGTGAATGAAACTTTTAGATGATTTTTTTTTAACATATATTTTTGTGTTTTCATTTTTTTTTTTTTTTAAAGATTTTTAGATTTTGTTGTAATATGTGCTTCTTTTATGTATCCAAGTAGTTTTTCTGGGTTTATTTGGTAGAATATCTGTTTTAGATTTGTTGTTTGGTAGTATTTTTTTCGTATTTGTTTTAGATTGCTACATTCTGTTAATATGTGTTTGATTGTGCAGGGTTTTTGGCATTGTATGCAATATGGGGCTGCTTCTTTTTTTGAGGAGGTATGAATGGGTAATGTATGAGTGTCCTATTCTTAGTCTGGATAATATTACTTCTTCTTTTCTGGATATCTTGGTTTGATTTATTTGAAGTTTTCCTATTTGTAGCATAAATAAGTATATACTATGAAGAAAATAAAGAATATAGCTGTCACAAAGTTTCATCAATTAAAAAGAAACCTTTTTCAAATATGGTTATTTTTTAAATAAATGCTTTAGAAAGGCAGCAGATCGATCTTTTTTTTTGGGGGGGGGAGGAAAATAATTAATAAATATAGAAATACGAAATTAAGAAATGTTCAATTTCAAGAATTAACTCTAGAAAAATTAGAGAAAATTCGTTATCGCCCAAATATATTCGTATGCCTAAACTACTGCAGCACTCACCTTGTCATTGCCTCTGGTATTGCTGAACTTTTTTCAAAAGAGATTCAAGATTTAAAGAACTCAGATGTTCCTTGATGAAATGATCACAAGCGAATAATGTCTGCTGAGTGAAAAGATTATTTAAATCTCTTACCAGTTGTCATCAGAGTTAATATTTTAAATCATTTACATTTCATATAGAAAGTTTAACCTTTTTCAATAATTTATATATATATATATATATATATATGTATTTATGTATGTGTGTGTGAATGCGCGCGCGCGCTGTGTGTGTGTGTGTGTGTGTGAATATATATATATTTGCGTGCGTGTAGGGACGTTTGCAATGGTAGTCGTTGGAAATGGACTCGTCGATCCGAGTTCAAATCCTGGCGGAGGCTATTTGTATTTTACATTGCGCTAATACCCTTGGGAAAGGTGTGCATCCAACTACTCTGCCTCCAGCAATGAGTAAACAGTAGGGCAGGACAGACTGGGGTCTTTAACCTTCGTAGGTAAAAAGTCTACGTGAAAACTCTCAATTAAAACCTTGTATCACATCCTGCTCGTAAAAAGGTTTGGTAAATATATATATAATATATATATATATATATAAATAATATAATCTTACGTTTTATTTTTAAAAAAACAAGTTGTTTCAGAGTCAAGGTTTATATATATATATATATATATATATATATATATATATATATATATATATATATATATATATATATATATATATATATAGTGCGTGCTTATATTCATTGATTCCATGACGGATTCATTTTTCTATAATGCAAAACAATTTTATAGCAAAAGCTTCAAATGCCTGTTTATCTTTTTAGATTACCTTACCATGTGTCAACATAGATGGTGCTTTTAGAAAGAAAATAACACATAACATCAGAAATTATCCAGTGATAATATATTTCTACCACCATTGCTCAACAGAAGATACCATTAGGATACGTGATAAGAGCTAAGAGTCTATAAATGTTATTAACTTTTGTTGGTCGGGTGGGTTTTTTGGAATGACAACCCATCGGGTCATTATATGCCTAAGTCGTTTTCTATATTTATTAACGTCATAAACATGACATTAAAACCCCTCACCGACTTCTAGCACATATATCATAAAAGGGTTGGGGGTTTTCTATGACGGCTATAGGGTTGAGACAATCATATAGGTGCTTGGGTTTGACGTGACAAGCCGATTGAAAGAAGGTTAAAGTTGAGTGTTGCATGTCATGGACTGCTCAGTCACCAGGGTTCCATCCTTAAGCATTACGGGTCACCATCCACGGACAGCAGGTGGTCTTATTAGGGTGTCCTATCCCTCTGCAGAGGTGCAATGGGTGTAGTCTAAAGCCCCAACCGACAAGGCTGATTACATATGAAAAATTATCAAAACACTCTGGAATAGTTCAGAGACAATTGTGATGAATTGTAATTACTGTAAAATAATCACCTGACTTAATCGTTTCAATATGTTTTTATCTTTTTGAATCATTCATGTTCCTGATATTAGTAGATTATTCTATGTATTATAGATGAGACTTTGATGAGTTGTGGTGCATCTGAGCACTGTACACTTACATATATATTATTACCATACATGATTCATGTTCCTGATATTGAGCATTTCTGGTATACCTGGGCACTGTATGCAATAATTCCATTATTTTAAACTGCCAGTATCTATATGATTGTCCCAACCGTGTTGCCCTTATGGTAAGCCCCAACCCTTTTATCATATGTACTAGAAGGTAGTGACTGAGGGTCTTAATGACATTAAACTCTATCTGATGGTGAAGATCTAATTCTGGAGCTCTTGGGAATGTGGAGTACCCTTTCATCACATTAATGGAGCTCTGGTAGAGTTTAAATGAATAAGAAGTTTAATAAATTCAGATAATCTTTACAAATGATATTGCTTCTTAGGAGATAACTAAGATAAATAAGTAAGAAAATGTGAAAGTTCTATCATTTTTTTAAACTGCTAACAAAGAGGTTAAAACTAATATCAGCAGCTTACATCATTTCTGAGGTTAGGAAAACGAATAGAAGAAAACATGGTCGAATTTAAATATATATTGGTTTTAATGCAATTTTGGCTGTGAATTATATCAATTTCTGTTGAAGTCAAAGCAAAGTTAAGAAGAGACTAACCAATTCTTTTGGCAACCACCCATAACAAAGAGAACGATTTAGGTAGAGATTAAAAGACAACACAGTAAAGTTATTTGACTGACATTAGCATTGCCACTGTAAACTCGTAAATTTCTCCCACTGCAACTGTCAGAAAGGCCCAATATCTGTAAATAATGGTTTTCTTCAAGTGCCGTCTTTTCCAAATACAAACCCGAACTTTTGGCACTCAGTTCTTTAACTTGATTGATCGTTATGACAGTGTTGAAAAGATGATAAAAGAAAAAAATTATAAATACTGTGAATAAATATCAGTGTATTTTCTTGATAAATATTCAATAGAGAAACAGTAGTGTTCCTGCGAGAAAGAATCGAACTCACTATAACAACAATAGTACTACGCTATTAACCCTCTACCCATTGTTCAAGGTCAGATAGGATTACTATACCTGGTAAAAGGGTCTGTAGATTGCTATCAAAGTTTTAAAGAATAGAAAATATCTATATATTAGTACTCATCTACCTAAATTGAACGCCCGTTCTCATCTTGCAACACCCTCTGTTTAAAAATGAGACCATCCAAATCGTCAATGATGAAATGCAAAGATATAAATCCTGATTATTTGTTGTTGTTTATCAACCGAATTCTTATTTCTTGTTAGTGTCGTCTCCTCAGCTAAATAATGGACCATTCTGTTTTTATCATGAAGAAAGGGAAAAAAGAACACACCACACAAAAAAGTAAGAGAGAAATAAAGAATGGGGAAAGAAAGAGAGACGAGGTGAGCAATCAAACATAATAAAAAGAAGGAAAGAAAGAGATAAAAGCGTGAGAATTTAATCAAGATTATTATACTTTTTACATATTGAACTATTCATTAATAGCTCTTAACTTAACATATCAAACGTCGTAATGATTAAATCATCATATTGTGGTATACTCACAGGCGCCAGTATTCTAAGATATTCTAAACCACTTGAGGACACACAAATATCTGTTTACTGGTTGTTTTATTTTACGACATATCAACTCTTTTTCCGGTCCTTTTAATGCCGAATCAATTCATTTTGATAAACAAAGGACCCAGGTTATTTACATTACCTGCTTTTACTTAAGGTGTCACCCTATTAAGTATTGAACTGGCTTATCGCAGCTTAATTTCGTTGATCTGGCGGGAACGATAGTTTTCAGCGTGACTTGACCGTAATACAAATATCTGTGAAAGGCCGGATTATATATAAACTGAAACACTGTGTAAAGAATGTAAAATATGTGTGGAATAGTAACAAAATTCCCGTGTCCTGTGTGTGACACTAAGCTGTATCCGGAGTATCCGTTAAGGGATCACAAGGTCCATGGTTCGATACCGGTCCCCACTAATTCAGCGCATGAGTAGCACTGATTGTATATTCTTATGTGTGCGCTAATATAGGGAACTGACGGTAGGTGTTGCGCTCCACCTCGGAAAATACAATGTCCCTGGTCAATCCCTAGCGAAAGGGCATAGACTCCCTCGCTGTCCGACTGATACCAACAATAATTTACTCCGCCGACTTTACTTACATTTTTTTAACTTACCCGGCATAAGTGGGGATCAACGTGTAGTATCTGTTCCGGATGCTGGCTCTGATTCTTCCCTGTCCACCCGGTAAAGTATAATTAATAGCGTCGATCCCAGGGTGGCCATCCCCCTAGGCAATACCTGCCCTCTTGGGGACAGGGCTAGGTTTATTGCCCAGTGCCTGAGGCGCCCCCTTGGGCGAGGGGATCGACGCAATTTTTGTTCTTTCCCACCCATGGGCTTCGGCTTGTGGGTGGGCCCACGTTAAAACGAGGCCTTGTGCCCAGCCCATACAAGTGGGGTATGAGGCAAATACCCTTACATTTTTTTTACTTTATATAACTGTATGTAAAACATAATTGTAAGCAAAAAGTGCTATAAAAATTCAATGTAACATTGAAAATAAAATTATGATTAAATCAAACAATTCGAAATAAATCAAATCTCGGCATTAAATAACCCATAAGGAGATGATATGTCGGTAAACAG
The DNA here is from genome assembly GCA_023376005.1 of Doryteuthis pealeii. Lineage (NCBI taxonomy): Eukaryota > Metazoa > Mollusca > Cephalopoda > Myopsida > Loliginidae > Doryteuthis > Doryteuthis pealeii. The sequence continues at coordinate 151,674,464 of CM042137.1, forward strand.
ATTAACGAAACGAAATGAACAATTCCATATCTAACAAATAGTTCCCCAAATTTATCTAAATTATTAATCTTTTTTAGAAATTTTCCTTTGCTAGAAATTTGATTCGATATCATTTACCAATGTCCACAAAACAAGAATAGAAATTTTTTTACTCTTCAATTAAAATCACATTTGTTTCATAAATTATTGTCTTTTAATTCAATGTATTCAAATTCTGATTTTATGCTATTATTCAATTTAATGGAAGACACATTCCTAAACTTCAGATGATTACAAATACTCTATTTGTTTAATATTGTCATAAGACATGGAATTGAAAATAAATGAAATTTGTAACAAAAAGGTTCTAAGACAACTAATGTTATTATTCCCATAAAATACAATTTGTAGTCAAGTAGAAATTCGTAATTTAGTCGGACGAATGTTTGATGCAATTTTAAGTTTAAAAGGGCACATTTTAAAATTATTACTTTTTGAATATCAGGTTTATTAACAACAAATTTGACCAAAACATAAATATATTTATATTCTTTGTAACAAGGGGTGAAATTCACAAGTGAGTCTTTTTAAAACGGTAAAATGTAATTTTATATAAAATTCAGCGAATAGAATCAGAATAAAAAATATCTAATTGAAAATATTTAAATATTTTCTCAAAGGTTTTTCTATCTATGTATATCAAAAGCCATTATCACTTTATACAATATGAAATTGGAACGTATTTATGACGATACCAGATGTTCTCTCATGTAATACGGATCATATAATATATTTGTTCAACAAAGATACAGTAAAGGCATAATCTAATCACTAACATCTGCAGAGGTATAACTTTTACTGCTATGGCTGTTAAGCCCTATAATGATCTGCTTCCCAATCATATCCGACCTAAAGTTGAGAAAATTCTCAGGAAAAAGAATGCTTCTTCGATTTTGATTATTCGTTGATTCATTGAAGGAATACGGGAAAAGAATCTCGAGGCAACACACTTGTAAGTAGATTTAACCCAGGCATTTGATACAATAGACAGAAGAAAGATGGGGCAAATACTTCTTGTATATGTTTTTTTAGAAAATAATCTGTTATTGCTCTAATGATGCTTTACAAGGACACGAAGGCCATGGTTAGTTCACTTGATTGTAACACTGACCGATTTGGTATTGACGCTGAAGTCTTGGAGATACCTTGGCACCATGTCGATTCATGATCTGCATAGATTACGTTATACGAACATCAATAGATCTAATGAAAAAAGAATGGTTTCACACTAAAAAAGGCAAGAGGCAAACGATATCGCACAGAAACTATTACTGGTGCAGACTTCACAGATGATCTTGTACTTCTTTCAAATACACCTGCTCAAACCGAATCTTAAATTATATAGCTCGGAGCAAGCAGCAAGAGGTATTGGTCTGTCCATTAACTCATGAGTTTATATATTTTAATCAAGAGTGCCATGTCCTCATTAATTGACAATTAGTTAAATAGGTCATATACTTTGGTAGCAATATCCCATCTACTGAAAATGATGTCATCATACGCATACGTAAAGTATGAACTGCTATTGATAGGTTATTTCTATAACTATAAATTAAGATGAGAATTTTCCCAAACTGTAGCAGCTGTGTAATGTTTTAAACAAATCCTGGATGTAGCAACTTACAAAACAGCCATTTACCTCCCAACATACAAACCATCCAACTAAGACGAATAATGTATACTGGGAATTAGTGGATATATAAGGACGAACTCATAAGTATCTCATTTGTTCGTCATTCTCAAGCAGTTATCCTATTGACTCGTACAGTGTTTTCCGACCAACAAAAACTTACATTCATCAGCTGTGCGGACATTGGATATTGTTTAGAGGACCTAACAAGAACGGCCATTAAAGATGGATGGCGAAAGAAAGTCAAAGGAACCGGTGGATTCGACACTCCTTGATTATTATGATGATTATGATGATGATATATCAAGCGAAATAGGATGGACACAGAACTCGTAAAAATTCCGTAGACAATTTGATGATGTTCGATAGTTTCGGCATTATAACATTTACCACTGTTTTTGTATGGTCACGAATATCGTGTGTAGATTTTCATTACTTACACGCACACGAACACTCACACAGAGACACACAAGAACACGCACAAAAGCACACTCACACATTGTTAGGCAAATACACACAATACAAACAAAAAGGAAAACCAACGCTCAGACGCACGGCCATACAAATTCTTTAAAGAAACAGATCGGGTTAGCTATGTCGGTAGAGCGTTCGGCTAGAAACCACAAGGTTCCTAGTTCGATAGCGACCCTCGCTAACTCAGTGTATGATTAGCACAGGGATATGTAAGGAGCTGATGGTAAGTGAGACGCTCCACCCCAGACTCTAAAATAATCTCCTTGGTCTAGCACTAGTGAAAAGGGGATAGACTCCCTCGCTGTATGACTCATACTGACATCAGGTCGCCCCGACGACTTTACTTACTTTTACAATATAGACAGAAATCTAAATAGAGACGTTAGTATAAATAAAGCAAACACATAAATAATGTCCCAAAATTATTAGCCATAAAGAAAATTAATTAATAAACTTGTTTAAGCAATTTCATTTGCAAATTAAGTTAGAGGAAAATTATTTTTCCAAATCCTCCAAGTAGATCATCTTCACGTTTGAATAAAATAAGTAATGAAATTATTTTTGGTGCTCGATTATAATCTACTTAGTTCTTGATGACCTTTTATCCAATAATTTCTAAAACATACAATGATCACAAAAAGATATAAATCTTTTTGTATCTTATTACAATGGAGATTCGGGTCTATCTGTAACCGAAATTTCCAGTCCGAAGAGAAACATTTTAAAATCCTAGTAAGTAAAGTCTGTACAATTCCAAAGAAGGATTTTCCGTAAAAGAATAAAGAATAATTTTAGACCAATAGCAAAGAGGTGACTATCAATTTCTCACCTCAATTCGAAGAGTTACAATCAAAACAGACAAACTAAAGGAGTTAATTTCACCAAACAACGAAATCAATTCGAATAACCGTTTCATAATTCTGACAGATACAAAAGATTGAAATTTAATTCTTTCTCTTTCTTGTGTAGTGTTTACGATTGCCATGTTTGGACGTTTAAAACATTTGTTATAGATTTGATTTGACAGAGAAAATTGATGGAATGGATTATAGGAATTCTTCTCCCTCTTTTCTCTTTCTCTTCTCTCACTCTTCTCTCTCTCTCCCTCTCTCTCTCTCTCTCACTCTCACTCTCTCTCTCTCTCTCTCTCTCTCTCTCTCTCTCTCTCTCTCTCTCTCTCTCGCTCGCTCGCTCTCGCTCTCGCTCTCTCTCTCACTTCTGTTCTCTTTCCCTTTCATTTTATTTCTCTATTCCATCTCTTATTTCTGACCTCTTCCTGATTATTTATTGTTCTCCACCCCCACCCCCGTTTCTCTTTCATTTCATAATCCTCTACTCCCTCACTTTTGCTTAGCCTCTTTCTATTTATTCATTTTTCTCTTTCTCTCTCATTCTCATTCTCTTTCATTCTCTATCCCTTTACTCTCTTTTAGTCTTTCATAACAATCTTTCCAGTGATGAGATCCATTCTCCCTTGACATTAATTAAGATTCGAAAATTGACAACCGGTGTTGATAGCAAACGTAACCCGATCAGTCAGCAAGGAGATCCCTAATTCTAAAAAAAAAAGTGTAAAATAAAAGAAATGTTTTATAGCGTTTATTACGGAATAGTTGCATACTCTAGAGATTAAAATAAGTGTGGAATACATCAACATAATTGTAAGAATTTCGTCTTAGTATACACAGATTTAGTATTGCTATGTCCAAATATTACTTAAATGCACTAGAATACGACCGAACTGTTGCACTCTAAAAGTTAGCAATCAGAAAGTCATTTGCATAAACCACTCATAATATTTCCATTCTGGTTGTTATAAAGTCGGTTTTCCGTTATAAAAAGGAAATATATTCCCCATAATGACAGCTTCACAATTTATGTGAAAAACGAACATTTATTTCTGCCAAATTATTTTCTCGTTGGACGGACATTACTGAGAATCATATCCTTTTTTATATGGTTTCTGAGTACAAAGACTTTGATAGTTATATATATATATATATATATATATATATATATATATATATATATATATATATATATATATATATATGTGTGTGTGTGTGTGTGTGTGTGTGTGTGTGTGTATTATATATATATATATATATATATATATATATATGAGTCTGACTCTTTAGATTTATCTTTATTATTTGCTCTACTTAGGTATTGAGCACTTTTTACTTATTAGCTTTAGTCTCCTGGCGGTTTTGTATGAATATATATATATATATATATATATATATATATATATATATATATATATATATATAATATATATTGTTTTTCTTTTGTCCAAATATTGTACCAATAGATTATTTTTTGTTGGTACGATTATCTTGGTCTTTTTTTTTTCTAAAAAAATGTTTCTTCCAGGTTGATGTTTTGGTAGTATATTTTTACAATCAAACTATTTGCTGTTTTTTTTTCTCACCGCGAGGATTTACCAATAATTCTGATATATATATTATATATATATATATATATATATATATATATATATATATAATATATATATATTATTTATTTACTTATTTATTATAGTGTACGGTAAATTTAAAGTGCTATTGTTACCATTGGTTTTTAAAAAAAGCCAGTGGATATTAAGAAAATCCCGCCTACTACAAAAAGAAGAAATGTGCATACTTAAATGAAGGGACATTCTCTGTATTTCTTAAACAGGCACATTATCTTGATGAAGTGTAGCTAATATGCTGACGGGAAACCAATGTTAACAATAGCACCTTAAATGTATTGTTCACTATAATAAATAAATAAATGAATAAAGACAGCTCTTACACGCGTAATCGAGCACACTTTATTTTCAATTCTCCAATATCAACAAAGGACTACCAATATATATATATATATATATATATATATATATATATATATATATAATATATATATAATAAGTTGAGATTGCATGGAAATTAGAGTCATCGCCTGATTACTGACAGTTTCTCGTCTATGCGATCTTCAAACCTATTTCTATGGAATATGAGAGTATAAGTGATACCAATTATAGTTGGTGCACGTGGAACGATCCCAATAAACTTGGAAAAAAGACTGGAGGAAGACTTGAGACCATTCAGACTTGTTATCACTCAGCCTCCAGTGAAATACCATCAGCTAACGAGGAATGTGCTGGTTTCCATAGGAGAACGTAGAATACGGAGTTCATCCTTCCTTTTCCAGTAATGCCCAGCATTTCTTGTTCGTCCCACTCAGATGGTTAGGGTGATAGGGGGAAAATGCTGTACATATGTTTCTCTGTGTTGTTTCCACGATTGGTTTAAGATCGCACGCAGATTTTTGTGTATTTCTAGCTTATTTACTAGACTCTTCGTTAGGGTCTAAATGGTGTAGCCATACCGTAGCGCTCATACAACTACCGCTTGGAAGAATTGCCACTTTAACTTGTCAGTGAGATTGAACTTCAATATGACAATCTATGGCAATAATCCCTCACGATTTGCACAGCCATTTCTGCTAAAGTTTTACCTGTCCCTATTACCAAAGCGTTAAATTTGACATGATTGTGTGATTGAAATCCAATATGACGACATGTTGAATTGAATGAATGACGCCTGAAAACTTGTTTACAACTTTGTTGATGACTCAATAAAATTAGTTTAGTTTTAGGATGTGACCTCTTGAAGTCCTTGACGTCCGTGCTACAATGAAATCCTGAAAAGATTTATCTTACTCTGGCAAATTCTAATTAATTCGTCTCGTAAATTTCGATCTTAATCGAAAACTAATGTCAGCATTATTTTTCTATTGCCAGAAATTCAAAGGAAAAGGAAGTTTAAATAAATAAAAAGATTTTGAAAATCATAGTTATATCAAGAAAAAATAAATTCATCATAGAAACAAACATTAACAAAAAGCGATTTTGGTTTAAAGCAAATTTTCGTTTATTTTGAAAGAAAATCTTTTTTTTTTTTTTGATCCGAAGAACTGATTGAATTAACAGTTAGAGTGAGCAGTTAATTCCTGAATTCTTTTCAGACGGTAAACGCAGGTGTTGTGGGGGAGGGGGTTTCATTTGGCAATAAAAATACACTCTATACGATAATTAAAACTGTTTGGAGCAAAAATAAAATCAAAAAATAGTTAAGAATATCTTCATAAAAAACGTGAATACTAAAGAGCCTTTTTATAAGATGGTCCGTGAATTCTGTTCATTCGTTTGAATTTGGGGAATTTGTTTTTTCAAAAAGATACGCATCTATTCAATACAAATAATTATATGATATTCAATTACTTATTTTAAAACGTTTGGCACGCTCAAATTTTTTTTATATATACAAGGTATCAATGGAGTCCAGCAGCAGATTTAAAATGCAACAATAAAGATGACAGTCTTATTGAATTGTAATAATCAAAACGTACATAAAAAATAAAACTATAAGAGTTGAAGTTTCCTATGGTTTTTAGTAAATGATCCAATCCTCTGTAGATGATTTATTAGGTTTTAAATTTGAACACTGCTGCCAGATTTTATGAACATCCTGTGTATAAAATCAACATTTATTGGTTTCATTCCAATATTTCTGCAATGTAAGAGAGAAATAATATTTATGGCTTAATTCAAATAATTTTATGGATTCTTTAATGTTGAAGCCTTTTTGCCAAGTTGCACAATAAATATGATTTCGTGTTAAAAATAAAAATGACTTCAAACATTTTGCCCGTAGGAAAACGTTTCAGATATTTGATTGAGTAATAACTACAAATTGCTTAACTATTAATTACTGTGTCAATATTAGGTAAAATTCTAATCTTCTTTCTCTCTCTCTCTCTCTCTCTCCTCTCTCTTCTCTCTCTCTCTCTGTATATATATATATATATATATATATATATATATATATATATATATTATAAATATATATATATAGTGCGTGTGTATGTGTTTGTGTGCGTGTGTGTGTGTGTAGATATATCACAATATGATAATTCGGTTATTACAACGTTTGATATGTTTACTTGAGAGCTATAGCGAAAGAGTTCATATATAAAAAAATATAACAGTCTTGATTTAAATCTCTCTCTCTCTCTCTCTCTCTCTATATATATATATATATATATATATATATATATATATATATATATATATATATATATATATATATATATAGTTTTCTGGCCAACTTATATATATATATATATATATATATATATATATATATATATATATATATATATCTTTCTTTTCTTCTTTTCATTATCATCGATTGAAACAGGTTAGCGTTATTGCTTCTGTGCGTTCACCACCCATCCCTATCTTTCCCCCCCTATTCTCTTTCTTATTATATTTTTTTTAGTAATAAGTCCTATTTCTTCTGATATGCTGGTTTGAATTCAGTCTTCCTTCTCCTACACTGCTTGCCATACCAATCATAAAGAACCAAGTCTGCTCTACTATTTACCTATAGATGGGGGGGAAAAGAGATATATTCCTAAAGGCATTTGCGCGAAGTGAAACAATTTTGTCTAAGATTTGAACTCTGGTTAGCAATTTCATTTTCCAAGATGATAACCGTTACACATGCATACACATTTTTACATATACACATGTTAGAATACAAATATGTATACACGTACACGCAGTATGTATGCGTGTGCATATGTGTGTGTGTGTGTGTTTCTTTTAGATCAGCGAGAATGTTTTCAGTCAAAGCAAATTAGACGCGATTAACAGATGCTACAGTTCACGTCAAGAGACAAACACAAATGCTTAGATCATAATGGAAAATCATGGAATTGTGTTTTTTTATTTAAATAGACTGAATTGGTGGGAAACACAAAGAACAAATCGACGTGGATAACAGTTTGGTCAGATGAAAAGATCGGACGACAAATGATCGGAATGAGATTCATATCGGGATTTTTCAGTCATATACGTTCAATAAATACCACACACTCACACACTGATGGTTGCAGTCAGCAAGAACCAGAAAGTAGAAGTACCAAATAAGATCAACCATCTCCTAGCCAAATCTCTCTCTCTCTCTCTCTCTCTCTCTCTCTCTCTCTCTCTCTCTCTCTCTCTCTCTCTCTCTCTCTCTCTCTGTTACATATTAATTGAATCCCTATTACTTTTTAAGGTAGTATAGAAATCCTTATGGCAATCAGTACAGCTGATGGCCTTGAGAGTGAGTGACAATGCTTGACCTCACTCTCACCTTGCGTTCTGGGATGATCGTGGGAATCGGAAGTGATAGAAATCCCCTTCCAGTTTAAGGTGTAAGCAACTTAGTCAGTTGCAGAGACAGTTAGAGTAAGCGAGTTGCAGTGGTTAGTTGCAGTTAGTCAGTTGCAGAGTTAGAAGCTAGCAAGATGTGACTCTCAGCGCGCAGTTGTCTGGCCTGGGTCCCGGAATAAACTAACATCCAAAGGTAAATCGAAGTCTTGTTGTTATTACTAAAAGCTAACAATGACACAAGGCTTCTGATAAGAAATGGTCCCCAGCAGAACCAGACACGGAATCCCCAGATAAGAAAGACCAGACGAGACCTGTAGAAGATATACCCGACCATTAGAAGATAAGAAAGACCAGACGAGACCTGTAGAAGATATACCCGACCATTAGAAGACAATTAGAAGATAGAAGACTAGACAGAGAAGAAAAGAAAAGGCGCTACGCAACAGATAATAGATATTTGGTGCCTTAAGACCAGTCACGCCATCAAGACGTGATCAGATTCGAACCTGGACAACGTGCCACTAGACAGAGAAGAAAAGTAAGGCAGAAAAATGAAGCAAAGGAAAAAGAAAGAAGAAGAAAAAAAAACGTGATAGAACTTAAAAAGAAAAACGTAAGTAACGAACGCACACGCACACACACATTGTTTTTAGAAACAGACTATAGAAAAAGACAATAGAAAAAAAAGAGTGAACTAATATTCAAAGATCTATCTAGATTTGTCACACAGAAAAAAAATTGAAGTTAAGATAGAATGTTGAAAAGAAAAAAAAAAAGAAGACGAAAGGGACATTGTTTTAGGTACTTTCAGAGAGAAAAAAAGAAATCCGACTTAAAGTCTTGACTGGAGGAAAGAAGGAGAGATATTGTTTTAAGAAAAAGAAGAAGAAAGAGACAATTAATTATTGTTGCATAAATTTTTAGATTTGTTTAAAAAAAAATGTTATCAAAAATGCTAATAGATTGTTTAAATTGTTTAAAATATAGAGAAAGGGGAGACAGTTTGTATGCTATGAAAAAAAAGGGAGAGACAGAGTGTATATGCCAAAGAAAGAGAAAAAGAGAAAGGGATATTTTGTTTTGATATGTATAAGTTGAAATTTTGTGAGGAAAGACAGAGAGAAAGGAAAAAAAAATTTTTTTGCTGTATGATTGAATTTGCCATTTAGGTCATTTGCCATAGTTTTGAATTGTTTGAAGATAGAAAAAAAAAGAGATACTGAAGTATATGCCACGGAAAAAAAGAGAGAGAAAGACTAAAGAATATGTGCTCCCACCCTGAAGGCAAGTGATTTAGCAGTAATTGTTGCAGAATTCATGTGCACCAACGACGACAAACCCCCCCCCCCCAGGGAAGATTTTTTTTTTTGACCAGTGGAACACGTGGTGAATTTGAAAAAAAAAATTTTTTTCAGTCGCCATTTTGGAATTTTTCCTTTTTTGATTTTTTCCAATTGAAGCTGGATTTTTTTTTTTGTGATTATTCATTGTGATGTGATGATGATATTTATGTCAATTGTACTCATAATGTTTTGATGGATTTAAATAATTTTTATAATTCTAGTGAGTTTTTACCCGTGCAAGGAAAAAGTTAATTTTAAAGAAGTAATTTTGAAACTTTTAGTTGAGAATGTAATTTTTTTTATGTTAAATCACAATGCTGTTTTTCATTCGGATTGAAGGTCTGATTTTGGGTCAATTATTGGAGATTTGCCTAAGTTGTATGTTTTTGGATCTTTTTGGACTCACGGTAATAAAGTGGTCTTTACAGAAGGACTCACCCAATTCCAGAGATCCTGTTTTTGGAAAATGTCCTAATTAGGCAATTCGATGGTTTTTCGAAAGGCGTGGAAGCCTACATTTTTCCTGTGTTTTTTTGGAGTTTTGAATATGTCAGAATAAGAGATAAATGGTGGTGCCCTGCTCCAAGAGGTTTTTCGTGTTTACTCTGCTCAGCACGATGTATATATGTATATATTTTTTATTTTCTGGGAATACGATTGTGGTCGATTTCTTCAAATTTTGATCTTTGATGGATGTCTTTGATTAACGCAGGTTGTGGGGTGAAGACATAAGTTGTGATTTTGGAGATTAAGAATTTTTCGTAGATAAACGGATAAATGAATAAACTCCAGAAAGAGCAAGTGCCTATTTTTTTAGTTTGAATTTTAGAAGTACTAAGGTTTGTTACCCTGATTAATTGGATAATTTTAAGAAGCTGGTGAATTATTTGAATTTTAGAGAAAAGTAAAATGGCGAATCTAATTGTAAAATCCTTTGGGGTTGATTTTGAGAGAAGAACCAACTTACCCCCCCTCCTTGTCTCTCATTGGCTGAAGGATGAATGGAAAATTTTTTTTTGAATAACCAGTCACGTAGACATGGCCGCTATCTTTGAAATGAACGTTTTTTTGAGTCAAGCGGGTAATTTTCCCCACATGTCGGCCATTTTGAAAGTTAAAATTTTTAGAAAAAAAAAGTCAGATTTAAATTTAATCAGAGATTGTTGAAATAAGTAACTTAATAATTTTAAATTGATGAATTGTGGATTTTGACACTGGTGATTTTTGAAAAAAAAAAACAAACTTTGGTTTGATTTCGTGAGAAAAGCCTTGGAGGCTGATTGACAATATTTTAAAGAAGGAAATTAATAATTGACTTTGTACTTTGCATTTTTTGTCAGTGACCAGTGGTATAATTCGGTTTTTGAATTTTTTTCCGAAAGTTTGACATAGTTTAAAAAGTTGATTTTAGTGAGATTTATGAGTGCCAAATTTCTATTGATAGTTTGAAAATTTTTATTAGTGAATTTTGTGACCTTGCTGTAGTATGGATCGAGTTCTGGACTCATGCCTGACTATTTTGGAGAAATTTTTCCGGTGTTTTGGGAATCGGTGGAGATATGGTAATGAAAGTGGTCTATCGAGGGCCCACCATTTCACGTATTGAGATTCCCTGATGAGCGTCCCATGTGGTTACCGTAGTTACGGAAGGTTAATCCGCGCTTTTTGGGTTTTATTATTCCGACGGATTCGGAATGTTAGGGGTTCTGGAGAGCAGAATAAGAAGAAAGGCGAAGAGGCCGCCCCTGTTTTATGTGGATTGAATTTTGGGGGGAATTATGATTTTGGAATGGTCTCCAGAACGTTTTGGCTGAGAGGGATGTCTCGAGTCTGGATACGGATAGCATGGTCAATGAATAATTATATGTTAAGAACAGACAAGTACCTACTTTTTGTGTTGGAGGTTCCTGGAGAATTTGTAAGCCACTGGCAGTGACCGAGTGTGGAATCAGGATAAAACAGTTTTCCTCAAAGTGAAACTATTTGGCACAGTAATATATTTTTTGTGAAGAAAATTTTAAATACTTAATGGTATTGTGGTTGTTGTGTCGTGTATCCTATATTAAGAACTTATGAGTAACGCATAGCCGTTGTAGATTTTTTATTGTTGCGCGATAAATTGTTGTTGTTTTCTCCATGCATGTGATGTTTAATGTATTGTAGGGACCATGTGTGCAATGTTTTTGAATCTTTTTCGGTATCATTTGTATTTTTTATGTAAATTGCCTTCCCAGTCTCCAGGTAAGTGACCTGTGGAGCGGAAAGCTGGTGAATTGGTCATTGGAATCCAGGCGAATGTATTGCTGGAGTGACCAGGGTCACGTTGGTTTGTGACCAGGATTTTGGGACCAAGACGTTGGTCCAATTGTGTTTTGATTTTTGTCAGGATATTGTAAATGGCCCTGCAGTGTTTTTTTTGTTGAAAACTTGTTATCATGTAAATTTGATGTATGCATGGGGGGAACCAGACAACCGCGCAGAAAGAGAGAATAGAATTCGAAAGTAATCTAGAAAGTACCAGAATACGGTAGAGCCTCAAAATGGAGAGGCAAGTAAAAAGTAAATTCATAATTAATTATGAATTTAAAATGTATGATTATGAGGGATGTTACATATTAATTGAATCCCTATTACTTTTTAAGGTAGTATAGAAATCCTTATGGCAATCAGTACAGCTGATGGCCTTGAGAGTGAGTGACAATGCTTGACCTCACTCTCACCTTGCGTTCTGGGATGATCGTGGGAATCGGAAGTGATAGAAATCCCCTTCCAGTTTAAGGTGTAAGCAACTTAGTCAGTTGCAGAGACAGTTAGAGTAAGCGAGTTGCAGTGGTTAGTTGCAGTTAGTCAGTTGCAGAGTTAGAAGCTAGCAAGATGTGACTCACAGCGCGCATTGTCTGGTTCTGGGGGTTCATGAATAAACTAACATCCAAAGTAAATCGAAGTCTTGTTGTTATTACTAAAAGCTAACAATGACACAAGGCTTCTGATAAGAAATGGTCCCCAGCAGAACCAGACACGGAATCCCCATATAAGAAAGACCAGACGAGACCTGTAGAAGATATATAAGACCATTAGAAGACAGAAGACTAGACGATCAGAAGACGGCCGGAAGAATAGAAGACCAGAGTAAGAAGCAGTAAGAAAGTACGTAACAAATATATCTATTGGGTATTGTGACGAACGGCTACGTTACATCTCTCTCTCTCTCTCTCCTCTCTCTCTCTCTCTCATACACATATATATATATATATATGTGTGTGTGTGTGTGTGTTATGTGTGCATGTATGTATATATATATATATATATATATATATATATATATATATTGATGTTTGTGTGCGTGTACATACATAAATATCAAAGAACAAACATATATGTAAATATATGATGGAGTGCGAAAGAGAAATAAAGTGATGGAGAAAAATATACCAACAGTGCTTGATTACTATATATATATATATATATATATATATATATATATATAAGTGTATTTAGGCAGCATTTTTTCTTTTATACATGTTTCATTGAATTGAACAGACAATTCCTGTCTGACAAGTCTTTCGCCGATCCGTTCTAATCTTCGGACCATCCTTCTGGTGTCAGGGTGGAACTGGTATACCAGTCCACCGAATGTTTCGTCACTAGCGCTTTCGGCAATGCACTTTGCCATCCATTAATCAACATCTTAAAACACATTCATTCACCCCCTCTACCTACCGCAAAATTCTAACTGAAAATACACACACACTATATAGAGAAAAAAACAAACAAAAACTTCAAATAATTGAAGCTTTATATATAAAACAAAAAAACCTAACCTCAACAAAATAAACTTTGAAGTAAGTCAACATATCCTAAAATGCTTATAATTTTCTGCCTACATTACTTCCATTTCCCTCCCCCCTTATCACAACCTGTCCCCCCCCTACAAAAAAATCACCACTGCTTTGTTCAAACTACTACCATTCCAAAAACCTCCCACTACCTATTGATATTACCTCCCACTAATTCCTTGCTTCTACTCGTTCTCGTTAAAAACGAGACATGTAAACTATTCCATCGTTTCCACCAGAGGATGGCAAAGTGCATTGCCGAAAGCGCTAGTGACGAAACATTCGGTGGACTGGTATACCAGTTCCACCCTGACACCAGAAGGATGGCCCGAAGATTAGAATGGATCGGCGAAAGACTTGTCAGACAGGAATTGTCTGTTCAATTCAATTAAACATATATATATATATATATATATATATATATATATATATATGTAGAATTAAACAAAAGACACATCTCATGTTTAACAATTTTATTTTTGATCTTTTCGAGTTTTCTGGCCAACTTTTTAATATTTGGGTGGAATTCGTGAATAAGTCCGCCAAAGTTCAGGTCCCGAGTACTTTCGGCACTTCGAAGTGCCATCATCAGGGGTGATGTGTTCCAGTTTCCACGAATTCCACCCAAACATTAAAAAGTTGGCCAGAAAACTCGAAAAGATCAAAAATAAAATTCTTAAACAGGAGATGTATCTTTTGTTTAATTCTACATGAATAACCGAAAGAATGCTGCCCAAATACCCCCCTCATATATATATATATATATATATATATATATATATATATATATATATACCCATATTTGTGGGGTTGGAGACAGACATATGAAAGAACAAACATATTTTAGATAGAGAAAGATAAATAAAGAGAGGAGGAAATATACAACAGTGCTCGATTACCATGAAATATTTTTTTTAAGTTATTCGATTCTCTTTTATTGTTTGATTGTTTTATTTGCTTTTCTTTCTTTCTTGTTTCTTTTTTGTTTATTTGTTTTGTTTTGTTTTTTATATCTTTTTTGGGGGGAGGGGGGAATATAAATGTGCAGATTTGGACCATTTACATATTGCTGCCTACAATAAACACTCTTTTATGAGTCAAAAAATATTTCACATTAATATTAATCATTTCATTCTAATACGAACCGTCTTTTTGAGTCTGTTCTTTTAAATGGTCTCCGAGTTCTGATATTCGTCAATACATAATTCCATTTACGTCATCTGCTAACATCAGATAACATATCCGAAAATGGCGGCAAGCTCCAAACCAATTTTGTAATGTTCATCTTCGTCAAAGCTTTAAAAGAGATACAAGTCTTCTGTTAAAATGTGTTGATAAAAGAGAATCTAATAATGAACAGATGCTCCTTAATTCACAGTTTTCAATCTCAGCCTCAATATAAAGACACCACATCAATGCTTCCTAGCTACACCCACACTTTCCGAAATCTTTAGATGAATCATCCACTATGAAATGGGAAAAGTTCTTTTGAATCTTTTTTCTTATTTTGTCTCTTTCATTCTTTTCATTTTAGATTATCCTCTTTATCTTGTTACACCATTTTCTTTCCATCTCGATCGCTCTCCGTGGTGTTAATGTATCGTTTGAGAGAGACCTTTTCAAAGAACAGACCTTTGACTGTGCTCAAAAGAAAGATAACAATGTTAGTGATCCTATGCGTAATTGATTTCAGAAATAAATATGGCCGTGTCAGAAAAGCAAACAGGACTTTCTTCTGATAAAGAAGAAACGGAAATTCTAAAGTTGTAAACAAAATTGACCATTATTCGAAATAAGGAACATAGGAAAATACAGATCTTATTAAAATATTCCGGATAGAGCTTCATCTTTAGTGACATCTTGCGTTGTTTTTCGATAAAATTGTCTAACGTTTTGTTATCAGAGCCATAAATGTCAAAATTATCTAAAAAAAATGTTTTACGCCCTTGCACCAATTAGCCTCATTGAAAAAAACTATCAAAATTCATGAACAAATACTAACTGAATGGAATTTGTTCAAGAAAACACCAGGCACTCTTCTGTCTACTAAGGACAATGGTGTATGGTCCATATTTTCAATCTGTATCTGAACGAGTGGCTGTTTCTTCGCTGTTTTCCCAGCGACTCTCTTGGAAAGGCTTTAAGCTTCATTGCAAATGGTTTTGCATTATTTCAGTCACATCACCAATCACTCGTCTGAAGTTTTCTTTCCACAATTTGACTGTTAGTGATTAATGCATTTGATAATACAAATGAACTGAGACTTCCTTTCAAATGTTTACTTATTCTGGTGTGAAGGAATTCAGTCTAAATGCTATTGCAGCTCCGTAACAATTTTCCCCTTTCTCTATTCAAAATGGAAGGTATACCAAAGACACTTGGCTCAACAAAGTGGGTTCAAAGAAAGGGAAATAAATGTATTCGTCTGTTGAGACTTCAGGTAGAAATTAACATATTTTGAGATGGAATAACCAATTAACAGATTCCTCGTTAATGGTTATGTCCCTTTTGTGTGGCAAGATGAAAAATTCCAGTCTCAGGTGCACTGACTGCTCACAAACAGTGATGCTTGTTGAATCTGCTGTTGTATCTCCTTCCTTCTGGCTAAGTCTGCTGTGGAGGCTTCATTCATATTTCACTCCTTTTCGGGCCTTGTTTGATATTGAGGCTCTAAGCCGCTCCGTTTTCGGTACCAACCTTCCATGTGTTGATGATAATGTGGCATGTATTCATGTCTTTCTTACAGACGTCTATAAAGGGTGGGCGTGGTCTACCTACAATGATGGAAACCGTTTTTATTTCATCAATTTCTTCCAAATTTTATTTAGTATAATCATACTAAATACTCTATCGCTCGAGACTTTTGAAATCCATTTGTCTGTTGAATGGTTAATTTTACTTCATATCAACCATTGCTGTATTATTTTATGTCAGATTCTATTGATGAAATATGGTCTCCAATTATACCAGGAGAATCAAATCAAATATTTACCTGATTAAAATGACTATGAAAGTCATTTTAATCGGGTAAATATTTGATTATGTCACACAGATCTATTTTATCCATAGATGGAACCCTAACATTTTATGAAATCAGTTTATAATGGACCAGCGAATAATGGCAACAAATAGATGGTCCCACATTCCGAAGATCTCCAGAACAGGAATCTTAATTGCAGTTTAGTGTGATAAATAGGAATTATATTTAATGAGATCTTACCCTACTGAAATATGAGAAAGTCTAAGCCCTCAAAGATCTGACAATTTAAAAAAAATGTTTTTGTTTCCTCTATTGCGATTTTTTTTTATTTCTCAGTTGCATCTGCCCGAACTTTACATACTTTAACCGATTTTCACTTGCACCTTTCTCTGTATTAACGAATACGTTCTTCTTAATTTAGTTTTTATGGCTCAAATTTTAAGATAATAAGGTGGGGAAAAAGTAGTTATGTGTAGATAATAGTGGAATGTTTTTTTTTCTTGATGGCTAACCACCATGCTAGCTGTCAATTTCTTAATGTTCGATAGATGTCACCAGGCAAAGTGTGGAAAAGAGATACTGAGGAGAAAGAATAAAAAATGAGTTGGATCGAAGCAGTTGGAGGGAGCAGACGACTGGTATTATATATCTATATATAGTTTGTTTTATTTTGATACATATTTAAAGTTTACATATCAAATTGTTTTATTTTTTAATCCTTTAATGAATTTGATGATTTTACATACTTAGGGTACAAACTCACTGACATTGAACTTTTTGCTCCCACCCAGTTTCAATATGTTTTAAAAATCTATTTTTACATCGCCCGGAGGGTGTTTTTTATTTTGTACTAGTTAATATAAAATACCGCACATGTACTTATTAAAACTTGTTTTAAAAAACAATAAGGATCGTCTAAGGTTGTATGCTTGAATTTGGAGTGTATCTATGTTATCATGATTTTGGGTAATGTGAAATTAGAAGTGATGCATGATGCGTGTTTGTTCTCTAAGGCATTTTTATGGTGATCAAATAAATCAGCTCACGAGGAAGAAAGAAATTGTGTTGTTATTTAAAAACTATAAACGGCACAAGCCGAGATATTCTAAAGAGAATCCCAAATTGTTCCAGTCTCAAAAAGTGAGAATGCCATCCAGCCCAACAAACAGATACCTGAAAATCTGACCCAGCCGCGATAAGAAAAACAGAAAATCATATAAGTATATTACGATTACTACTAACGGCATCACTTTTTTTCAAATAGCCCCGTTACGTTACAAAATTATGGTCCAATAAATCGATCTCTTTTAACTGATCTAATTTCAACAAAAATTATAAAGTGGTGATAGGAAGCTCGTGGTGTAATGGTTAAAGTCATATGAAATGGACTCGTCACCCCGAGTTCAAATCCTGGACGTGGTAATTGCATTTCACTTAGCGCTAATAACCTTGGGAAAGGTATGAATCCTACTCTCCCTCCAGCTATGGATAAATAGTAGGGCAGACTGGGATCTTTAACCTTGGTTACGCAACCGGTCTAGGAGAAGGAAAACTCTGAATTCAAACCTGTTGAACCCCGCTTAAGAAATAGACCTTGTGTCGCATCCTGCTCGTGTGGAGGGGTTGGTATATATATATATATATATATATATATATATATATTGAAGCCAAATTGGAAACATATATAATACAAATATTTAAATGCAATATTTTTAACATTACACATTATGTGAATGTGTTTAATATGATTGAAATGTAACTCAAGTCAAACGAACTAACGTTAATCTGGGGGGGGTGCGTGTGCGAGTTTTATTTGTTTTGTTGTTGTTTGTTGTTGTTTTTTTTTGTTGGGGGGGGTCAGAATCGAAGTGTTTTTTCATCTTGACATTAATTTATTTCTCCTGTTTAACAATTTATTATTTCCTTGAACTGCGGGATATTTAATTTTTCCTCCAAGCATAATCCATATTTAGTTTCCACCCCCACCCCACGTATGCTTCTGTTGTTTTTATCATCTGCTATTTTATTTAGGAGAACACATATCTGATACTAAATTCGTTGGATATAATACATTTTTTATTCCAAATCTTTTCCAATCTCCCAATGTAAATTTTGTTCTTTCATTTTGATGCTCATTTTAACGATTGCGTTCTCGATCGCCCATTGTTTGTTAAACACCTGCAGTCCAACTGAAATTATTTTTTTCATTTTTTTATTATGACAGTTACATCCGGACTCATTGCTGTTATAAAAAAAAACTTATGATTTTGGCTGTTGATTATTTTATGCAATGTTCCTTGCGCAGCGGTCGATGATCATTAATGGGTTTTTCTAAAAAAACAAAAAAAAAAAACACTTTTCTTCAACGTTTTAGATTTAACAAAATATTTACTGACCCTCTCCAAAAGAAAAACGTCCAGTCCACTTTTGTCTTAACACACTGGTTTTAGTGGATGCTGAGTGAAACGTATCATTACTACGTTTCTATTGTGACCGTCATTATGTTTTTATGTTGGAATTTTTGTGTTATAAGGCGTGTGCCAAATGGTCACTTCTAAATATAGTCTCACAGACTACCATGTGACCAGCCTTGTTGTTCAATCACTGGCAGTGCTCTGCTGCTGCTGTTGTTATTTGTACTGGTTGATTCTAATCTTAGCTCACTACTACTTGGATCTTCTTGGACGACGGACCTAAAGGATTCACCTAAAGGATTCTCTACCACAGGACTTATTCACTTACCAAAGGATTATATAGCTCGCGACTTACTTATTTACTTTGAGTTCTATCCAACTGGCCAAGGGTGGCGGCCAGATACTTAACATCTAACTATTAAATTTATGATTATTATGATGTCCTCTCGTTCTTACGGCATCCTTATAATCATGTTTGGGTCTTAATAAGATTTTCATAACATTTCTTGAATTTTTTGATTGTCTGCAAGTAATAAATAAAATAAATTAGATAACATTTTTAAAATCATTCTATGAATCAGCATAACTAATTTAGTCAGTTTTATATGAATAAATATTTACTTACCTAATGGCCAAAATTATTTTCATATTATCTTCCCTCATTTCCAGTTCGTCAGATTTCACCATTGATTAAGAGTTTTTATCTAATTTCACGATTGTTAAAGCGGATTGCATATTTTAGGGAAAAGTTTGTTTAGCCATACATTTAATAGGTATTCCCGCCTAATTCATTATTAATTAATTAATTTTCGAAATTAGGTACGACTCCAATTAAGCACTTATTCTCCCAAAAATTATCGGCAAAAAGCCATTCAAAACAAACCGTGTTTACAACTAAGTATATAAATTTTTCTATTGGCGGTTTTTATTTTGAATTTGACATGACTACAATCTTACAACATTGACCGGATGTCAAACAGACAATATTGGATACATTTGTTCTCAACAGACATTTAAAAAAAAGAAATTACAGTTATTCGCCCATTTCATTCATAACATGAGGTAAAAAGAAAGGAGAAGAAGAAGAAAAAACAAAAAGAGAGGTAAAAGAAATAAGAAGTGAAATTATAACCACACAAATACAAATGTAAGCACGTCCATTTCTGATACGAATCTCTGATGATGAAGTTCATGCTTCGAAATCGATAAGACAAAAATAATATCTTTTTGTTTTTATTTTTCATACGCATTGTATTTGCCTTCAAATTACTAATATATTAAGTAACAATTAATTTTGAAGCTATTTTTAGACACAATTAATTTATCTATCACAAAAGGGAGTTTGTCAATCACCATTCACAGAGGGATTTTCAGAAAATGAAATTCGATAATCAATAATGAATGGTACGAAGCTGGACTTGCCATATTTTTGCTCCAATTCTTAGGGTGTTGAACGAGATTTCAAAAGAAGCTTCTAGATCAGTACATGCTTTGAAGAAAAGGCACACAAATAATTGAACATTTTTTGTCTCATAAACTGAAACCTTTCTTTTCATCTAAAGACTCTTATATAGAGCTAATTTACTCAAAAGCAATAGTAAAAAATTATTTGTTTTTGCATATTTCTTTTTTGTTTTCCATTGATAACAGAAAAAATCGGCTGTTTTGTTTTTCTTTTTCTTTTCAATGTATTCACTGATATTACTTAATGATTAAAAACAGCAATTTGGATCCGTCATTGATAATGGGGGCATATTCTTAATTTGAATTTTAGTTATAATTTCTCTTTTTTCTCATTTGTCTCATGACAGACAGACAGTGACAAGAACACAGACAGAGTAAACCCATAAACGTATATTCAGACTTTCTGAATTCTATAAATAAATATTGAAACGTAAGGAAAATAAATGTTGAGGTCAATTTTCTTGGAATATTTCGATGTATCTAAACTTTTGCAATTAGCCATTATGAAACTTTTACATTAGACGTCATTTCAACATGCCTTTTAGTAAAAGTTTTAATATCAAAAGTTTCTACTATTGAACAACTATGCATCATTTTAGCTGAGCTTTTAATTTTTTTGAAAATACACTCACTCAATTGTAGCATTTACACAATGAATTTATTGTGTTTTACACAAAAGTAAAACTTTTCTATTTTTCCATATTAAATAAAGTTTGGAGTTGCAGAGTTGATTTAAAAGCTCGTGGTTCAAATTGAAGTAGAGTTCATCTGAGAGATCAAATATCGCTCTATAGGTTTAAGTGATGGGAAAAGGTTTTTGTTTTCATGCAACACATGGTAAATTACGTGAAATATCTTACAGCGACTGAGCTAAGGCATCATGGCTATATATATATATATATATATATATATATATATATATATATATATATATATATATATATATATATATATAACAAAATATATATATATGTATATATATGTAGTATAATAAAACATTGAAAAACACAGGTTTAAATGAGTTAAGTGGTGAGTTTATTGGCCGACGCTGCAGTGTTTCTATCTATCAATTAGATCATCTTCAGGGCTTTTGTTGGTAAGTGATAAAAAAATTAAAAAAAAATTTTTTTATCTTAGAATAAGGAGAAAGGCGAGTAATAATCCTTGTTCATCGGTCTGTTTAAAATTTGAAGTCTGAGAAAAAAGAACGTTGAAAGAATGAACGGTTTGAAATATGACGTCAAATTTTTTTTTTTGCGGTGGAGTATTAGAATGTGTAAGTGTGTGTATCGAAAAAGCATTGTGCATTTTTTATGTGTTTATGAATGTGTGGTTGCGTGTGTGTGTCTAAATGGAATCGAAACAAACCTATATTATATATATAAGTTGAGGTAGCGTGGACATGGAGGCATCACCTGGTTACTGACAGTTTCTCGTCAATGCGATCTTCAAACCTATTTCTATTTAGTTTGAAGATCACATAGGTGAGAAAGAAACTGTCAGTAACCAGATGTTGACTCCATGTATACGCTACCTTAACTGAACTAAAACCCATAAAAACAATGCTTAGTTTTTTGTAAAAGAAACATGTATCACCACTAAAAGAACGTGGTGGTCTACTAATTGTTTTATTTTTACACACAAAAAAGCATAAAAATATTAAAATGTTCTTATCTCGAAAAAGAAAAAGTCAACAAGAATAAATTAAATTTTATTTATTTTAAGACATTCGATTATTTTAAAACATTTTAAAACTTCTTTCTGTCTCTTCAAATTTAAATCCGAAAATATATGAAATAGCAGACGTAGTCACTACTATAATAGGCTCAAACCTAATTAGTGACATAATTAGTGATCATCCTACGCACATTACATTAATTGATTAATTGCTGGGTTTTTTGTTTGTTTGTTTTTTGTTTGTTTGTTTTTGTTTTTTGTAAAATTAATGTAATGTTTGAAAATAAACAATTTTGAATTGATTTCCATATTGCTACAATTTTATTTTCCATTATTGTATATTTGAAGAAATAGACCTTACATGTTTAGAAGCTGTTTTGTGTACATACGTATATCTATAAAAAGTAGAAATATATAAAATCTACACTTCCCTACTTGGCTGATCAATCACAAGTTCAATCCAGCTGCGGGTGCCCTCATATGCATCAGATCATCATTGATTACACTGTCAAACTACAAAATAGGGGTTTCTGTAATGAAGACCTTTAGACCACGCCTTTTACGAGGAGTTTCCATAGATGAATCTTTTCAGTTCAAGTTCAACTTTTCACTGAACAAAAACAAAAAAAAATTATTTGGTCTAATATAAGTTTCAAAAGAAATTTCTTATGTTTGTTCGGACATTTGATTTCGACTCAGAAATAATCGTTCTCATTAATCTACAACTTCATAAATTCTACAACCTCCTGAGCTTCAGTCTATTGATTTACTGTAAATTGTATTATAGAAGAAAAATAAGAGTCTTTGTCGTATCAAATATCGCTCTATTTTGAAACTTGACTTTTTGCCAAGAACAACTCGAAAAAGAGCTCCGTACTATTAATTTATCGAAGACATAAATATATATTTTATGCGATAAGAATTTACTTTCTATCCTAATAATCATTCGTGCAAGTTTATTTTTATTAATATCTTTAGTTCATTTTAGTGATATATATATATATATATATATATATATATATATATCATCCAAAAGTCCATAGAAGAAATCTTCCTTACGACACAAGAGTTTTATTTAAAAAAAACAAGTCGTAGTTTGAGAGCTCAATGTGTGCTCTTAATGTTAGAGTCACAGAGAAAATATATAAGTAAAGAAATAACAAAAGTCTTAGAGATTTAGCAGTATAGTCTATTTCAGCTACCTGAAATAGACTATAAAGCTAAATCTCTATGTCTTTTGTTATATATATATATATATATATATATATAATATATATATATATATATATATATATATATTCATACTAGTCTAGCGTCCAACTAGGAACAACAAGGTTCTGGGTTCGATACTGACCCTCGCCAACGCAGCGCATGAGTAGCACATATCTGCACGATAAAGTGAGGAGCTTATAGTAGGTGTGGCACCAGACGCTAAAACAATCCGCTTGGTTTGGCGCTAGGGAAAAGGGGATAGACTCCCTTTTTGTCTGGCTAATATCGGCTTTAGGCCACTCCATAGACTTTTTTACTACGTAGTTTTCTAAATGCTAAGCGAATCGAGTTGAAATGTTCTAGTGTTGGACAAGAGAGGAAGAATAATAATCCTATATATATATATATATATATATATATATATATATATTAATACTTGAGTTCTTTAAAGTATGACCGCTATCATGTTGTAACACCCTCTGGTTAAAAATGGGACCTCCCAAGCGTCCAAGAATTTTAAATGCAAAATTGTAAATCGTGATAATCTGGTGTTGCTTATCTGCCGAATTCTTGTTTCTTATGAGTGTCGTCACCTCAGCTAAATGATGGACTATTTCGTTTTTATTATAAAGAAAGAAAGGAAATAAAAAGACATGCTGCAGAGAAAAATATAAGAAAGAAATAAAGAAAAAGAGTAGGGAAAAGATAGAGAGGATGGTTATGCGTTAGAAGCGATATCGCTAATCTGTTTCAATTGATCATAATGAAAAGCTGAAAATAACGAAAGAAAGAAAAAAAAAGAGTGAAAGAGTTAAACCATTATATTTTTTACATATTAAACTATTTCGCAATAACTCTTAAGTAAATATATAAAACGTTGTAACAATCAACTTTTTATACGTAGTTATATCCACAAGTCCTGCTAGTTTATAATAATTCGATTCTTCCCGAGAAACTGAATTAAAGGTTTATAACATAAAAGACATAGCTAAAAGAATTGCATCGCTTGTTATAATACAAGTAAAAAATAAAAAAAAATAAGCAGAATGGATATCTCATTGTGAGAAGATTAATTATTTTACTCCTTTTCTTGAATGAAATTAAGTTGAAGTATCTGAAATTTAAACCTATCGGCATTTTAAGTTAGTTTCTTCTTTGTACAAACCAGAAAAGTTTGATGACGGTTTTTATCCGTGTTTTGCAAGAATTTCAACTGCCCAGGGCCGTTTATTTTATTGATTTTTGATGGTGCTCAGGCGTTTTGAAGAGACATTGACAACTTTTCTGTCTGTAGAACCTGGAGCAAATCAAAGGAAATGCCAACTTATAAGACAGACAAGGCCCTTGAGAAAACTTAGTTTCAATAAAAATCGTTTATCATGAAAAAAAAAGAAAGAAAATAATCATTATCATGATGATGTTTGACGATATTATTGCGTATAGGTTTTTTGTTTTTCATTTTTATTCAGTTTCTTCTTCGTGGCCCCGAGACAGTCATTAAAAGAAATATGCGTAGTTCTTTCGGTAAATTATACGAAATAAAATTCGAAGCAAATAATGGATTTATTTAATTTGTTCGCATGTTTTAATAACATGTTTAAATTTACCCAAAAGGACTTATTTTTATCGTAATATATATTTCAGTGTCAGGGAAAAAATATAGAAAACGACTTACAAATTTTAGAGTAGAACATTCAACTGCAGAAATTTAATTTTTTTTTTTGCCTTTAAAATCTAAAACAATTTTGAAGGTAGATAAAATTTCGCAATGGCGATGAGGATCCAAAACTTTAGGTAAAACCGCACTATCATCACTAGAAGGGTATATATAAGATATAGGTATTTACCGACCCTTCCGTACGAGTAGGATGTGGCACAAGATCAATTTCTAAAGCGGAGTTTAACAGGTTTGAATTCAGAGTTTTCTTTCCTTCCTAACAAATGTGAAAGAGCACAGGCTGCTCTACTATTTACCTATAGCTTTAGGAAGGATAGTTGAATTGATACCTTTCCCAAGGATATTAGCGCTATGGGAAATGCAAACAGCCTCTTCCAGAATCTGAACATTTCGTCTCCATTTTCTACGACAATAACCATTGCACGACGCGCCTCCATTATAGGATAGACTACAATACATATAAGGTATAAGTAAATGGTTTTGATGTATATTATTTTCCTGTTATAATGAGTAAACTATGTACACTTAGAAATGTAGACGAGTTTGAAACAGTATCTATTCGGAATTCAAATGACAAAAGTCTAATTCATAACCTCCATAATCTCTATAGTTTAGGCTATTTTCAAATCAGAGATCTCTCAGAGACCGCGAAGGAAGAGAGTCTTGTAATTCTTAGCAGACAAGATCATTATGAGTTCGAGGCATCTCGTAGCTGAGTATACTGAGAGAGAGAGAGAGAGAGAGAGAGAGAGAGAGAGAGAGAGAGAGAGAATTATCTTGGTGTATACAGATACAAAAATCAAATTAAAGCTAAATTATTTGGAAGTGATTTTATAATAACATTGGCATTTCAGTCTCGGAAGATATGATAAAATTTTTATGTGCCCCTGAATTAACAGCACCTTTTCTGTGACTGTGAAGTCCAATGTTTGAAAATGTTGCATTTGAAGGCTGTTGTTGTTCCGATGTTTTGTTGCCGCTGCTTTCTTCTGGACCGCTTAGCTTCATGGTGTTGTGTCAGGGTGACTTCTGACATGAACAGTCCTCTACGGAGATTTTGCTGCCACCGAGGGCGGTCCTGAACCAAATTTTCCCAACAGGAAGGGGCAGCTAATACTCTCTATTTATCTATACACACTTTTGTAGAGATTTGCAGCGTAGTAACGAACGATTTCTATATTAGTTATTACTAATCATCAGATGATTGGTTATTTGATGCCAATAAAATTTTATCTTTGCGGTTAGGGAATCGTTTTCATTCTACTTTCATTTTTACATATTTGTGTAGTTGTTTCTTAAGAGACTTTTTTCACACAGACCTATCGAATACGAATGATCTTTAATGAGATCTATTTGACCAATAGGTACTACCAATCCGAGTCATAGTGGACCTGGGAATAATGACAATGAAGGGGTACTTGGATGGAGAAAGAGAAACACAAAAAAACTCAATGGAATTGAGAAAAGGACAGAACGTGAGGAGTAGCTGTTTCGTTCTAAAAGAAATGGCTTTTCCCGTTTCTTTGGATCATCCCTTGCCATCTATACATGCTTCTCTTTATACCTCACTCATATCTCAAAAATGATATCTTTTATTGGGAATTCACAGGCGCCCAATTACTATTTCGCGTAGGCGGCATTTTACTGCAGTCCTCGTCACCATCGATCGTGTCTACCGACATCGATAAATCTGGGTTAAAGCTGCTATTCTCTGTCCTGGATGAGAGATCAATCATATTTTTTTTACATGTGTGGTGTGTTAGGCATTTTAATGTTGGTTTAAAGGTCGCTGGTTATTTCTGGTGTGTGTTCACAGGTTTTCCCTTTAACCCCATTATATTTGGTGGTTGTGCTCATTTAGGAATTAAGGAAGGAAAAGGAAGAGACAAAGACAAAAGGTAGTTTTAGGATTTAGGCTTTATTCATTTCTACCTTGTGAAGAGTAAATTTCTTCCTGACTAGTAATAGTGTATAATCCCAGTTGATGCCCGACTCCAAATGACCAGAGATTATCTTGGTGGCAGGAAGTGGGTCCTTTTCTTGCACATGCTTAGAAGGTTCTGTCTGTCTGAAGGCTAATGGGAGATTGTTATCTTTTTTACCGGACAGAATTTTGAACTGTTTTATCTGGTTCCTAGGTTGTTTGTTTTTTAATGAATCTGTGTATAATAAATCTGGTATGTTGGCTATTGTTATAGGATATGAACTTCACAAGCAGAGTTCAAATCCTGGGTGAGGCTGGTTTAATTTCTCTTTGCACTAATGCCCTTGGGGAAAGACTTGGGGATTCATTGCTTCTCCTCACACCAGCTATGGGTTTGTAAATTCTTCCCCCAGCTATAGGTAAATAGTCTGGCCTCTTTAACCATGATAATGCAGCTGGTCTAGGAAAAAGCTATTATCAACCCATCCATAAACTGTGGCTGGTTTCTACACACAACCCCACCACTAAAAACAAATCATCTACGAAATTGATTTGTTAAGCTTTGTCTTAATTAATGGTCATCATTGAATTGATAGATAAACATTACTTCTGTTATAAATTCAACCAGTAATTATCATTATAGCTCATTTTTCAAGAGAGACAATATTCCTCCTTTCAGAATTCTCAAGAAAGTTTTTTTTTCTTATTTTTTCAAGATCTCTTACCATTCGCTTACAATGTGACAAGTTTTATTTTAAGTATATCTTTCCACTTCCTATCAGAAAGGTAATTATTCAAATTAGAATAGAATTTAAAAATCACACAATAAATTGAGTTGTTAAAAAGAATTTATAACAAACGAACATGTTCCCAAGAAAAATTACAGAAAAGTCAAATAAGATATTTTCATTGAATAAATAGCTTTTATTTATGATAACATTTCAGTTCACATGAAATAGTCAGGCAACGTCATATTATATGAGAATTGAAGTGTTTACATTCTTTGCATCAGTGCCGGAAATGAAAGGCAGGGTGAACTTCCGGATAATTTCGAAGAGGATGTCCGTCCTCGTCGATCAAGAAGGCAATACTTGCTAAGTTCCATGTGTACGAGAAGAGGGCCAAAGAATGTCCGATTACGAAAAATCTGGTCGCAATGGTGAGTTGAGCGCGGCCTTTTGTAAATGATCCGTGTTCTGCATGAAGAAAATCTAACACTCAAAATATCATGTCCTTGGTCACATGGATCTCTCTCTCTCTCTCTCTCTCTCTCTCTCTCTCTCTCTGTCGCTTGGTTCATTCTGCCAGTGTGAGCGACTGTCCATTTTTATTACGGCTCACCCAGCCGCCCATTACATTGGTATAGCGTAAGTACGATGTTTCTGGGCTCTATATAAACTAGTGTGGCCTAAAAAATCGTTGGCTAAGTTTTTAAAAACGAATTAAAATTAATCAAATCTATTATTTAAAGTCAAACTTTTGTCTAAATCGATAAGTAGTAACATAATGACCACCATTAAAAATATCATTACATATGCAGTTTATTTTTAATACATTTCAAAGGATTTGTTTTGGTCAATTTCGACGCGATCCGCCATTCTGTCTCTTTTTTTTAAGCGCTTGCACATTGATTGCAAATAAATTTTCAGGTAATTATCCGATTTTAATGAAATGTTCAATATTGATTTATCAATTAAGGAATTTTATAATGCATGAGTTATTTTATTTTAAAACTTTAATCTACTATTTTTTCTATGAAAAATGAATATATAAAATTCATTTAAAATATGAAAAGCCTGATGTTAAGTTTAAAATGTTATATTTTTAGATTCTAGGAATAATATATATTTAAGTGCAAACCTTATTTTAGGTGCAAAATGTAATAAGTTTTGAAGAAAAACTCTATTGAAAATGTACCCACCCTTTTTAAGCAGAAAAAGTATCGATGTATAATTTTTTTCTTTTATAAGATAATAGCCAATTAAATAATTATCAAAATGAGAAAAACGAAATCTCCAAAAAATCAATTATTTATTATTTTTTTACATTTTATTTTTCGATTTTCGGTACTTATTTTCTCATAGAAAAGCCACCGTAGTTTTTGTTGTTTCTATTCATAACTTCGGTCTTTTATCTCTTTATTTATACTATAATTAGTACAGAAAATTTATGCCCCCAACATAAAGGGGGTTCAAAATTAAGTGACCTGAAAAAAATGAGAATGTTTTGAAATAAATGAATAATGCATTATAAAGATCATTCATTGATAAATAAACACTGAAAATTTCATTAAGATCCGATAATTCACTGATCTTTTGGTAAATTATTTTCTGTACGGGGAGGGTTAAATTCATTTTGTAAAAAACAGATTTTCGGCTAATTTTGGGGCCACCCTAATATAAACAAACGGATTTTCTTCAACGTGCGTCGATTGTCCCCAGAGTTACTAGCATATGAAACATCGAGAATCTTGCCTGCGTTTTGTGTATCACAGATACATTCTACCTATGTTTGCGCCGTTGCGTGTGAATTCTTCATCGTCGTTCAATCTTCGTTTGCGTTGTGTTTCCTGCGGTGGACGTGTTTCCGTTTTTGTTGCTCTGTTTTCTTTTGTCTCCGGTGTTCTTGCTCGTTACATTCCTAGTCGTTTGTGTTCCGGCAGCTGAAAAACAACTTCTAAAACAAATTTTCTAAAAAAAAAGTTTAACGTGCTTATTTTTTTTTTTTTTTTTTTTGGTGCTCTATGTTTCAAAATGTGGTGACTCTTTGCTAGCTTTTACACAGAAATATTATATATATATATATATATATATATATATATATATATATAAACGAAGTTGTGTCTGGCACATTGTTATATTGAAACTGGTGGCAAATCTGTAGTGATGAGATTTCTATAGATATGAATTTATTCATACATTTTACTGTTATTTTAGTGCCAATAAAATACTCTATTTAGTGTAAAATAACAATTAAAAAAAAGGATTTTACACATAAATATGTATATGTAAAGAGAAAAATGGAAGTGAATCCGACAATATGTAATATAATGAAAAATTTGAAAAAACACATGTTCAAATAAAATAAGTGGTATTTATTCAGCCAACGCTGCAGTGTTTCAATCTGTTTAGGGCCTTTGTTGATATAAGGAAAAGGAAAAAAAATCACATGATCATAAGGTGGCTGTTATCGGTTTGTTTACAATGTTTTGAATGGAAAGTCAGCGTTTCCGGAAATAAATTCGAAAATAAACCATTCTGAAGACTAGCACATGGTCAGAGTGTGGCTGGTAAATTATATTGATTAGGGATCTATGTAGACTTAGTATCCTGAAAATCAATGTTTGAAGTTATGGTGTTCATAAAAAAATAGCGAAGCGGAAAGTTCACAACTACCTTAATCACACAGTTATTTTGAAAAAAGACCAAATATCATGTTTTTTTTAATAATTTGGACTTTCCTCATACATTTTAAACTTAAAGCCCTGTCGGCTGGTGATTTAGAATACACCGACCGCAACTGCTAAAGGGCAACTGTTGGCTGTGGGTGGCGACCTGTGATGCTTAAGGATGGGACTGGTGGTTGAGCAGACCAAGTCACGCAACACTCCACTTTGGTCCTTACTTAGGCTAGACTGGCGGTCAGAGAGGCCCTCTCCGATCAATTGGCTTGTCACGTCAAGCCTTAGTACCATAGGATTTTCCCAAACCTATTGCCCTTATGTCAAGCCCTAGCTATTTTATCATAGTTTTACTAGATGGCAGTGTCTGAGGGTCTTAATGTCCTGTATATTACGTTAAATTATATCTGATGGTTTAAGTTACAATTCTGTAACTCTGAAGAATGTGGAGTACACCTTCATCACCATTACTCCCAGGTCCACTCTGATCTGATAGAGGCTATTAAGGTGTCATCTATGGGTTAAATAGAGAACAATGAGTTAAAATGTGTTTTTAAAAATTGAATACCCATCAGGCATAAATAGAACAAAACGCCTTCGTCATACGATAACCCAACAAGGTTGTCATGCCGTAAGTAAAGTCGACGGGGCGGCCTAAAGTCGGTATCAGCCAGTCAGCGAGGGAGTCTATCTCCTTTTTAATAGCGCTAGACCAAGGAGATTGTTTTTAGCATCTGAGGTGGAGCGCCACACCTACCATGAGCTCCTTAATTTACTGCACAGATGCCTATACTACTCATACGCTGAGCTGGTGAGGACCAGTATCGAACTAGGAACGCTTTTAGCCGAACGCTCTACCGACTGAGCTACCCGGCCCATAATGTCATGCCGTAAAATCCACCAAATTAAACCAAACCAATTTACAGTTATTTTTAGTAACAATGAAATGCTCTATTTTGTGTAAAACAATTATCAAACGAAATTAGTGGATTTACAGATTGGTCCATTTTGAACGAATGCCCAAAAGATAATGAGTTGGTGTGATGCAAAAATAGAAAGGATTGTTTAAGTTTTACAGACGTTAAGGAAAGAATTTTATACGATGGAATAGATGACGTCGACAAAAATACTTGGAGAAAAAGATTCAATAGCATAAAATTGTGCAGAAGTAATAAAAGAAAAAGTTAATTCAACGAAGGAAATCGAGACAGAAGTGGGGAAAAAAAGAAAAACGTACAAGGCAATGGTGGCAAGAAGTCACAAAACGAAAAAGTAAGGAAATAGTATAAGGTTGCTCGAAAAGTAAATGTGATTAAAGAACAAGTGAAGATTAGGGAAAATGGTAAAAGAAACAAAATTTCAGAGTGAAATGAATGGACGTAGAAAGTCTAAAAGCAAATTGAATCATGAAAAGGAAATAAGTTTTCTGGAGTGATATTTGCCACACGAAATGTTAAGAATAAAGAATGATGAGATTGTGCAATGTTGCTGGCAACCATTTTAATCATAATGACTGCAGGGTTATTAATCATAGTTACGTTTCAAGAGCAAAGTTTACGACAATAATAATCTATTGTGTTGTATATGTAAGTGGTTAACGGGTATTTTCTTAAAGGCGGGTATGTTTATGAAGACTGAATTCTACTCTGATCTAGAAAATACATCATCATGATATTATTAATAAAAAATATTTCTACTTAAATTTGCGTATTTCTCACAGATCCAAGTGGTTAAGATTCTCGGCAAGAATTTTTAAAGCTGATTTTCAAGGCAGGCAGTCTTAACTATCTTATTTTCCCCAATCGATCATTCAATCAGAGCATGCTAGAAGTGGCCATCCAGCGTCGCCTGGATTGAGGGGCAAAAAGTTAATCTCGCAGATCCACTATTACTGAATTTCGAGTTGTATCCTCACAAGATGCCCCTTTAAAATCTCAACGTAAAAAGAGCAAGCGTTGATCCGGACTGGTGAGGCATTAGAATAAAATTGCACAGACTCTCTGAATATAACAAATTTAAATAATTCCAAGTTGTTACTATTTAAATTTTATCGATTATCTTCGCAATATAAATGAATTTTTTATTAGGTTTTGCTCAAAAAGCAAGATCTGGTGATAGTGAATATGTGTATATATATATGTATCTATTAATTTTCAAATTAGGTATGACGTCAATTAAACACATGCTCTCCCAAAATTGTCGGCTATCGCCATCTCAAACAAACGCTTTGTTTACTCTCATACTGTCGTGCAGTAAGTCTCCAAAAAATGTAGGATATGTCAGTTTAAAAGCAAACGAGAAATCCGTGAAAACCAGCTAGTGTAATGGTTAGCATCCCCGCCTGTCAACCTGGTAGTTAGTGTTCAAATCAACACAATATATATATATATATATATATATATATATATATACTTTGTTGTCAATTGTTGTATTTTTGTTATTTCACCCGGACATGTATATATACATACACACCAATTTCCCATTATATATGTATAGATTAAATTTTACATAGAATGTATATCTAATAAAAGTGATCATTGTGGGTTCTGATCCATTTATATTTTTTAATTCGATTATGTGTTTATCTAACTCCTCTATCAGGATACGATACAATGTCTTATTTTAAGCGGAATACTGCTAGCTTTAATTCAGAATTTTCATTCCTCTACACTCGTTTATTTATGAAGGCTAAGGAACCCAGCGTGTCCTACTATAGATGGATATATTTGGTCATTAGTTCGAATTGAAACGCAAATAGCCTTGTCCAGGATTTGATTTAGAGTCACCGATTCTACTTCCACGATAACCGTTACACCCGCGCGTCTATTTTAATTCGATGTATAATGCAATTCTCGTGTTGGTAAGACTTACTAAACAAGGTAAACATTTTTATTAGAATATCTGAGTATGAGATGTACGCCAAATTCCATTCATATTTATGAAATTTCCAGCATCACCAGCGGCCATTTCCAGTAAAAATTGGCCAATGAGAAACGATATAGAACTCATTTAAGGTCGTTGGTATTTGTCCTGAAATCAATTGCAAATTGAAATGTCTACGATCAAGATCTACAGAAAAGGTTTACAAGGAAGACCACAGACTTTCTGCTAGAGAAAGATAGAAAGAAGAAAAGAAAGATAAAAAAAGAAAGAAGAAAGAAAAGAAAGAATGGAAAGAAGGAAGGAAAGGACAGAAAGAAAGAGAGAAAGAGAGAAAGAAAGAAGAAAACAAAGATAAAAAGCGAGAAGAAAAGAAAGATAGAAAAGAAAGAAAGACATAATGAATAAGAGAAAAAGAAAGAATGAAGAAAAAAAAGAATGGAAAGAAGGAAGGAAAGGACTGAAAGAAAGAAAGAAAGAAAGAAAGAAAGAAGAAAGAAAAGAAAACAAAGAAAAAGAAAGAAGAAAAGAAAGATAGAAAAGAAAGAAAGAAAATAATGAATTAGAGAAAAAGAAAGAATGAAGAAAAAAAAGAATGGAAAGAAGGAAAGAAAGAAAGAAAGAGAGAGATAAAGAAAGAAAGAAAACAAAGATAAAAAAGAAAGAAGAAAAGAAAGAAAAGAAAGAAAAGAAAGAAAAAAGAAAAGAAGAAAAAGAAAAAGAAGAAAGAAAAGAAAAAAGAAAGAAAAGAAAGAAAGAGAGGGAAAAATTTAGTGGAGTTTGGATGGAAATCGTCACGCAATGTCGTTTCCTACCGAGTAATGAAGTATATGTTGTTATAGAAACTCAAGACATTACTCGCTGCTACTCGAAGCAAAGAATAGAGAATAATTGGTAAAATTGAAGAAAAAAAGAAGAAATGGAGAACACGTAGCGATGGATGTAGAAAGGATGCTGAATCACAGAAAGTTAGAGTAAATGAGGGAAAAAGTAAAATATAAAAGAAAAGAGAAAAAATTAAAATATCCAGTAGAAATAGTTATAGTTACAGACACACACACACACAGACACACACACACACACACTATATTCTCTGTCTTTCCCTCTTACATTCAATGGCTTCAAGTATGGCCTCGTGTTACGTGTTACCATTCCAATGAGATCCTCCATTACAAGGTTGTGTGAACTCTATCTATAAATATAAGTTTTAATATCGTATACACAGAGTCAACGACACTTGGTTATGATCAGACCACCTTAATATCACAGAGGCTAGAATATGACAGGCAATAAGCGCCGATGACGCTGTATCTCTGTATTCAAATTTAGATCTACATATGCTCTGTGACTGATATCGAGCACTCTTTATTTATTAACATACCAAACCAAATAACGATGTCATCAATATATATATATATATATATATATATATATATATATATATATATATATATATAGTTGAATGAAGTGACAAATAAAAGTTTTAGCTTTATTCATTTATTTGGAACAATATTACTACCAATGGTTTCCTACTAAAAGCATTTATCAGGTAAACGATATATATATATATTATTATATATATATATATATATATATATATATATATATATATACATGTGTGTGTGTGTGTAAGTTGAAAATGGAAGTGAATCCGACAGTATGTTGAAAGGAAAATAAAGGAAAGAAAATGTTGAATGGAAAATAGGATTATTTTATTTAATTTTAAAATTCCACCTGACTTTGTTCCTTTTATTCTCCAGCCATCTTCTCTCCTTTTCAAAATCTGTCGCATGCGATGATGACGTCAACATAACTGTTTTCTCCATCGCGTTAGAACACTTTCCTCAAGCGATTTCAAAAAAGTTCTCTTTTCCTACATCTCGGAAATTCTCCATATTTCAACCGATTTCATTCTAAAACAATAAGGATTTACTCTGACGAAGGCCGTTATTTATTTGTATACTAAAAAATTAAAAATTACTTTTTTCTATTATTATTATTTTATTTATTTTGTATCTAAAATAATAATAGCTAGAATACATGTATGCATGGATAAGCTCCTGGTCGAAACACGTGTCAGTATAAATAAAATAAATAAAATGAATCCTATTTTATCCATTCAACATTTTCTTTCCTTTATTTTTCATATTATATATTATATATATATATATATATATATGAGGTAGGTAAAAGGATAGTGAACAAGAAATGATAACTCAAAACAAATCTAAGAGTTGAAATATTTCGTCCGATTTATACGGACATCCTCAGTCGACAGATTTGTATTGAAAGCAAAATTACGTGCGTGTACATGTGATTTGGTGATGGGGTGAGTTAGTAGCGGAAGTGAAGGGAGGGAGGTTAGGGGCTGACATGAATGAAATGTGGGGATAGTTTACAGGAAGTAGAGAGTAGGTTGTGTAAACTGACCTAGTGACCTAATATCACTCAACTCTCCCTCCTTCTTATCTTCCCCTGACATCAAACACACCACTACTAAGAACTTTACCCTCCTCCCTTGACCTACCCCTGTGCCCATTTTGAAGTCTATGTAGAAAATTATTTTCTAGAAGAAAAGTCACAGTGGAAGCACGTTTAGCGTAATTGGTAGTTCTCAAAATAAATGAAATTAGCAAACCCAGTTCCAATATTGGATGAGGCTGTTTACATTTCATTTAGTGCTAATTAATGCATTTTGAAAATACATGAAATAATTTGTCCCCCCACCCCGTAATATAATTATGGGTCTCGGAGCAATTAGGGCTGCAAAACAATTAATTTTAGTAGCAGTATTATAGTGAATGTGGCGAGAGAAACAACGAACGTAGTAGTTCTAAGCGTGCACGACTGTGTTTCGCATGCAGAATGAGATCAGAGGCGAGTGGGGAGATTGAACTCGCATTTCCTTATCGGAGTCGTGGCCTGACACATGGGAATTGCTAAACTATCCAGAGTGCCCGGATGGAAGGATTGACGCGTGCTGATTAGTGTCGCACGTGCTGCACGGCAGGTCAGAGTAAGGAGCCCGGATGACACTGTAATTGTGTATTTATTTCCTAGCCCTCACAAACCGAGAGAAAAGCTTGCAGTAGCATTTTGGCTGTGACGACGAGGACGATAGACAAGATATTTTGATAATGTTGGTGAGAAGTGTGCAGCACAGTTGGGAGAGTAAAAGTGTTGGACTTCTTAACTGAGCCCCCCCACCCCCCAGAGAACATTCTTATTAGAGTGAAAAAGAAAGAAAGAAATATTTTGGAAAAATATTTTGAAAGGAAAAATCGGGTTGGAATGCATTCTGAATGTTTGTGAATTCCAACCAGAAAAATGCTGATTTTGAAAATGTAGACAGATAGACAACACACAGAGTAAGTAGGTGAATGACGTAAGAAAACTAATCAGGGTATTAACGATAATCATAAAATAGGGGAATTGGCGATTCGAGGGGAGAGTGGGAGAAACAGTTGGAAGAACGAGAAAACAATATGACGTCTACCTAGCTTAGCCGTAAGTCTTTCTTCCTTCTTTCTCCTCGCTCACCGTTCGAGCGTGATATAATTACGTTGTCCATTATGATAATTCTGGTATTATAAACAACTATTTATCTGTGTGTGTGTGTGTGAGTGTTTACTACTACGTAAGCGATCTAACGATGAAATAGAATTGTTGACAAAGAAACACATTGACTCACGCACGAATTTGTTTTTAAAATTAAAAACAGGGTTACCGGGAATCTCAATTGAAGGACGTTTTCACACATGAAGAAACGAGCCAATTTTAATAAACTAAGACGCAGTACGTTACATCCCCAGCTATGGCTAAATAGTAGGGTAGAGAGTATTTCTTAGCTTTAATTATGGAATCAGATTTGAAAGAAAACTCTGAACGAATGACATTGTATCACAACCTTTCTATGGTGGAGGAGTGGTAAATGCATATCAAGTGGTGTCATTGTGCTTCTTATATCTGCTTATCTTTAGAAACAAATAGCATGCATTTGTTCGGGTGCACGTCGGATTAACAGATGCACAAGTATGAACCCACAATGCACGTGGGCGAACACTTAGACAAACAGCCATCCAACCAGCCAGATAGATAGATATGAATAGACTTAGATAGATCTGGATAGACTGAGATAGATATGAATAGACTTAGACAGATAGCTTGATAGATAAATATTAAACCCCAGTCAAAAGGGTACACACACAAAACAAGAAATAAGGAAAGAAAGAAGAAGTTTTGTACAGTTATATACATAGCATCTCTTTCAATTATGATATTAATATTGCACTTGACAGTGATATTAACTGATTTAAAAATCGGAATTGATCATTTTGGTCATGAAAGTGACGTCTTAAATTTGTCCGGTACGAAGAAAGATATCTCTAGATTTAAAAGTTCCCAACTCAATCATTAACTTTTCTAAAATTAATATTTTTTTTAGAATGGAAGAAATGGAAAGAAAAGTAACACCAATTTAATTACAATGCAGTATGATCAGCAGAACAATGTTTGCTTGGGAAAATTTGAAAATTTGAATTTTAGATTCAACTCAGGAATTCATTAAAACTTATCTCGTTCTATTTTCATCTGCATTAACGGTAAGTATGGCTACACCCCTCCCCCCAGCAATTTATTTGCAAAAATCGGTGCCCGGTTAATTCTGTTCTAGACTATAGGAGTTTGATTATCGCACAAATTATTATTCAATTTTGAATGAATCAAACTAATGTCTTCATCGTCGCTATTATTGTTAAAATATTTTGGGCGTTTTAATCACCATTTTTATTCATTCAACAGTAGTGGGTATAAACTGATTAAATTTATGTATTATACCCAGTGGTCATGAGTTCAAATCCTGGATCATTCTTTGAGTTTCACACCGTAATATCTTATTATAATGAAATTATGTGTGCCTGTAACCGGAAGTATATCACCACCAAAATCCCAATTCTCAAGAGCTATTAAATAATCATTATTTAATCTTAATTAGCATCTTATTTGAATTTATTATCGATGTTTTTATTAAGATCCACTTGAGATAGATTTTTCCATATTATAAATGTGTTTAACATCCGGTAATGCGTGTTATATAACAATAAGAAATAAATGTTTACGTAATATATGGTGTGAATAATTTGCATACTTATTTTAATAAACCGTGTTTAATGAATAATTAATTGGTTTTAATTCATTTGTAATTTTATTGTTTAATTCTCAAACATAATAAAAGCAATCCTATGTATAATTCTATATTAAAATCAATTAGAATAAAGTAAAAATAAGTAATCATTTCTAGTGTTCTTAGTCAATTTCATTAATCTAATTCAGTATAATATTTAATTATATTATAATGTAAATACTTCGTTCAATTAAACGAACTGAAACTGCGCGACAATAAATTAACAAAGAATCGAATTTATAAGAAATAACTAAGATGACAAATTCCCTACCATAGACCAGGCAATGGGAACTGTTGAAGTCTTTGATTAAAGTTCTGTTCGAAACTCCATGAATACAACGGGCACCAGAAACAAAATAGAAGGATACTACGGTCGGAACATTGCGACTAGAGCAACAAAGATGAAAACCACAGTCCAAATAAACTAGTTTATAATATAATCATCTCACTCCAGAAAGAATAAATGTTTGTAAGACGAATTAAATATTGTATTTGGGTAAACAAGGTACATTCGATATCTATTCTTAAAAAAATGGTGGTAAAAGTAAAAGTAAAAGAGAATTTCAATTATCGTCGGTCCAGTTAGATAACCTACTATTTTGAATGTCCTTTGTTCATTATCTAAAGTCCAATATATAATAATGGCAATATTGGAGATGTTGATGGGGATCGAAATAAAGGAAATACGTATAAAGACATCAAACGATAAAGATAATAGATTCGGTAAAGATGAAAATCCTGCATAAACCACGAAATCATACTGATAATTAGAAAATGAACTAAGAAAAAATTAGAAGAAAAAAAAAGTTAAAATTGGATCAACAAATGTCAAATTACCTGCAGCGTTTTAGGTTCGTTTATTGCTAAAGGCAAAATGGTATTCGTTGATATTAATCTAAGGCACGATTTTCCCCTCCCTTAAGACAGAAAACTTCAATAAATCGTGAGAAAACTTTGCATTCAATTATGTACAATCTAATATACATACTGAGCTTTAATATAGTTATTTACTAAGCATAGTAGGGACACAGGACTATAGCCAGGTGGTACCTAGTAAGGATTGAACTCATGATCTATTACCCGCGTTTGCTATATATTAAGGTAGATGATGTCAATAAACCGCATTGATAACTTTACATTGAATTATGCGCAGCACAATATACCTAATGAACTTAAATATAGTTATTTAGTTAACTTAGTTGGCTGGATTTTACGGCATGTTAACCCATTGGGTCATTTTTTGTCGAATATGTTTTTGTTTTATTCATTCTTATTGGGCGCTCAATTTTCTTTTAAACACATTTATTTTAAACACATGTTTTTTCTATTCAACCCATAGATGAGACCCTAATTGGTACAACCTTTCTCGGTCAGAGTGGACCTGAGATTAATGACAGTGAAGAGGTACTCTTCTCCAGAGATCTTGGATTGGTAATTCACTACCAAATACAGTTTAATATCATACCCAGGTCATTAAGACCCTCAGCCACCACCCTCTAGCACATACATGATTAAACGGGTTGGCGGTTTGCCATAAGGACAATAAAGTTGGGACAATCATATAAGTGTTAGAGCTTGACGTGACCAGCCGATTAATCGAATGTTCCTCTCTGACCGTTGATATAAATAAGCTTAGTATTGACCTGAGACTACCGTTACAATTCATAAGAGGTCAGGAATTGTGAAAAGACCTGCATCTAGGAGTATTTGAATTAGGGTCTGTTGATTTGGAATCAAGGGAGTCAATGGAAAATCACCGGTGACGGTTATAACCCTTTGATCCCTTGAAAACGTGCCATGACAGACACGTGAGAATAGTTTCGAGTTAGATTCAACTCAGCCATTGAAGGAGGGCAGATGTGATTGCCGACTCTCTCGGGTCAGTCTTATCCCCGCAGTGGCATTAATCAAAATGGACTAAGAATAAAATTTGATCAAACAATAACAAGGTATTGTTGTATTTGTAAATTATTAAGACAATGACCAGCTTAGACCAGCCCAAACAAGAATTAGTAAAGAAGAAAATCCAACCCCTAGCAGAAAGAAGTCACCTAGATAAACATGGTGGACGACAAGTTAGATGAAGGAGCAGTCAGCAAGAACCAACAAATAGAAGTACCAAGTAAGATCAACCATCACTTAGCCTAATCTCTCTCTCTCTCTCTCTCTCTCTCTCTCTCTCTCTCTCTCTCTCTCTCTCTCTCTCTCTCTCTCTCTCTACTATATACTCGAGTATGGCCGAAGTGTATATATACAGTATACAACACTACAGCTATGAGATGCCTAGTAAGAATCAAACTCATAATGATCTTGTCTGCTAAGAATTACAAGACTGGAGGCGCCTGTTGAGTCTTCCTTTAGATAAATAAATATTGAGTTATTTGGTTATATGCGCGGTTATTTATTTAACTCTGCGAGATAATAATAATAATAATAATAATAATAATAATAATAATAATAATAATATAATAATAATAATAATATTTTAGCTTGATGTCTATTCATTTTATCAATAGAATAGAATCAACATAAATAAACGATTTGAAAATAGCCTAAACCTATAGAGATTATGGAGGTTATGAATGTCTATCAACCCGGACGATATCGAGTTTAGAAAGAAAAAAGAATAGAAAAAAAATAAGTATTTTTTTTTACAGAGAAAGGAAACAAGAAATTGTTAAGAAGTATCGCAGAGAAAATTGATAGAAAAAGAAAAAAAGCTAAAAAAACGAAAAAGATGAATGAAAAGAAGGAAATAATGGAATATATTGTAAGAAGAATATGAGAAAGAAAAAAGAAAGAAAATTGAAATAATAAGGAAGAATGAGAGAAAGAGAAATGCAGAGAAAGAGAGAGACAGACAGAAATGCACAGAGAGAAAGAAAGAAAAAGAGAGAGAAAGAAAGAAAGGAAAAAGGGGGAAGGAAGAAAGAAATGAAAAAAGAAAGAAATAAAGAAAGGAATGATAAATATTTTTTAAGTGAGGAAAAAAGTTAGGAAATATATCACAGTAAAGTAAAAGAGTAAATGAAAAAAAAAAAGAAGATAAACAAAATAGAAATGAGAAGAAGAAATTGAGTGAAATTGAAGGAGAAAAATGAAAGAATGAATTGCAAATAAAAGTACACCGATGGAAGAAAGAAGGAAAAAGGATAAATATTTCTTAAGTGAGGAAACAAGTTAAGAAATATGCCAGAGAAAAGTAAAAGGAAAATGAAAAAAAAAGCTAGGAAAGAAAAACTGAAATTAGATTACATACAAATTTCTCACATGTGCTTCATTAGAAATTAGCAATTAACTGAAAGATTTTAACGACACGTCCAGGTAAATGAAACGTAGATTAAAAATTGCGTTTATCATTAAAAAAATGAAATTTGACATTTTCTTTTAAATTCTGTATATTCTGAGATGGAGTAAAAATAAAAATAAAATAAATGATAAAGCTAGAAAATTGTCTTGACTCAATTATTCATATTAGGTGTGACTAGCTGTATCCGGCTAGCATCCGAAATTTTACCTTTTACCTGCGTTTTCGGCACCGACATCTCACAGTGGCAATAAATATTTAACTACTTCAAATTGCCTTGCCTTAATTATCCATATTATATGGACCTACCTAGATATGGTGTAATTACGCATTGGAGTTTCAGCTCCAACATTTCGGGCTGGTTGTAAATACTTAAACAGTGAAATGTATTTAATACTGGTTCATACGACCAATCAGTTAATAACTATATAATCATTTGCCAAGACCAGAATTGATCGATATCTTGGTGTATCTTAGTGTTTCCGTTTCAGTAATGGGTGCAGTTAAGTTTTTCCTTTCTGTCACGCAATTACTCGGGTAAGGAACTGTAATAAGTTCGACATAAGACTGTTAGCTCTCTCGAGAAAGAGCGAGTCCTACCACAGTTTATTGGCAAATAATTATAACCAAACACCTATTTCCGTTTTTCTTGTACAATGCCTGAACAGGTACTTCCGGTTACATAAAACTTAAGAAACAAATTACAACACTTTCGTAAATAATATTTACTTGGCTCTGACAGGTTGTTATTGTCCGTCGCGGCCAAGGGCAGTGAGACGTCACCAGTCACCCCTTTACCTCAACATCGCCAGTCATCGTCAACCCTCGGTCAATTCATTGTCAATGCTCGCCACCCACCAGCCGAGAAGAAGAAATAAAGTCAAAACTCCTACTATACGCATGTGTTGTAGATTTCATTAAACGACCACTACATATATCGTCTAGGGTTAGTGACGATACCCGCTACGTATGCTGATACACGAATTTAGCGTCATGAATTTGAAGCCGCTATATAACATAAAGAATTTGATGCCAGTATACAACATATTTACTTGGCTCTGACAGGTTGTTATTGTCAGCAAATAAGTATAGTATGTTGTCATTCAATTTCAATTTCATTTTTCTGGTTGTCAACCCTTGGGTTGTTTTATGCTGAAGAATTTTGTCTTATTCATTCTTGATGGTTATTCATTATTTAACTCAATTGTTGAAACACATTTTTGTAAACTAATTTCTTTAACCATTTGACTCATAGATGGGACCCAAACAGCTAATACCATTCCGGGTCAGTATTGATATGACTAGGACGAGGCTCTCCACACTCCCAAATCTCCAAATTGGAATTTCACCATTAGATACATTTAATGCCATAGTCAGGGCACTCGTCTTTCTTAAGTAAACAAAATTCGAAATGTGTTTTTAATCAAGATTTATACATGTTAATATTCATATTCAACATAAAATAAAGATTTTACTTGCACGCTCTAAAATCTTGAAATCCCGAAATATTACTTCCGTG
Source organism: Doryteuthis pealeii (assembly GCA_023376005.1). Lineage (NCBI taxonomy): Eukaryota > Metazoa > Mollusca > Cephalopoda > Myopsida > Loliginidae > Doryteuthis > Doryteuthis pealeii. The sequence goes on from CM042137.1 coordinate 151,717,634, forward strand.
GGAAAGATTAAGAATATCAAGATCCTTTCTAACTTTAATGCAGTCGTCTTTAATTTCTTTTTCCAGCATAAGAAATGGGTGGAATTCTTAGGAAAGGCTACCTCCGAATCACTAAGGACAACAGCTATAACACTTACTGTCATAACTGCTAAGGTTTATAATGCCATGCTTCTCAATCGTACCCGACCGGAAATTTATACGATTCTTAGAAAATATCAGCATAGTTTTCCGACCAGACATTTGCAGATTCTGATTATTCCTCGTATCACCGAAGGAGTACGAACAGATCATGTCGAGGAAACACTTTTGTTTGTGGATTTCTCCAATGTAATTAACTCCATGCATAGAGAAAAGATGGAGCAACTATTTCTAGCATATGGTCTTCCCAAAGAAACTGTTAACGCTATACTGAAAACCAATGGTTCTCTCACGATGTGGACACTGATTAGTTTGACATTGTCACTAGAGTCTTGCAAGGAAATACCACAGCTTCATTTCTATTCATAATCTACCTTGATTATATACGATGGACCATAAAAGATTTAATGAAAGAAAATGATTTCGCACTAAAGAAATACACTAATCAGATGATGTCCCGCAGAAACTGTTACTGACGCAGACTACGCAGATTATCTAGCACTTCTTTCAAATACACAAGCACAAGCCGAATTTCTGCTGAATGCATTGGTCTCTACGTATACTCAGATAAAAAGAATGACATGTGTATTAATCAAAATGGATACATATCCACATAAAATAGCAACTCTGAAATTTGTAGACCAGTTCACATACCTCGGTAGCAATATCTTATCTACAGGAAGTGAGGATAAGTTATGGACTGCTATAGACAAATTATCGAACACGGAGAAAGCTGATCTCACTGATAAGATAAAGCGCGAATTATTCTGACTCTGTCACTACTATTGTAGAGTTTGCAATAGCGTCTCATATCACAGACCATGAGATTAAGACAAACAAGACATACTGGACGCTACTGGAGAAGTAAGGACGAACTCATGAACGATATTTTTAGGGCTTGTAACATGGATACACTGGTGTTGGCCGACGAGCAAAAACGTACATTCAACTGCTCTGTACGGACCCTAGATGCCATCTCGAGGACTTGCCCAAAGCAATGGCTGATAGGGACAAATGGTGAGAATCAAGAACATTCATGCTATTATTTCGATTTGGCAATGATGGATGGATAGAAAACGTCATGGATAAGAATAGGGGAACCTGTTTTACTTCATTCTTTGACTATATGTTCATATTCGCGTAGTAAATCTTTGGGAAATGTAATGTGAATGAGTGCAAAGTCAGTTAAAAGTAAGATTGATTGAAACCTATTTGAAATTTGGTCAACTCTAGTTGCCTTACACTTTCAAAATTAAAACTACAATAGAAGAGACGCTAGATCCACTCAGAAAAGTTACATTTCTTGTGCATTGATTTTTGCTGTAGATTTTCCCGCGATTCTTCAGCCTGACGGGATTACAGAACTATTGTGTGTGACATTGTAAAGCCAGTGGATATAGAGAAGATAGCATGCAGTGTCGCCTGCACTCTTTTGTCAGAAAATATAATTGTGCCGTGGACTGTATCGACAGATATTCACGAGAATGAAGATCTGTGACGCTGAATGCTGAAGTAAAACCTTTACAAAATATAAAGCTAACAATGAAGCATTATTTTCGATTAATAAACTATTTTTGATATCTAAATTCTAAAGAAAAAAGAAAAAAATAAAGAAAATACTTAAAACCTATACAATCAGGATAATGATTTGCAAGCGAACAAGGAAGCGATGACGTAAGACATTTATTTGATTAAGAATAAAATATTGAAATCTAATTGTTATCCGTGTGGAAATTAAAGCGATGATATACAATTATATACACAGATCTGAATTTAGTTAGATATACATACATACAAATGAACAGACGTAGATAGATAAATAATATATATATATATATATATATATATTATATATAATATATATATATATATATATTATAAAAGGGTTTTGTAATTTGCTTGAAGCATTGCGTATATATTGGTTTGTTGGTTGGTTTTGAAGGCTGTCACAATGCGAGTGACAGCCTTCAAAACCAACCAACAAACCAATATAATATATATATATATATATATTATATATATATATATATATATATATACATGTATGCATGTAAACAGACAGATAGGTAGATATATACTATTAGTATATATATATTATATATATACCAATATAAATATATATATATATATATATATATATATATATATATATATATTCACACATACATATGTATGCATGTAAACAGACAGATAGGTAGATATATACTAATATATATATATATATATTAGTATATATCTACCTATCTGTCTGTTTACATGCATACATGTATGTATGTGTGAATATATATATATATATATATATATATATATATATATATATTGGTATATATATATATATATATACAAATAGAATATATGTATATATATATATATTGGTATATATTTGTATATATATATATATATATATATATGTGTGTGTGTGTGTGTGTGTGTGTGTGTGTGTGGAGTGTGAGAGAGAGGTACATATATAGATATGAACAGACTTAGATTATATATATATATATATATATATATATATATATATATATATATTTCTCATTCTGTTAATATATATCTATCCTCTGTTTATGTATATATCTATTAATCTATATAAGTCTATATGATAAGTTGTAAACACGGTATGTTTGGAATGGCTTTTTTGCCGACAATGTTTGGGAGAATAAGTCTATATGTATGCATTTATCTCTGTCCATATGCATACATATATGTATGCATTTATCTATCAATCTATTCATCTATCTACGTCTGTTCATGTGTATGTATGTATGTGTGTATGTATGTATGTATGTATATCTAGGTAAATGTAGATCTGTGTAAAATTGTCTTCGCTTCAAATATTATTCTAATTTCCCCAAAGGATAACAATTAGATTCCAGTAGTTTATTTCTGTTTATATGAACAGTAAGTAAATAACTGTTCAACACACACACACACACACACATATATATATATATATATATATATATATATATATATATATATATATATATATATATATATATATATTATATATATATATATATTATATATATATATATATATATTATATATATATATATATATATATATATATATATATATATATATATATATATATATATATATATATATATATATATATATATATATATATATAATATATATATATATATATATATATTTATATATATATATTTATATATATATATATATATATATATTGTTGAACAGTTATTTACTTACTGTTCATTTCAATTGTAATGCTAATATTGTTATTGACGATGACAATAATTGATTTTGCAAATCATTGGTTTAATTTTTTAAATTTATTATTTGAATAATGTTTTGTATTTATTTGTATTATGACAAGAAACCTAAAGAATCCTTTGTTATTGGAATCGGCACATAAATCTATTCTTTAAAATGAATTAAAGTAATTATATAGCAAAAGTATATTGTAAAAGAATTAATAACATCTTTCAAATGGGAGGTTAACAGATTATGATTTTGAAAATGAGCATTTAGGCCTTTCTTGTTGAAATATAAACGCAACATAATCTTGCTTTTATTTCCTCTGTTTAACTTTGTTCCGTACTGGGAATATACAGGGAAATGTACGAAAGGAAAAACAAGTAGAAGAAAAAAACACTTCATTTACATTAAAGAAAGGACGGTGTAAGGGAAAGAGCACAAAAAAGAAGAAAAATATCAAAAGTTGAAATCAGAAACGTGAATGGAGAAGATAATAAGGAAAGAATTTCAATAAGATCTCCAGTTGATTTCAGAAAACCGGATTAAATGATTTCTGTCAGATACGCTAATAAATCTCCCAAAGAGAAACATGAGGAAAATGAAAAGTTTTAGCATTGAAGGAAAAATAGTAGATAATATGTCTAAGAATTCAGTGATTAAGGGAACCGAATTAGTAGAAATGAGAAAAAAATGTGAAAGAAACTATCATTCTTGATGAAAAGTAATAATAATAAAACGAATTTGGAATTCCTTGATTGGAGTAACAGAAAATTGTTGAAGATAAGAAATTAGAGAAAAATAAAGGAATAAGTAATACATTTTACAGGTTAGAGAGTTCTTCAGTGAAATAAAACGATGTTTACCCAAAAAGTAGATAAAAAAATAAACAAACTAATGAAGGAAAAATTCGGGAAAGTCAAGAAGCACCGAACTTGAAGAAAATAAAATTCAAAATAATACGAGCAAACTTTCATGAATATTAAAACGGGATATTAATTAGAATTTCGAAAAGATTGAATTCGTAAAAAGTAAATCGTAAAAAGTAAATCCAGGTTGAATTCTATTCTCAAATGATGAGCTGATTACGCGCAGCAAAGAGTTAATAAAGATGGCTGCCAAGAACTGGAAAAATGCTGGAAAATGGATTTTTGGAAGAATCTAACATCCCAAAAATGTGAAGTAAAATAGTGGTGGCTTTATAGCGCCGCAGGGGTTTATTGAAAGAAGTTGATGATGTTTTAATGGTAATAATTCAATATTTATTTGGCAGTTGATTTCAGATCTGTTGCTGGGTTGGATGGTAGTCTCGCTGTCTTCGAGTCTGCAATTTACTTTGGAATCTTTTGGGATATCTGGTCCTGTGTTGTTGATAGTTTTTAATAACAACACAAGACGTTCTTTGTTTTTCTGAGATCATTTATTTTATCCCAAGTAAAATGCCCTATAGAATAGACACTCATATTGCGTATATTCCCTTCAACAGTTTAGTCCAGACTGACTATTCATTACTCTCTCTCTCTCTCTCTCTCTCTCTCTCTCTCTCTCTCTTCCTCGCCATCTTCTGACCAATCAGAAATCAACAGGTAGCCTTTCATTTGACATCCCAAAAATCCTAGTTACTTTCAACTATTATGAATACGTAACTTAGATTGTTAGTTTTTTTTCCACATTATATTACAGCTAATTTAATTCCTTGAATGCCAAATCAATTTCCCCATTGAAATAAACTGGTATTCAATTAATCCATATCAGTCTCCCCGTCTACATTTTTGTTACGTTTTTTTAAATGAGAAAAATAGTAATGCATTGTATAAAAATAAAAACATAGCATATAATGAAATATGTTCTGTAATATATTTTAATGTTTATTTTTTAAATATTTTTCTTCGGCGAAATGAATGCGACACTACTGTTGCCAAACTGCATTGATCTCTTACCTTTCTTCTCTTACCTGATCTCTTACGGCAGTGTAGAGGGGGGATTTGCTGCATGGGCAACAGCTCATCCACCATATGAACCCGCCCAGCCTATGTAGTTCAAGTTAACAAAAAAAAAACATTGACACTACCTCATCGTCTCTCGTAGACGGAAGGATGCCAACCAGCCAACCATATAATTACTTTTTAAAAAAAGATTGATTTCGGCATTAGATAACCTAGCATGGTTTGATATACCGTTAAACCAACAAAACTAAAAACCAATTAAATATTAGTTAGACAAAACACACCGATATGAAATTATAAACGAGGGAATGAAATGAGTTTGTAAATTATTTATGAATAGCAACATTCGTATAATCTCACGTAACTTAAAGTCTTCACCAACAAGTAAATCATTTTGAGAAATGTAACGACTGAATTAAATGCGTTGGAATAATACTGAATCTGAGAAATTGTCTGATAGAAACTTGGAACAAAAGCAGCCAAAGCAACTTTCACAATGAATACATATATATTACTGATGAAAGTGATTGTAGTGAACATATGAGGCAAATAAGTTTTTCAATTGGTTGGTTGATTGGTTTTTACGGCATGTCAACCCTTGTTGGGTTATTTTTTTTGCCGAAGACCTTTTTGTTTTATTGATTCTTGATGGATACATATTTTCTTTTAAACACATTTTTAAAACTCATTTTTTTCTATTCAACCCATAGGTGGGACCCTAATAGGTACTACCACACGAGGTCAGAGTAAACCTAGGAGTAATGACGATGAAGGTGTTTTCCACATTCCCTAGAGACCCAGAACAAGAACCTCACTGTCAGATAGAGTTTAACGTTGTACCCATGACATTAAGACTCAGCCACCGCCTTCTAGTACATACATGATAAAAAGGATTGAGGGTTTGCTATAAAGTCAATAGGTTTGGGACAATCATATAGCTACTGGGGATTATGTGACCAGCCAATGATCGATGGGGGCCTCTTCGACCACCTGTCGTAGCCTAAGTGAGGGCCCAAATATTTTCAATTGGAAATAGGTCACTTATATTTTATAAACACTTGGTAAGCATTAATGATGATAAATTGAGAAAATACACAGAAATATCAAATGACCTGTCAATACGTCTCGGGTTATTTTATGCCAAATGATTAAGGATCGGGTTCAGTCCATCTTGATATTTGCATTTTCTTTTCATTCAAAGTTTCTTAAGAGATTTTTTGTTTTTTTGTACGTGATCTAATCGAGTACGATTCTATTTAAACCATAGACGGGGCCCTAAGTGATACTACCACTCTGGGTCAGAGTGGATTTAGAATTAATGACAATGAAGGAGTACCTCAAATTCCCAGGATTTCCAAAATTAAAGTCTACACCATTAGATAAAGTTTAGTGTCATACATAGGACACCCTAATTGGGTGAGGTTTTATTTATCTGCAGGGGATAAAGTCACCGTATTTTTAGACCATTCGCCAAGACGATTTGCTTAAAAGATTTAAAATATACCAAACATAAAAGTATATCTCTGACTTATGTCATATTGAAAATGATCTATATTAGATAATCCGGTGAAGAAAGAAGTGAAAATGTTCCATGATTTATTGTTATTATTTAAAATAATGTAAGGAATATCACGTGACCGAATCATTTCAAACTGAATGTTAGGTACAAATTTGTAGGTTTTTATAATAATCGCTAGAAAAAAGTGAAAACAGGTGGGTCATGCCATGTTTTTCATGTAACCGAATTGTATCAACTTTTACCTAAATTTTCAAGATTAGCACTCTTCGTGTATAGTTCAAGCCTGTATAGGCTTGCTAAAACAATAGTTCCAATCTTATTTTAATGGTTTTAGATTTTTCAACTTAAATTTAAAAATCAAATGTTTCTACAAGGGATTTTAAAATTAGTAAAAACTATCTGGGCCGAAGTGGTAAATAGAAATTTTGAGACCTTAGTAGAGAGTTGCTTCTTCATGGGCACCCTTCAAACATTTAATTATGTTTGTTATAGTATGTAGAAAGCAGAAATGTTGGTGTACTACTCTTTGTGATGATTTTGGGAAGCTGTCTTCTTCCCTCAGCTACAATTTGACCGGACCGGAGAATAGACATATTTGTGGAATATGAAAGTAATTATTTTACCTATCATTATTGAATGACCTACAACAGTTCCGATCGGCTAAGAAAAATTGACAATCCAAGCAAAAAGTTATTTCTTGGGGTCGGTAAGAAAAAGGAGTGCTAAAAATAAACCGCTATTTTGACCTTCATCACAAAAGGTTCCCGATACCTTTTAGTGGGAAATTTCATTACACGGTTTTAGAAAATGATTGGAAACTTCTAGAAAATTGTCATTTTGATGGAAATACTTGCTGGATCCATGGAAATTCCAAGGTATGAAAAAACCTATCAAGAAATGATGATATGCAATTTTATTGCATAGAAATCCTATTCTTGTTTTTGTATGGTTGGTTTCATTTTACGGCGTTTCAACCCTTGTTGGGTTATTTTTATGCTGAAGACCTTTTATCTTATTTATTCTTGTTGGGTATTCAATTTTTTTTCAAACTCAATTTTAAAAAATAATAAACATTTTTAATCTATTTAACCCACAGATGACTCCGGGTGAAGGTGGACCTAGGAGTATTGTGATAAAGTGGTAGTCCACATTGTCCAATGCTCCAAAATTATAATTTCACAACCTGATGCATTATAACCTGATACCCAGGACATTCTTGTTTTTGTAATAAATACAAACATATCTATCTATCTATCTATCTGTCTATCTATCTATCTGTGTATCTAAGTCTCAATCCATATCTATCTATCCATATACAACAACAATGTAAAAAAATAATAACAATCTTCATACAATGACTGCTATTTACACAGTAGCATTGCAACGAACAAAGCCTTCATCAGATGATGACTCTGGGTTCAGGCATGGTTTCGGGGCCGAAGCATCATTACCACTAACCCAGAGCGCCCCAGCAGTATCTCACGATACCACCAGACTTTGTCTGTTTGATGTCACCTTGTAGAATTGCTATATCCACGCTGATACGGTTAGAGCTTTATCCTGGATGTATTTCCTCTTGTCTGGTGTATATAATATATAATATATGTATATAATACTTAATACACATATAATTTGTTATTATTTAATTTCAACGAAACTAAAATATCAATATAGGGATGCATATTCTATTTTGTACATAACGGTATTTCTAGTACTGAGAAATATTTGTTTTCTTTTTTTCTTTTCAGCCTTCGACATCAAGTTGTTGGAGCCTATCAGAACTTCAGGGCTCATGGGAACATTGGAGCTCATCAGATCTTCAGCAAACTCATCGAACCCTCGAAGCTCATCAGGTCTTCAGCAAACCAATATACAATAATTTATGTTTACTATACTGCTTAGTGAAAATAGACGAATTTAGCTAAAAACAATTCCACCGAGTTGATCTGAAATAGCAACATCTGTGCAGTAGAATACCCCAGTTAATGGAAATGTAGTTTGGGAATAATATCCCTCTTGACTGTGGGAAGGAGGGGTACAAGAATATCAATCGAGGGAAGAGTACCACAACTGGCTGTAGTGAGGATATGTGGATGAACGTAACGTGCGAACGGACGAAACACGGGCATAATTATGATATAGACTAACAGGATCTGTGGATATACCACAGTATGATAATCTAATAATTACAAAGTTTGATTCGTTTACTTAAGAGCTATTTCCAAAAAGTTCAATATGTATAAAGTATAATACCACAGTATGATAATCTAATTATTACAAAGTTTGATATGTTTACTAAATAGCTATTTCTAAATAGTTCAATATGTAAAAAGTATAATAAACTTGATTTAACTCACTCCCTCTCCTTCTTTCTTTCTTCTCTCTCTCTCTCTCTCTCTCTCTCTCTCTCTCTCTTTCTCTCTCTCTCTTTCTTTCCTTCTTTTCATTGATTGTTCGATTGAAACAAATTAGCGTTATCGCTTCCGCCCGCTCACACCCTATTTCTATTTTTCTTTAACCAACACTAGATAATCAGGATCTATATTTTTGCATTTCATCTTGGTCAATGTTGACGGTCTCAATTTAAACCAGAGGGCGTTGCAAGTTGATTATGGTCGTGCAATTAAGGAACACGAGTATTAATATATAGATGAGAACGACTATAATTTATGGTCTTTTATCAGTAAATTCAGATTTTAGAAAATAAGACAATGTTTAATCGTTTGATAATAAAAGTTCAAAAAAAATTATTTTATTACTAGAAAATAAAGAATATAGTTTCTTAAGTAAACATGTAATGAAAATAGTTTCTTCAATTTTATTCTTCGAGCCGACAATTTCCACTAAATAAAAAGAAATGGCTCCTCAATATAAAGGATGTTTAATCGTTTGATAATAAAAGTTCCGAAGAAAAAGATTATTTTTTACTAGAAAATAAAGAATTTAGTTTCTTAAGCAAACATGTAATGAAAATAGTTTCTTTAATTTTATTCTTCGAACCGACAATTTCAACTAAATAAAAAGAAATGTCTCTTCAATATAAACGATGTTTATTTACAATAGCAGAAAAACGAGAAGTTCAAAGAAGCCTCGAGTGTCTTTTTTGATGCTTAGATTTTCCGATTAAATGTTATCTTTGCAAATGAGAAAATACTATTTATGTTCCCGTCTTACAAATGTTGGAGGCGTAAAACAGCAATTTATAAAAATCTTCTATTGATAGACATACTTATTCATTTATGGTCTATCTATTCAGATTTGAAAGCAACTAATTAGGTGTGTCTACGATAGATTTTTTTGATTTCTACTTAACACATACAAAACGTATGTACATACATACCTATATGCACTTGCATACACTTGCTTGCACACACGCACATAATATAAGAACACACATACAATATATATATATATATATATTATATATATATATATATATAAGGATATCTACTGAGTCAGACGAACCTACTATTAGTTTCGCATAAAGCTCTTCAGGGCTAAAATCTGAGTCAGATTTTAGCCGTGAAGAGCTTTATGCGAAACTAATAGTAGGTTCGTCTGACTCAGTAGATATCCTTATTACTTGGCTCTACTTAGGTATCGAGCACTTTTTACAAATTAGCTTCTCCTAGCGGTTATATGAATATATATATATCTTATATACATATATATGCATATAAATTGTTTTTTCTTTTGGCCAAATACTATACCAATAGATTATTTTTGGTTGGTACGACTATCTTGGTCTTTTCTTTTTTTCAAAAAAAATTTGTTCTTCCTGGTTGATGTTTGGTAGTATATTTTTACAATCAAACTCTCTGCCGGGTTTTTTCTCTCCGCAAGGATCTACCAACACGCTTGGTATATATTATATATATATATATATATATATTATATATATATATATATATATATATATATATACACACACACGATAACCAATTCATAAATACCTTTTGAAAGATACAAACATTTACAAATTTAAATATATATATATATCTATAAGAATCTGGTGATATAAGCATGTGTAGTGTAATTATTGTGGTCTACGTGCATTGAAAGAGAAAAAGAAAGAGAGGAAACAGAAATAAGAGCAAACAAGGCTTAAAGTTTGGAAGAGGGAACACACAATAGGGTGCCAGTAACTTGACTGAGGAATGATCCCGGAAGGGGAATTGAAAGTAAAAACGGAAGTTCCGTGTGTTGCCCGGAAGCAGAAGAGACGTAGTGACGAGTAATGAGCAAGAAGAAAATCGTCTTCTTTTCCTTTTGGTCGTAGCAGAGGTTAGACGGGCTCCTGGTCCCTCGTGTTGGGACAGCGATATAGAAGTTGATACCATGCTAGAAGGTAGAATAATTTAACCGTACCCTCTCTCTGTGTCTCTCTGTCTTTCATTCTCTCTCTGAAAAGAGCCAATGAGCTCGGACATAAAGCCCCTTGTGACTATACTAAGCCCCTTGTGACTATACAACTTGCGTGTATGTTGTTCCTTGACCTGACGGCTACTAACAACGACGACTGCTGCTGAAACTTGAGTTGGTCCATACTTCATATATCGTTTCAGAGTTTGCCACAAATACACTTTGACCACACCGTTATACTACACATGTGTATATATGTATGCGTGTGCATGTACTTATAAATCCTTCTGCAAAGCAGGTGCTGACACAAGGTCAAATTTTAAGCAGAGTTTAATACGTTTGAATTCAAGGTTTTTCTTCTACTACATTAGATGCTATACTAAGATTAAAGAGCCCAGTCTGCTCCACTATTTACCCATAATTGAAAGGAATATTTGCATAACTTTCCCAAAGTAAAATGTAACAAATTCATCAAGGACCGGAATATATATTATATATATATATATATATATATATATATATATATATATATATATACAGACAACTTAATAACCATTCGCATTTTGTATGTGACTATAAAGTAGCGGTTAAGCTGTCCAACTGATGCTGAACCGATCGGATTTCAGTCCCGGCTGTAAGTAGCTTACCACACTGAATAGACTTGATAAGTCGAAACACGTGTCTGTGGATGACTATATATATATATATATATATATATATATATATATATATATATCAACCCCTCCGTACGAGCAGAATGCGACACATTGTCAATTACTTAGGCGGAGTTTAACGGGTCTGAATTCAGAGTTTTCCTTTTCCTAGACTGGTTACCTAGTCAGACTTAAAGAGTCTAGTCTGCTCTACTATTTACCCATAGCTGGGGGGAGTGTATTTGGATGCATACAGTTCCTAAAGCTATGTGAAATGCAAACAGTCTCGTCCAGTATTTGAACTTGGATTGACAAAACCATTTCCTACGACTAACCATTAGAAAAACGCACTTATATTTTTCTGTATATGTCTGTATGATAGCAAGCTACGTTCTCATTGTGTGTTTCATTATTGTGACTCTCTTTGCTTAACAAATGTGACATTTTAGACCCGGGTTAGCTCAGTCGGTAGAGCGTTCGGCTAGAAACCACATGGTTTCTAGTTCGATTCCGCTCCTCACTAACTCAGCGTATGAGTAGCACAGGGATATTTGCAGTAAAGTAAGGAGCTGATAGTAGGTGTGGCGCTCCACCTCAGATGCCAAAAACAATCTCCTTGCTCTAGCGCTAGTGAAAGGGGGATAGACTCCCTCGCTGATTGGCTGATACCGACTATAGGCCCCCTAACGACTTTACTTACTTACTTATATGTGTGATAGAGTTGCATATTTCATATTAACTATTCGAACTTGGAGACTAGTTTAAACCTGGGTTTCGAATAAGAATTCCATATTCCCATTGAAAATTGCAAATAAGATGCTCTTAGTTTAGTTGGAAATGATAAACAGCAACCAACAAATGGCAAATGATAAAAAAAAGCAAATACGTGATAATTTTTAAGATTCCAATATTTCTTAAATATTTATATAATAGAATTTTGTCTCAATTCTAAAACGCCAGAGAGATTTAATTAAAGTCGCAATTATCATTTTAAAAAATTAATTATCATTATTGAAAGTAAAAAGAATAACTTGATTCTACCATTGTTCAAAATATTACGATTAATTTCTTTCTCCATCAATGGAAAGAGATACCATAGATATTTGTACGAATAATCAAGATACAAATATTTATAGATAGTTTTTTTTAATACTTAAAATGCATTAAAAATATTGAACGTATGTCAGTGGTAACTAACAAATCATTTAGCCTTACTCTATTTCAATATATAACGTGATTTTAGTAGACTATCAAGTCTGAAAAGAAAAGAGTAAACAAAAAAGCAATTATTTTTTCTAAATGCCAGAGTCATCTCCTGATGAAGGTGGCAAAATATCAACTGAAACGTTATATCAAAGGGATATCAAAATAAAATAAAAGGATATTCTACTATAAGAATATGTATATAGCGAATTTGATCAAGATCAATTGGGATTGGTTTGGTTTAGTTTGATTGTTTAATGGCACATAAGCTTCCATGGGTTATTTAATACCAAAGCCGTCATTGTAGAAGAAAAGTAATTGTACTAACTCATACCTGAATATTGAGGGGATTCCTACCTTTCCCATGAGTATTAGTCCTAAAGTGTACGTAACAGTGCGAATGGAGTTCGAACGCTTACTACAATGTTGCTGTCTAGCACGTTCGCCACTTTGCTACGCGGACCACCTTTACATCAGGGAAAGAAACCATAATTAAATTTAATGGCTGAGAAAAAAGGTTTACTTCAGGGGAATCACAGAAGATTTGAAAAGTTCTGAAATTTTCTTCATAAAAATCTTGGGAAATCTATTACAGAACACTTATGTAAGATTTAATGAAATATGAGTGAACAGGATACCTTGGAAACTGTGGGTTTTTTTTTCATGCACAGTATGGCACTATGTTTATGGTAATATATTAAAGCAGACATCTGCTAAGATGGATTAGATTATTAGGTATGTGAAACTCGAGGAAAATATGCAAAACACGTGACATGCTATGTAAATAAAGTAAAAATAATGCGTATGAAAATCATACACGAAAGAAAGGAAACCGCAAAGAAACAAAAATGCTAAAAATTGACTGTGTTAAAAATCTGGAATCAAAGTAACTGTAAATTAGGGATCTTTTTAAAAATTAAATCCACGTAGTTCTGTGGATAATTCAGATGTAAAACCAGAGTAGATATGCCTTATATTGGATTTCGAGTAAGGATATTAAAGTTGTAAAAGGCACTCTAAGAAATATCAACAAACATCGGAAGGTTTTGAATATTTAATTAAATATTATTCATTCCAACTAAAAATATGTGTAAATGCTGGCTGGCTGGCTGGCTGGCTGGCTGGTAGGTTGGTTGGTTGGATATTTCGACGCATACGTTTGTGTTTGATTCATTCTTGTTGGGTATTCAATTAAAAAAAAACACATTTTTAACACTCATATTTTATTCTTTTTTAACCCACAGATATTACCTTAAACCGGTACTACCACTCCGGGCCAGAATCGACCCTAGAGTAATAGCAATTAAAAGGTACGGCACACTCCACAGATCTCCTGCGTTAGAACCTCACTACTAGACCCGGTTTAACGTGATACCCAGGATACTAAGACTTCAGCGACGAAGCTGTTTGCTTTATAATATATATATAATATATATATATATATATATATTATATATATATATATATATATATATTATAATCACATATATATATACAATGCGATTAATCCCATAGGCGAGAAACTGTCAGTAAACAAGTACCATTGAATTCATTTCCACACTACCCCTATATTATATATATATTATATATATATATATATATATATATATATATATTGTGGATAATTTGGGTGGTATATTTCCAAATATAGTTCTCAATATCATTGATAGAACGTTTATATTTGAGTTAAGGTAGCGTGGACATGAATTCAACACCTGGTTACTGAGAGTTTCTCGCCTCTGCTATCATCTGACCAACAAAGAAAGAAATTTCCCCAGTTGGCCTGATGATCGCATAGGCGACTCCATGTCCAATCTACCTGAACTTTAATACTAAGACCTTCATTCATCACAAAGATGCTGGTGACTTACTAGCAAAAAATTATGTGGTTAAGAGTTGTCACAATTATAGTTGAAAGGAAGGAATTCAAGTTCAAATCCAGGACAAAGCTGTTTGCTTATATATATATATATATATATATATATATATAATATATATATATATATATATATATATATATATATATATATATATGGCAAGAAACTGACAGTCTGCGAACGGATAAATGGGAACAAAATTAGTGGACGTAGATAAACACTCACTTTTGATGTTAGAGGCATCAGTTTCTAAAAGAAAGAGTAATGGTACTAACTAATGCTAAATTATATATGAAGCTTCAGCGATGTCAGATTATATTTGTATACTTCATTATTTTTATCATTTAACTTAAAGACAAAAAAAGGTGTCCATTGATCAAAATTGCTGCGAAAAAATGAAAGATACTGATAGCAAAATTGTATTTAATAAGGAAAAAACTAAAATCATCAGATGATTTAGATACCCGATGGTACATGCTGTTTTTAGTCTTTCCAGTCTTTATACTGCTTTCCTCATATAGCCAATATCTACTGGCATAAAAAAAGACTTGTAGCCTAGATCGTTCTAGGATAGAGAGGACATCCTTCTGGGAAGACAAGAAAGCATATCTAGCAGTTAAAATGGTTTTACCCTTAATAGAATTAAAACATCTCACGACCGACGGGATGATTTTATCAACAATTACCTGACTGGTAGCAGGATTGGAGACAAACTCAATAAAGACACTGGTATATTTTTTTAAGAAAATTTTTATCCTGAGGATGTTATTTCGTGTAACATTAAAAACAACTATGAGCAAATTTACTAGCAATAAGTTATTTGGTCATTCTAAATGTCCGGTCTATGTGAGACTCCCGTCGACTGGGGCTACCAATCAGGTAATCGGTGACAACATCTCCACGTGGGATATTTTAATCCTCTAAGTTCAGCACCATTTTTACTACTAGACCTGTTTTCTTGTCTTCCCAGAAGGATATCCTTCCTATCTTATAAGAATTTATTCTAATGTACAGGTTATGTCGGTGCGATGATGTGTATAAAGGGAGATCAGTATAAAGACTGGAAATACTAATAAAACAGTACGTGCTATCAAGTATACGTAGGAACCCCGAAACAACATCCGGCCTATCAGAGGCGCACGACTCGACTATTGACGAGCATATGTGTGACATTTGTAATTGCTGAGGCAGTTACTCGGATGAGTGTTTCTATATCTTACACAAGGCTCGGTCAATGCAACATCTATCCATCTTGGAAGCGGTTGCAATTACTAGCTTATGTAGCCATCAATTCGCCATATTGGGAGAATCGTTACATCATCCGGAAGACTCGTATTATTTCCTTCTCCTGAAGTTCTCCAATGTTTCACTCACATTTTTGTTCAGTATATATATATATATATATATATATATATATATATATATATATATATATATATATACCTGATGACATTTAATTTATTTGAAGTCTCATGATATTGGGACCTAAAAGTTTCCTTTTTTCGTATGTTCATTCTTAATAAAGTATTGTTCTCCTATAAATAAATAAATATATATATATATATATATATATATATATATATATATATATATGCTTGTATATACTGTATGTTTAAAGGATTTGATCTATTTATAAGTAAATATCAGTGACAGAACTTATGTAGATATAATTTTGAATAGTGTAGACATAGAATCAACGATTTGTGAAGATTGTCAGTTTCTCGTCGATGTGACTCGAGAATTATTAGTCTTACAATCGCATGAGCGAAAAAACTTATATTAACCGAGTGCTGTTTACTCTGTGTCAATGCGATTCAAACTAATATCCTTATATTTTACTATATCTGAATCGTAATAAGCATTTCCATGTTCATCTAAAGCCGTGGCACATTTTTAAAACCGACGATTTTCTTCAACTGTGAAATGAACATCATGATTGGACTTTCTATCTTTTCTTTCTTTATCTCACAAATCAAGTACGAATTTCTTGTCTGATTTTTTTAGATGAGGCTTGATGTGAATAATTTTGATATTTCGGACCGTTGTCCTCATCTTTATTATGGTATGTATAAACGCAACGTTTTGGTCGTTGTATTCGACGGCTTTTCTTCAGGTGTTCCATATGTATCCGAGTATAGTAATGATCTAACCTGGGAAATAATTTTTAATAGTTTGGCTGTTGATCAAACAAGCGAGGAAGACATTTGAAGATCTTTTTCAAATAATGACGTTATTGTTTTTGGCACGCCTATCATTCAGACACGTGTCACGAGAAGAATCACGATCATTTAGAAAAAATATTATTTGAAGATCTTCAAAAGTCTTTGATGCCTGTTTGATCAAGAGTCAAACTATTAAAAATGATTTCCCAGGTTGGATCATTACTATACACGGATACACAGGGAACACCTGAGGAAGGCCGTCGAATACAGCGTCCGAAACGTCGTGTTTTTACATACCACAATAACGTTGAGGAAAACAGTCCGAAACATCAAAATTATTTACGAATTTCTTGTTTCGTCTGTATGGACAATTGACAGTTTTACATTGTTTGTATCATTAATTCACACGTGTTGTATTCTCCATTAGAACACTTGATTGTCAAGCCTAATTCTTTGCATTTATATTCCAACGTAGGTGGAATTCGTTTGCCATTGAATTACCTCCCTTCTTTATGTGAAACAAAAACAATCAATAAATACATATTAAGCTCATCTGATTGATGAACAATAGTTATCAATTTATTCTCTTGATGCTTCTCTTCATTTGTATCCTTTTTTTTTCATTTTCTTTGCCTCCTTAAATTACCCCTACATTAATTTTCAGGATGTTTTCGTGATTAACGAAAATAGGACATAATTGGAAAATCGATATCAACAATTTTTTCAGTTATTTATTTAGAATAACCTTAAAGCACTAAACATTATTGATTGATTCATAAATATCTCCTTTACTAACGACCATCGATATTTCAGAAAAAAATTTACATTTGTTAAAAATTATGACAAGAAACATTCTGTTATAATAATGTTTAAAATCGATAGTTTAATATCTCCACGGCCGTTAGTATCAGGAAAAGTAAAACAAAGATGTAGCCTCGAACTAGGATTGAACACACATCTCTTTATACTCGTTTAACCTAACACCTGCTTTGGCAATTGTAACGAGATAATGAAGGTTCTGAGTTTTGCGAGCCCAACTATAGAAAAAGGAGGAAGAAGAAATGAGACAAGGTGGAGGCTTTGAAAAAGCTTGGAGTGATGAACGATGATTTGACCGGGGCGTGACCCCCGAATGGAGAATTGAGTGTAAACCGGAAGTTTCGGGTGTTGACCGGAACCGGAAGTCACGTGGTGACGTGGAACGACGACGAAAAATACCAGCCTCTTTTTGCTTTCCGACGCTGTAGGTACGGACCAGACCTTGGGCCCCTTGTGGGATCCCAGTAATTTAAAAGTGTCCTCTCTCTCTTTCTCTCTGCCTTTCCTCCTCTCCGATACAACCCACGAGACGCACGAGACGAACCTGGAAATAACACCTTTGCAGAACACCTTTTAGTGTCGTGATTTTGGAGGCACGTTGACAAGACCCGCTATACAATTATATCGCTACCACCACGTTACATTATTGAGCAAGCAGAAGACCTATGATGAAGTAGGGATCTGTAAAATAATGAGATGTGAAAATGGAGAAAGTTACTCGGATATTGGGATGACGTTTGAAAGGTGAGCTGTTGGTTTCTGATTGGTCGGTGAATACCAACAGAATTTTGGGATGACGTGTAAAAGGCTACCTGTAGGTTTGGGATTACTCAGCACCTCGCGGGGACGGTAGGGTTAAATTCCCCATGGTCGTTAATATTAGGAAGAGTAAAACAAAGAGGTTGCCTCGAGCAAAGTTCGGACTCGCATCTTCTTATACTCGTTTAAACTAATAAATGCTTTAGCAATTTAGAAAACAGAAGAGCTATCATAAAACAGGGCTCTGTTTTCTACTCATTCGGCCATTGACTTTTTGCAGTCGTCTTTATTCCATACTGTATTGTCGATTCATTGTAACAGCAAAAGATATTAGCAGGTAAACTAGAGGAAACAAATATTGCTTTATATTATTTGGATTTTTACTGACTGTTGTCCTCATAATTATTGTTATATTCACAACGTTTTGGTAAACAAAGATGAGGACAACAGACTGCTAAATGTAAATAATACAAATTATCAAGCCTCATCTAAAAATTCAGACAAAATATTCATTTATACTTAGTTTAGTTTTTAAAGTATTGTTTCATGTAATGAGGAGGCGCACCAAATATACCGGTTATCGTCGTAGGATTTCAAATCCTGGACGAGGCTATTTGCGTTTAATTTTGTGCTGATACTATTGGAAAAGATAAGAATCCATCTGTGCTCCCCCCCCCATACACACACACTCAGTTATGGGTAAACAGTCAAAGAGACAGGGTTCTTAATTATTAGCTGGGCAACCGGTCTAGGAGAACGAAAACTGAATTCAAACCAGTTTTAATTCGCTTATAAATTGACTGTGTTCTATCCTATTTGTGATGTAGGTGTTGGGTAAATTCTTACTCATAATGATGATCTTACGAGTTATGAGGTGCGAGTTCAAATTTCTTCGGGAGTTATAATTATGTATAGGCAAGCACACAAACAGAACACAAACACACACACACACATACACATACAGTGTTGGAACTTAAGAACACCACACACACACAGCAGGACAACAGATGATTTTGATAGACAGCAAATTTGTACACCCACACCCATAAACAATCAAACGATATCTGGAATGTTAATCTCAAACACATTAATAAAAAAATATATAAAAAAGGGAATCCGATGGTCCTGTTAGTAAAAAAAATGCTTAGAGGGTGAGCCAAATCTAGAATAATAATTTACAAGAAAGAAATACAAAAAGAAAAAGGAAATGAACAGACACACAGACACAAGCGCGCACACACACACAAACACACACATAAACAAGCACCCCACACACACACTGAATTTGGAAGACATGAGACAGAACAAATGAACAGCCACTAGCAACAATTTCAGTTCTTGTGATATTCTGTAGAAGGGATCTTTTATCCCGAAACATTAAGAATTAAGAATAAATCACAGGTTAACAAACAACACCACAGTTACCTTCTTTTTTCTTTACACTTGCATTGTGATAGCCTTCAAAACTAACCAACAAACCATGATAATTCTTTGTTTTGAAAGAACCAAATTTAATTTAGGGGGTGATAAATCGACCAAAAAAAATAGATTATGATTTTAAGAAACATAAAAACGAAGTAGTCCATCAAAACTAAAACCGTGTAGAATCAGGAAAACATTACGTGTAGAATTTTTCTCTATCTTTCTAACATTTAATCGGTAACATTTTGTTAATGTTTTTTTGCTTTTTTCAGTCTAAAACCGATTTCTTGGGCGAAATGGTCAAATATTTACTGACATTTTAAGAATTAAAATTTGACAATATTGACAGAAGCAGCTAGAAATTTGTTTCATTCAGGAAAAGGCGAACTTTTATGGCAAATTGAAATGCGGAAATGAAGAATCCTAAAAGTTATCAGATCAGCGAATTATTCAGAAAGAAATACTTGATTACCAATTATCTTTCAATCTCTCAAAACGCTGACATTTATTTACTTTTCTTGACTCCCACAATTCTTGACACTTTTGATTGGAGAGAAATGTACATATTATTTTTCTTTTTTTTTTCAAATGTTCTTAGTAATTTAGCTAGAATTATTATATATAAAGGTATATAACAAAACTTAAAAGCTTGTTTTACACCGGCAAAATATCGCTAAAACGGATAATCTTATGGCTTTCTAAAAACAAACAAAAAAATCAGTTTTAACCGATATATGTTTACAGTTTTCTAGAATTCCGAATGAGGCTAAACAATTATTTTAACCTGACATATTCCTAAATTTACCGTTATATCACACACAATTAATGTTTCATATTCGTTTCCGCCGCTCACTATATATATATATATATATATATATATATATATATATATTATATATATAAATATAAAGATAAATCTAATGAGCCAGACGAACCTACTAAAAGGTTCGCTTAATGCTGTTCAGGGTCAGATCTTAGCCCTGAACAGCATTAGGCGAAACTTTTAGTAGGTTCGTCTGACTCATTAGATTTATCTTTATTATTTCCTCTACTTAGGTATTGAGCACGTTTTACTTATTAGCTTTAGTCTCTTGGCGGTTTTGTATGAATATATATATCTTATATATATATATATATATATGCATATAAATTGTTTTTTTCTTTTGGCCAAAATATTGTACTAATAGATTATTTTTTGTTGGTACGATTATCTTGGTCTTTTCTTCCCGGTTGATGTTTGGTAGTATATTTTTACAATCAAACTATTTGCTGGATTTTTTCTCACCACGAGGATTTACCAACAAGTATATTAAATATATATATATATATATATATATATATATATATTATATATATATATATATATATATATATAAGGCACTCCCGAAATAATGTTTGCTATTTATTTCCACAAAAACTCCAGTAGAAACAGGAAAAACTATAACAGTTGAGTAGAGCAAGTTTTTAGGTGCCAAAATATTTTTTCAAAATAGTCAACATTATTAGATATGCAATTTAGCAAAAGGTGAACAAGTGCAATTTTGTCATTTAAAAAAAATCTTTTTTTTATATATCATTTTTTCTAAGTAAACATGTGTTTCCATTGGCAACGCTACCACCGGCTGCTCAGAACAGAAATGCCAGTGATGCAAATACATATAGCAAAATATGGTAAATAAAGTAATCGTAAGTATATGCCAAGAAGACATTTACTTTCTTCAAAAAAATATACCTCAATACGCGAACACCCCCGCGTCACACACACACACATATCAAATACAATAAATATCACCTGATGATAGATAACGTGAAACTACGAGTTGCGGCTTAGCCTAGATTTTTCATTATCTGAAAATATATTTGCTGTTCACCTTCAGTACATCAATACAACTTATGTGTATTTTTTATTGATTATACTGCCATCTGAGATTTTATGAAACGTTAAGGGTTTATATATATATATATATATATATATATATATATATATATATATACCGAAATATTCTAACGGAAAATACACACATTCTGCAAAGAGAAAAAAATAAACAAAAACTCCAAATACTAGAAGCTTTATACATAAAACAATACAAACCACCCTTAAACAAAATTAATTTCCAATGCAGTAAACACACATTTTAAAATGCCTATAACACCTTTCTCATCAATTCTTCTCCTTCCAGCCTCCACATTAATATAATTTTTAAAAGTGATGATGGCACTTCGAAGTACCGAAAGTACTCGGGACCTGAACATTGGTGGACTTATCCACGAATTCCACCCAAATATCAAAAAGTTGGCCAGAAAAAATCAAAAATCAAATTGTTAAACAGGAGATGTGTCTTTTGTTTAATTCTACATATAAAATTAAAGAATGCTGCCCATACACACACACACACACACACACACACACACACACACATATATATATATATATATATATATATATATATATGCTTACAAATGGACGCGTCAACTCTAGTTTAAGTCCTGGACGAGTTTTTTGCATTTTACATACCGGGAATACCCATGGCATAGGTGTGTATCCAACCTCTCTCACTCCGGCTATGAATAAATAGTAGGGAAGACTGGTTCCTTTAGGATTGGCTAGGTAATCAGTCTAGGATAAGTAAAGTCATCGGGGCGTCCTAATGTCAGTACAAGCCAGAGAGCGAAGGAATCGATCCCCTTTTCAATAGCACTAGACCAAGGAGATTATTTTAGCTTCTGAGGCGGGGCGCCACACCTACCATCAGCTCCTCAGTTTACCACACAGATCCCTGTGCTACTCATACGCTGAGTTGGCGAGGACCGTTATCGAACCAGGAATCTTGTGATTCCTAGCCGAATGCTCTACCGACTGAGCTCTACCCACTGAGCATCAAATATATATATATATATATATATATATATATATATATATAATGATATATATATATATATATATATATATATATATATATATAATATATATATATATATATATATGTACATCCATCTGTAATTACACCCATATATATATATATATATATATATATATATATATATATAATAGATAGATACCTATGAATGTAATCATAGATGGTGTTTAACTAGCTGTAATTTCAACATTTCCTTGTGTGTAAAATATCTCTTGCTAACTGAGATTTTGAAGAATTTGCGCAATATGTCATTTCAGATCTTTCAAATTCGACTTTTTATGTGATTTTTATTTTTACTATTTCTAGAAATTCGCATTCAAATAACTAACATTTTCAGTAGCAAAATATTGTTGGAAATGGTAAGACAAACTTTCGGATGTTTTCACCGTTTGAGTTATGACATCGGTAATGCTTGAGGAACTTCTCTTATCTAACATGAGAAACTTAAAAATACGACTCTCGCTGTCATCCACGTGAAATTATGGCTTTTTTGTGAAGTGAGATTCAAATGCGATTTCAATGGTGGAAAACTAAGAAATATTGCCAGAAGATGTGATAAATTAGAAGAGACAGTACAAAAAGACAGGTAACTTATCCACCTACGAAACTGTCAAATTAGTCGATATATCACTTTCCCTGCTCGATAAAATATATACACAAAATCATGTAAATACATTTCATTTCATCTTAGTAACTTCTATGTGATTCTCAGCATCAACAGTCGTGGAGTATAATGTACGAAGTGTCAGGGAATTCTCAAGACAAAACAACAAAGAGCGATGACCCATCATTATCTGTACATATATAAATAGCAGTTGTGTGTATGTATGTCCGGAGTAAACTACAAAAATAAAAATAAATTACGACAAATTTAATATATATACACATTCACTGTCACCAGAGCTTCCTTTTTGTCGTGATAATTATTAAGATTTAATCTATAATTCACTCATAAAATCAAATTTATGATAAGATAACAGAACGGCCATTGTTAGCGTTTCTAGCTAACTCCACACATTAGGTAAGTCCAGTCAATTTTTATTCACCTTTTAAAAAATTAAAAATTCTATCTAATAAAATATGTTTCGATTTTTTTGACATTTAATATTCTAAACAGAAGACATTAATTTTCTTTTCAGAGTGGTTTAAGTCTGTCCACTTTTTAATTTAAAAAATAATATTTAATTATGTAGATTTTCGATGGTCTCTGTACTAAATTCTACATAATACAAAAAATAAGAAAATATTTATGTTTAAATATGCTCGTTTTTATTCTTTCAGTTTATACACCCCCACCACACACACACACACACACACACACACATATATATATATAATATATATATATATAATATATATATATAAGCTTGAAAAATATTTTCACTTTGAAATATGATATTAATTGAATGAATTCTACGATCGCAAATGTTAACAAGCCTAAAATATTTTTTTTTTTTGTTTATTCATTTTTATTTTCATGGTAGCCATTGTTTATACAATAATCAAGTTAATTTGTTTATTCTAATATTAAGTATAAAAATAAAATCAGGTTATCAATGCAGAATGGCGCGCAAAAGATAATATTAGATTGCGTATATGTATTACAAATTTATAACATTTTACGGAAATACCCGAAAATTTTTTAGACGAGGACTTCGGGGTTTTCCGTAATCTAAAGTTATTTATGCGTAAAATGCAATTCCAATGATATTATCTCTTGCGCGCTATTCTGCATTTGTTCAAAAACCAGTACAGTAATTTGATATTCAACTTTTAAGCACATTCATTTTTTTTTAAGTAGCCGCTTCTAGTATATATATATATAAAGGTATTAACGCTATATGAAATGTAAACGGTCGAGTCGATTTCCTACGAGTCTAAAAATTACACAACGCGCCTCCATTTGATGATTATGTAGGTTAAAATTTAGGATAATGAAAATGCTCTAAAAAGAAATGAAATAAAAATATTCAACTCAGAAATCCAGAAAATACAGGAAGGCCACGGAATGTATTGACAACCATTTTAAAGAATATATGGACAAATGAAAATATCTTATATGAAACACTGTTAAAAACATTTTAAAGTAGTCAACTAAAAGTAGAGAAGCATTTTCACAAAGGATTTGTGTTAGAGGAATATATATATATATATATATATATATATATGATTTCCGTTAGAGGAGGCCTAATTCATTTAATTATAATTAATCAATTAACAATTTATGTATGACTTTAATTAAGCACATAATCCCCCTAAAAAAATTGTCGGCCTTCGCCATTTCAAACACATTGTTTGACCACTTCATACTGTCGTGCCATAAATCACCCCAAAAAGTGCGATATACATCAGTTTAAAATAAACGCGAGATTCTGGGGAAGCCAGCTAGTGTAGTGGTTAGAATGTCAGCCTGACAGGTAGGGTTCGAATCGCGCACAAAGCACTGCCCTGTCAATAGCTCTGCTGATGAGACCTAATGGGCTGAAATGTACATACAGAGATCGACTTTTTCTCGATTTTTTACGCTTTACATTTAAACCGATATGCACGCCTAATTCATTTAATTATAATTAATTAATTAACAAATTACGTATGACTTTAATTAAGCACATAATCTCCCTAAAAAATAAAATTGTCGGCCTTCGCCATTTCAAACACAACGTTTGACCACTTCATATATATATATATATATATATACTCGTCGATTCGAGTTCAATTCCTAGACGAAGCTGTTGGCATTTCACATAGCGCTAATACCCTTGCGAAAGGTATGAATCCATATATTCTCCCTCCAGCTATGGGTTAAATAGTAGGGCAGACTGGCCGCTTAAGCCTTGGGTACGTAACCAGTCTAGGAGAGCGATAACTCTGAATTCAAAATTCCCTGCAGCTATGGGTTAAATAGTAGGGCAGACTGGGCCCTTCAGCCTTGGGTAGGTAAACAGTCTAGGAGAGGGATAAATCTGAATTCTTTGAATTCAGATTTATCCCTCTCCTAGACTGTTTACCTACCCAAGGCTGAAGGGCCCAGTCTGAGGTCGGTTGTTGATTGGGTTTGTGGCAACACTTGATGTACCAATTCTTTCCCATTGGTTGTGCCAAAAAGTGTGGATGGTCCAACACAAACCTTCACCACTATAAACAAATCACTGTGTGGATGTTCATTGTATGAACACTCATACGTCGATCGACGGAACAGTCCATCATATATATATATTCCTCTAACGCAAATCATATATATTCATTGAGAATAAAGAAGGTCCTTAATAGAAACATTCCCACCAAGAACCAATCTGGTATATATATATATATATATACTAGCAAATATATGCACCCTCCGGGTGCAAGTATTTTAGTTAAATTTTATAATAAAATATCATATTAAATTAGAAAGGCTAATGAAACTGAATAAGAATGTAGATAAAAAGATTTTGAACAGAGGGGGTATGATTGAAAAATAGAACAACTTTGAAACTAACTCTTCCATCATTTTCCGTTACTCCCGTCTATCATTGGTAAATCTTCCTAATTAAATTGTTTAGTTAAAATAGGAAGTAAAGAATAATATTACAGTTATTTCTTTTTGTTAAGGGATTTCTCTTAAGATTTATTGAAGAGATTTTTGCTCATATTCAATAAGATAAAACCAAACAATTAGAAATCGATAATACTAAGCATATATTTATTAAAATCAAATTTTTAAGATCAATATGCAAATTAGCCTTCCCATTCACACTGTAAACCTATATTTATCTCTATATATAAATACAACTGCATGTTATTAGTTTGTAGATATGGTCAACCGTATTAATAATGTAAAACAATTTTATTAATAATTGAGTTTTAAAAAGAAATTATAATGAAAAATGTGACGTAAATAACTAAGGGAATTGGGATTTGTGTAGTAATATAGTTTCGGTTACAGACAGAAAAACACACATTCTCCATTATAATAAGATATATATATAGCCTGACGATTCTCTGGTGAAACTCGAGTAGGCTTACTCTGATTATCGGTTTTCTAAACCATCGCTACAAATATATTTAGCACTGTTATATTCCTTGACATTCACGACTCGCCCGATTTTCTACCTTCTCCGGTAAGTCAGCTTTTGTGTGTGTGTCCATTCTGAGGGAAAATGAAATTACAATACCCTGAAAACCGATACCAATTTAGCCATAGGTACTCTCTTCGTATGACAGACCCTATTCGATGTTCCCATTAAATCTTCAATATCTTCGCCTCTCTTGTTACATAGAAATACTCATAGCAATGCACTCGCTGTGTTTGCCCTTTGAGCTATGCATGTTGCAATACGGTTAAGTGTGGTGACGGATTCCAATGCAATACGGGTGTCATTTCCCGGGGGACGCACATGTGCTGTTTGTGTTCAATTAGACATGTAATTGGGGTCGGGTTATTGAGCCCCGGGACAAGTGATGTTCATTTCGAGAATTGCTTTGCATGTTATTATTGACGCATCAGGGGTGGGGGGTCCCATGGTGGGGGGTCCCATGTCACCAACTGTGATTGAATGTATATTCCTACAGTTGGAGAGCAATTTATTTAACGCCACATAATAGATACAGCCCGTGATGCTTAAGGGCGGAATTCAGGTGGATGAGCAATCCATGACCTGCAACACTTGGTCCTTACTTAGGCTAGACAGGCGGTCGGAGACTCTCTCTCCAACCAATCGGCTGGTCATGTCAAACCCTAGCATCTATAAGATTGTCTCAAACCTATTGCTCTCGTGTCAACCTTCCAAGTCATTTTAAGTCCTAGAATGCGGTGACTGATGGTCTTAGTGTCCTGGGTATAACGTTAAACCATCTGTTGGTGAAGTTCAAGTTCCGGGGTACTGGAGAATGTTGAATACACCATCACCTTTACTCCCAGGTCTACTACTCTGACCCGGAGTGGTAGGACTTGTTAGAGTCCCATGTATGATTATAATAGAATAAACTGAGTTTAAATAATGTTGTAGTGAGAGAGGAGACCTACCTCGTGCAACACGGTGTGACAGAGAGAGCGGCTGGCGTGAAGACTTGCCGTATTCTCGAAGGAAGCGGGCTAGGCTTTGACTGGCGTGTAGGACTGACCTAGAGTCGAACCCGCGTCCTTCAGAATGTGACGAGCAGTGAAATAGGAAATAGCAGAGTAGCCCGGATGTAGGTTGTCGCGCCGTAAGGATTGGCGCGTACTTGCAGTGCTGACGAGTGTTGCACGTGCTGCACGGACAATTCTGAGTGAGGAGCCCGGATGTGGTGAGATTGAGGTATATTTAAGGACTTACCCTCCAGACCAGAGGGAACAACGGCAGTAGCAATTTGTTGTCGAGACAAGCGGGATAAAGAAATGTTGGATATTGTTGGTGAAATGAGCGTGATACAGTTGGAAGAACATTGCGTCAGACTTGACTGTGACCCCCCCCCCACACACACACACACTGATTAGAAATGTATTTTTTTAAATTCTTAAAAAATTGAGTACCTATCAAGAATGAATAAAATAATGTATTCGGCATAAAATAACCCAACAAAATTGACATGCCGTAGAATTCAACCAACTAACCTAAGAGTCGTTCACCAAGATAGACGAATTGATAGGGGCAGTATTAAATAATCCAGGGCTCCCAAAGGAAATGTGTCCCCAAGCGTGTTAGCACAGAACATAATAGGATGAGGCACTATTCATTTGGTGATCAATAAGTAAAAGTGACTGGAATAATTTATTGTCGAATGGAAATCGGCATCTTTATGATATGCAACAAGAGTACAGACCAGGGGAGGGTAGGCATCCGATACGTCAAGCACGTCAGCATCGATAGTGAGGAGGAGGAACGGTGACATTGCAATGTTGGTAAAATATGTACAATGTTTTATTTGGATGATAAAAGCACGTTAGATTATTAAATATTTGTACCTTACGCTTAGGACACCCAATGTTTTTTTTTGTTTTTTTTTTGACGTAAGACAATCATACACTCTTATAACTGCACTGATGAGAGGTGATACCTGGAAACACGTGTCTGTAGTTTACTCTATTATACGCTCCCAATTTCGGTTGAGCACTTTATTTAGGAGGGATTTAATTGCAAATTCACCGTATTCGGCGTCAGCTAAATCTCACTTTGTTTACAAAGTTTGAGACCTCTAGGTAAAGTTCATTTTCGCTTAGAAATGTAGCGATTAAATAGCCTGCTATACTTGGCAGCTGATTGTGGCCATGTGGGTAAGAGGTTTGGCGAGCGTAAGTTCGTTCGGGTCTCGAACCCGGCCAGAGGTAGCTGCTAAAAATGGTATAATTGCACTAATGAGAGGTGATACCTCTAAACACGTGTCTGTATATATATATATATATATATATATATATATATATACAGGGTCTTCGGGATAAATTTGACATACTTATATTTGGTTATTTTTCTCCGTAGGTAGGAAGTATTGACACACACTACGCATCATTTAAAAACTTCGACCATTCTTCATTCATATACGTGATGACAGATAAAATGCATGACAGGAACCCACCTGAATCATGAAAGAGAATAGCTTGTATCCTGTTGATCTGTGCCGGTTATCAAAATAAGGAGATTATGGTTGCAACCCAATGCTCCTTTTACACTTTAAAAACTGTCAGGCATGAACTGGAGAATTGCAATGGAGACTACGAGACTGTGGCTAGAATAAAGCAACAGTCGATCAGATTGCGTTCGTACAGCAGAATTCCTCGAAAATCTGGAGAGAAAAAAGTGATGGAGGACCATGGCATTGGAATTCGGGATTTATCACGGGAATTGAATGTTTCAGCCTCTACCATGAAGCTTGCACACAATGAAGACCTTCGTTACTACTCATACAAGCGTCGCAGAGGTCAACTGCTCTCAGAAAAGGCCCGTGAAAATCATCTGACAAAGGCGAAGAAACTTCTGAGCAAAGTGAAATATCCTGCTGAACCACAGACAATCTGCTTCTTTTCCGATGAGAAAAACTTTTGCCAAGATCAAAAGCACAACACGCAGAATAACAGATGGCTTGCATACTGTCCAAAGGACACTCCTCGTGTCATGCAAACTAAATTTCCCCAAACGATGATGATTTGCGTATGTGCGTTCTCTGAGGGTGATGTGATACCGCAGCATTTTTTCAGAGAGTGTATCCGGTTGAATTCATATGCCTACGTGTAGTTACTAAACACTGTAGTAAAGCCCTGGATAACATGGGTAGCCAATATTAGGCCATATGTAAGGCAACAGGATTCGGTCGCCCTGCCACACCTCTGGGAAAAGTCAAAAACAGTTTTCGGCGAATTTTTACAACTACCACAGTCCCAATGTCTGACCTCCAAACTCCCCAGATCTTAACCTGATGGATTATTATGTATGGACCGCTGTTGAGAAAGACACCAATGGCTGTGCCTGTACTACGTTAATCGACGGAATTAACGTAGTTTTTGGGACCTTTCCCAGGGAAACTGTAACATCAGCTTGATCCAAGTTACGGAGCAGGATTGAGGCTGTGATCGGTGCTAATGGTGGTAATTTTGAGTGACACTTGTTGACATTAGTGTAATTTTCGTGCCTGTTGAATTTCTTTACAATCCATTAAATTTCGTAGTTACCAAGCACTTTTTCTTTTTCCTTATGAAACTGTCAAATTTCTCCCGAACAGCCTGTATATATATATATATATATACACACACATGTATATATGTTTGGGTAGCGTTATTTCCTTTAATGCATACATTATTAAACAGGAATGATATCGTCTATCTTACTAGTTTTTCCTCGGTCCTGAACTCTGAATTCAAACCTGTAAAATCCCGCATAAAAAAACTGACTTTGCGACACATCATACTTGTGAACAGGATTTAGTAATGTATGTATATAAGAAGATAATGAAGCTGTATTAAACTTTTTAATTCTCATGTTATTTTGCTTCATTATTTCTAAACCTTTTTTAACGATGACGTCATGTATAATTATACGTAGTATTATTGAAAGGTTTTCTAACGTAAAGATAATGCATTTAAAATTGGGAACATAAAATAAACGGGTTCCATGCAAAATCCTTTGTAAATTGAAATGACAAAATTGAAATCAAAAGGAAAAGTTGTCATCAAATAAATTTTACCTTAAAAGGAAACGGGAAAATAATGATTATGAATTTTAATTTTTATTTTCTCCTGTGGCAAATGTTTTCTATAATTATAATATTTCATTCCAACGCCGCTTTTCATTTATGCTAATTAACCCATCATTTTTTGTGATGTGTGTGTGTGTGTGTGTGTGTGTGTGTGCGCGCGCGTAGATATGTGTATTTGTGTATGTATGTTGTTTGTTTCCGAATGGGAAATTATGTTTCCTTTCTGTAATGTGTTAACAATGTGTCATCTGATTATGACTAAAGGGAACAATTTTCAAATGAATTAAAAAGATGAATGATTACGACGACATTAGAAATCGACAGATCTAAGCTGATAAATAACAATAACATTTTTGAAAAGGGTGATTCACAAAGTTGAATAATAAGGAAAACTTGCATATTTTCTTTGCATTCAAAATTATTCTCAAATGTGTAAAGTCAAACACCCTGTTTTTGTTTTTTTACTTGTACAAACTTTTAATCAACTATTTCAAAGGGAAACAGGAAACAAACGATACCTGGATTTTTAAAAAGACGCAAATAATTAAACAATTTTCTTTTATTCAAATTAAACATTTGTGAAGTGTCATTTAAACATGAAAAAGTTATTGATCTCTCAGTTAATAAATTTGTTAAACATTCTCCCCGTGGGACATCCTCCTCGTGGAACATCCTCCTCGTGGATCATCCCATCACTGAAAACACAAAGAAAATATTTTGTTGAATGATTTAAATTTTTTTCCTTGTTTTACCTTTCTAGATATTTAAGAAATGTTCAACAAAATTTATGTATGGAAGCTGAAATGGTCGTGAAAGCCGTCTAATAAAATTATGTCTTGTCATTCTGGAATCGATTCTTCATTTTTTGGATTTGTATTTTTTCCAGTCTTCTTGCGATCTTTCTTGAGTCTGGATCCAATGGATGTATAATATTTCCCATACTTATATCCCGAGCGCTTTCGACTGTCGTCATCATGGAGTACGTAATTTGGTTTTTAGTTCATTTTTTTTAGTTCTTTTATCTGTTTTTATTAAATTTGGAGAGTCTATTATTTTTAAGAAGTTAGTTAAGTTAAGTGTTAGTTATTAAATATATTTTATACGTTGTATCTGACTTTAAACGCTATTTTGTTGATGTTAGGTTTTTAAATTTTTTATGCATATTGCTTGTAAGATCTGTAGGCGTTTCTTATTATTTTTTTTTGTAGATAATTTTAGTATTTTCGTTTAAAATTTTCCTAATATCAGGGGAGGTGGATTTTTCTGGGTGTTTTTTAATTGAATGTTGTTTTATGGAGCTAGTGTCGGAGAGATGGTATGTGAGACGGCGGGACAGTATTGTTGTTGTATGGCCAATATAGCTATTAGTGTATAGTTTATTTGTAATATCAACAAAATAGCATTTAAAGTCGGAGACAATGTATTAAATATATTTAATAACTAACACACTTAACTTACACTCCCTTCTTAAAAAATAATAGACTCTCAAAATTTAATAAAAGCATAGATAAAAGAACAAAAAAATGAACTTAAAACCAAATTATGTACCCATGATGACGACTGGCGAAACAGTCGAAAGCGCTCGGGATATAAGTATGGCAAATATTTATATACCAATTGGACCAGACTCAAAAAAGGTCGCAAGAAGAGTGGAAAAAATACAAATCCAAAAAATGAAGAAAGAATACTCCATATTGTTCAATATATATATATATATATATATATATATATATATATATATATATATATATATAAAAGGGTTTTGTAATTTGCTTGAAGCATTGTGTATATATTGGTTTGTTGGTTGGTTTTGAAGGCTGTCACAATGCGAGTGTAAAGAAAAAGAAGGTAACTATGATGTTTTTTTGTTAACCTGTCATTTATTTCTCAATATTTCGGGAAGAGATTCCCATCCTCAGAAGAATACTGGAACTGAAGTTGTCTTAGCGGCTGCTACATTCGTTCTGCCTTGGGTCTTCCAAATTCAGTGTGTGTATGTGTATGGTTGGGGTGCTTGCTTATGTGTGTGTTTGTGTGTGTAAGTGTGTGTGTGCGCGTGCTTGTGTGTGTAAATGTAAGCGTATGTGTGTGTGCGTGGTGCTTATGTATGTGTGTCTGATCATTTCTTTTTATTTTATTTTATTACTATTCCAGATTTGTTTCGCCTCTAAGCAAGGTTTTATTTTTATTTTATTTTATTTATTTATTTATTTATTTTTTTGTTTGTTTGCTTATTAACAGGATCAGCTGATCTCTTTTTTATTGCTATGTGTCTGAGACTAACATTCCAGATATTGCTTGATTGTTTATGGGTGCGGGTGTGTGGATTTACTGTCTATCAGGCGGCGTATCTGGTCAGTCCTAACACCATGAGTGTGTGTGTGTGTGTGTGTGTGTGTGTGTTATATGTGGGCGTGTATGCCTATTTCCTGTACATTAATGTATGTGTGTTATATTATATATAATATATATATATATATTATATATATATATATATATATAATATGGGGGTGTATTTACCCACGCCTTCTGCATGAGCAACAATACAATTTTTAAGCGGAGTTTAACAGGTATGAATTCAGAGTTTTTCCTCTTTTATACTGGTTGCCTAACCACGTTTTAAAATCTCGTCATTTATAGATTAGGTGGATTCATACTTTTCCCAAGATTATTAGTGCGATGTCAAATGTAAACAACCTTGTGCAGGATTTGAGCTCGTGTTGTCGTATCCAACATTGAAATTTACATATTTTCTCAAGTTATATACTCAATAAAATTCCAATGAGCAATGATTTAAATCACTACCAAAACAACTGAACATCCACCATATTCAAGAGGGGTTAACTGGTGCAGCAAACATGATTATCTGAAGAAAACAATTGAAAACTGAATTAGTTGTTAGTTGTCCATCGAATCCGATGATGACACAATGTGAATCTGTTTTCTTCATTTGATTTGATCTCTGGTTGCGTCTGACCAAATGAATATGTGGATGTTCCTGCTAAAGATCCTCAAACATTTATCTAACCGCAAAAGCCACACCGGATTCGCTTCTGTCAGTTAAACATTTTCCTTGCAGTACAAGGTGTAGTTTGTTTCACCTCTGATGCTTCGAATCTCAGAGAATCTGACTTCGCTCAAAGCGACAATGTCGATATTGTATTTTTGGAGCTCTTTGAATATTATGTTGCTCCTTCTTTCTGGTTTATTTGAGTTGGGTCTATCGAGCATTGTCCGGATATTCCACGACGCCATTTTGAGATCTCTGAATATAGACCTTTTTATTCTGAGCGGTGTCCTGTCATTATGGGATTTTATTTCTGTTGGAGTACATATTTCGCAGTGAAAAGCAAACAAAGTTGTTTGGGGTGCACAAGGGTTTGCCAGTTGTTTACACACCCCTCTCATCCACCGCCAATGTGCTGTGCTGGCAAGGACGGTTCAGGAAAAGATCAGCATCTCAGTGGTAACAGTAACTGCCCGGGAGGATTTCAAAGTGTATACACCCGCTCTCACCGGTTGTCTCACATCTTGCTTTGTCCTCCCAATAAACTGTAACTGAGGTGTATGGAATACCCATTTATTCCTATTAATCCCAGGTCAAGTATGACCCGGAGTGGTAGTACATGTTAAAGTCCCATCTATGGGTTTCATTCACCCAAAAATATTCTAACAAAAATATCTTAATTGTATTGACATTGTTGTTCACGAATAAAGTACGCTTTTTCAGAAATCTACCCACTCTACATGGAACATCTTGCTTTGTCCTCCCAATAAACTGACATGACACAACGCACATGCTGTAATATGCGACAGGCAGGCGCATATACTATTGGGTGCACGCAAGTGAGCAAGTGTGTGTGTGTGTGTGTATACAGAGGTAGTATAATATTACTTATATAGATAAGTGAACATATTTTATTAAGGCCCTGTATAGGTACATATATGTGTATACAGTGTGGATCATATGTGTGTGCGTATATATATATATATATATGAGTGTGTGTGTGTGTGTGTGTGTGTGTGTGTGTGTGTGTGTGTGTGTGTGTGTGTGTAAATAAGTGTATGTGTGTGTATAAGTGTCGATGGGAGGTCGGAACGACCATTAAAATAAGCTAGAGACTAAGAATAGATAAAGATAATTCCTTCTAGAAGATAAAATGTCTGGCATTATACAAACTTGAAAGGTAGTTAAAAATTTATATTGATAAAAAGACACTTGGGGTCTATACTGTGGGTGGTCTTTAAACAGAGATTTCAAATCACGCGGGAGTTGACAAAATCTCGGAGGATAAATTTTTGAACGAGATTGAGAAGAGAGAATATAGTGAGAATTTTGAAAGTTAGTCAGTTAGTCAGAAGCCGGCAGTTGACCGGGAGAGTTTAGAATCCGGAGTGATTGAAGAAGTTAGAACTTGGAGACTGAGGAAGACAGATCAACTTTTAGCAGAGACCAAAAGACCAAAGTAGAACTCCTGACAGTGGACAGAGAGGGGGTCCTTCCCCCTCACGTCTCAACAAAACATAATAAAAGAATATAAGATATTAAGAATG
The DNA here is from genome assembly GCA_023376005.1 of Doryteuthis pealeii. Taxonomy (NCBI): domain Eukaryota; kingdom Metazoa; phylum Mollusca; class Cephalopoda; order Myopsida; family Loliginidae; genus Doryteuthis; species Doryteuthis pealeii. The sequence goes on from CM042137.1 coordinate 151,753,342, forward strand.
ACCAAATAAGAGGAGAATGAAACATTGGAGTCCTGTATCTCTCTGAGTCATTTTTGAATGTTCATCTTATCCTGTTTTTGTCTTTTCTTTGTTTGTTGTACGCTCTTCGTTTATTGTTTTCCTTTTGGTTGGTTTGCCCCGAGGACATTTTGATTACGGACACAAGTGAGGGTACAGCTTGCTGACGATTATACGGACAGAAAACGAAAGACGAAGAGTTGCGGCAAATGCAGAAAAGAAGTGCAGTTCCTCGGACCCCACTGAACTAATTCTATCTAATCTGAAAAAAGGGTTTCGAAACTTCAACATTTTCAACAACAAACTGCTACAACTGCCGGTTCAGAATTTTTTTGTTTCGTCAAGATAATTTTGGATTGCTTCACTGTTTAGAAAATTCTATATATGGGAATCATAGTAAGTATTCAGGATCTGAATCCTGATTTAGACAATTGGTGCAACACGATCTTCTTATCCGTTTATTTTCCCAAATTCCTTTTACTAGTTGAACTTAATACCTATATCTGACTCGAGTGGATTAGTGAATTAACCCCCTCGCCGCTACGTGCAGCAAAGGACACACGGCCAATATTTAGGTGGAATAAAGCAAGTTTTTCCTTCTCCTGGACTGGTTACCGAACTAATCCTAAATAACCATGTGGTCCTTATTTTTACTTATAGATAAAAAAAAAAAAAAACAGGCAGATTAATGCCTTTCCTAATGAAGTGAAATTAAACACAAAAAGACCTATCCAGGATTTGAACTTGGGTCACCGAGTTTATTTCCTACAACGTAACGCTAATCTTTTTCTCGAACGGATTTATTTTTTAATCATTTAATCTCAAATATAATAGAAATACATTTTCACAAAATATGTATATTCTGAACATATTATTCCTTTTTTGGATTATTCGGACATATGTCCTAATTTTTATTGTTATTTACACAACGTTTCGGCCGATGTTCACTCCGGCCTTCAGGTATTTCTTGTCGGACTCGTGAACCTTCTCTTCGAAATCGGGAAATTTCGAACTCGGCAACCTTCATGTAATTGAATCTACCCCCGTGGATTGAATAAGTTCCGTGAAGGCTCCCGAGTTCGTAAAGAAATCCCTGATGAAGGCCGGAGGGAACATCAGCCGAAACGTTGTGTAGTTAACAATAAAGAAGAGGACTATAGTTCGAATAATCTAAATAATACAAATTATGAAGCTTTATCTAAAAAAATTCAGAGAAATAACATGTCATTCAACTTCATAAATGTAAACGACTTTTATCAATAAAACGAAAAGCCGTTGTTCGTTGACGTTTAAATCGTCTACTCATCAGGGAAAGGCAGATTTTTAGTTTAGAATTTTAATAGAAATAATGCGAACTGATTACGAAGCTATTTTGAAGGGACACAGTCTGAGATTTGCTACATAGCTGCAAACAGTAAATCTTTTGATCAAATATTATGAACAAACACATTTTTACAGCCCCCCGCTTCTCCGTCTGTCTGTCTGTCTGTCTGTCTGTCTGTCTCTCTCTCTCTCTCTCAATTATCGTTAAGCATAAGAAGCTTATAGAATTATTCTGTCTTTACTCAATTCTTCAATGTATCTCCATCCATTCTGTTTTCCAAAAAATGCTCTTAGCCGATGAACATTTGAATTTCCACACGTTTTAAAATTCCACAAAAATTAATTTATTTTCTTTTTCTTTTTTACATTTATTTTTATTTCAAAATTTAGTGCAAGAATTTAGTAGGAATTGCTTTTAGATTAACACATTTTATTTTATGAATGATTGCTTGATTGGTTTCAACGGCTTGTCCGCCCGTCTAATGTTATTTTAAGCTTAGTGGTTAGGGAATTGTGTTCATTGTATATATTTACACAAAATCTTCGTAGGATGGGACACAAGATCAATTTTCAGCAGAATTTGAATTCAGGTTTTATCCTTTTCCTAGACTGCTGGCCATATAAATTCCAAAGAGCAGAGTGTGTGTTACTGATTACCCATAGATGGAGCAAGAATAATTTGTTTTAAACCTTTCCCAATGATATTAGCGCTATGAAAGGCAAACAGCCTTATCCAGGATTTGAACTCGTGTCAAATTCCATACCGGGTGCATCCATTGTACGTTCATATTTACATTTTTTTGTTTCTTATTGTTTTTTACACAATTATATAATTCCAAGCTTGTCTATCTAATACTACTAATAATATGGTTTTAAGTACTTATTTTTATTTAATGATATTTCTTTTTTCACATTTTTAACTAATAATATCCTTAGTAAACAGTTGTAGCTTCAAATAACTATTCTTAATGCAAATAACTTACAGGTATCACATATTCCTATCAATATTTCTGAAAATAGAGTTGACCCAGTAGTGATGGCAATAAACACCCCTCGGACCTCAAGAACTGGAACCTCACAGTCAGATGCAGTTTAGTGTAATATCCAGGATCCCCCTTTTGGCGGGTCTTATCCCTATTTTAAACCTTTCCGAAATAGTGTATTAACACCCGAAGAATTGCTCGATTAAAACATAAAAGCAAAAAATAAAATATACAAAAGAAACAATAATAAAATGAGTATTCGAATTGTATCTACGTTTTCTTATTCATGTGACAAGAATTAAATTTGTGATTCCTTAAAATGGTAGATAATTTAGCGATAAGATTTATATGACGTCAACAGAATTACAATTTAACAATTAGATAAGTTTTTCGACGTTTTGTTTCGGAATTCAATATGTCTTACAATTGCTCTCTTTTTTGTAAGTCTTTCTCAAAAGATATCATCTCATCTAGTGTTCTAAAATCCTCTTAAAAAACAACAACCCACATAAAATACATTGGGGTAGTTATTGCTTAAGAAGATTATTTTTGAATAAGATCTTATCAAATACGAATGATTTTTAGATATATCTATTTGACTCATAGATAGCATACTAACAGATACAACCAGTTCAGGTCAGAGTGGACCTGGTAGTAATGACAATGAAAGCTTATTCCACACTCGCCAAATTTCCAGAACTGGGGTCTAACTATCAGATGAATAATATCATATCCGTATCGTTGCATATCAGAGAATCTGACTTCGCTCAGAGCGACAATGTCGATATTGTATTTTTTAGATCTTATGGCCAAATTTCCAGAACTGGGGTCTCACTATCAGATGAAGTCTAATATCATATCCGTATCATTGCATATTGTGGATATCATCTCTCTGCAGGAGATACAGTCAGCTTATTCTAAGCCTCTTTGTCAGGGTGGATGAAATATGTTTCTCGGAAACTTATAACCGAAAATGGTTAATTCTGTTTCCTGTTTAAGAAAGTTCTTAAACAGGTTGAGCCGAGAATTACTCTTGCAAAAATTCCTCCTCCATCCCTGATCAAACATTTATAAGCATTTGTCGGTGTGGCTACATGCGTAGATACTTATTAACTTATCTTAATATGGCACAAGGCAAGATTTATGGGGCATCAAGAGAAAAATATTTTATCACTATCAATAGTCTGCAAGTTTAGAGCAAACACTTTATATAATTGCTGGGAATAATTTTCCTTCTTACACGAGCATGATCTTAGGAGTGCTCAATAAATTATAATCTTACTAAGAAAGTTTGCGAGATTAACTTGTTTAACATTGTTAGACGAAAGAGACAAGGAAAGGTTTAATCAACGTGTGTTTCTAATATACTAAAATGAATGATAAATATTGAATTAAGTCTATCATATGGACTCAACTGTTCTCTGTCCGGTGTGTGGGGGGGAGTTTAGGTACCAGAAGAATTCTGATATTGTAAAAAAAAAAACTGGTACCTCTAAATTAGGGACATTCCCAAAATGAGGTAACCAAGCAAGTACCCGGTACTATTAGTATTTTTGTAATTTAACCATTGTAGTTCTTCTAGCCATAACAAAATAGATTAAATTATACTAATCAATTATTCTTATCTGTAGATATAGATGAATCAATTATATTATATCTACATCTAAATAATAAATGTTTTGCTTAATTAATAGGTAGCTTGTACTTTTACAATATCACAGTTTTTCCTTAAGGGACATCCTTTTAGGCACGTAAACTCTGCCCCCTGCTCTGTCTCAGGGTTTAGACTATTGCATATTGGGGAAGAGAAAGTCAAGATCTGAATGCTTACTTATAAGGTAGGCAAGCTCTTCCCATTTGGATTATTGATGCTCTTCATTTGCCCTACTTCCCTTTCCGAGACTTTGTTTATATATATATATATATATATATATATATATATATATATATATATAGATAGATAGATAGATAGATAGATTGATTGATTGATTGATTGATTGATTGGATTTACTTTTCAAACTTTGAATCTAAAAAAAACAAAAAACAGAATTATAATTTTCTCAAAAAATTTAAAGTTTCCTAAAATAATCTAAACATATCTTTTTTCCTGCTTATGACGTCAAATTATCTGATGGTTAAGTTCCAGTTATGGACCTCGGGGAATGTCGAGTACTCCTATATCACCATTACTCTCAGGTCAACTCTGATCTGGAGTAGAAGTACCTGTTAGTATGGGCTAAATAGAACAAAATAAGTTCTAAAACATGTATTTAAAAATGAGTCTTAAAGAAAATAGAGTCCACATCCAGAATGAATAAAACAAAACATCTTCGGCATAAAATGACCCAATGGGTTGAGATGCCGTAAAATCCAACCAACTAATCATATCTTATTTACATTCTTATATATGAATGTCATTTTTATCAAATCAAAAAAAAAGAGACTACTTTATCGAAAGTAAATTTTCTCCTTTCCTCGTTGCCATATTCTGTATTCATGAAAAAGACAGATGTTAAGTTTTGAATTTGATTAAAATGGAACGTTTACTCGAATTTTCAGGTGAAAGAAATTTGGTAGATAATTTTCAAATGATCAATAATTCATTGCCTTATACCCACAACACATAAACGTCATAATACAGGGTGAGACATTATTATAAAGAGTGCACACAAAAACATTCCTTGTGGGATGAATACCATATTTGATTTTACTGCCCTCTAGCGGTGGGAGGGTCACACAGTGTTTCTGTTAGTGAAAATATTTTCAGTTAATAATGTCTGCGATGCCACTATATGCTATAAACATAATCGAATATTTTTGTCCTCGCTTTGTATTTACGAGCGTGGACTGAAACGTTCATAGGCTGAAAAGTTCATCATCAGGTCGTTCTAGTAGCACGGAGATCCATGGCAATCTCTCGCCAACCGTCCCTATCATTCATTGCCACCGGCATGGCATCTGCGTAGCATCCAGTATCCACACAGAGCTGGTTAATGCAAGCATTTGCTTAACAACGTTCCCATTTGCTGGCTTCCACTGGAGAACGTCCCTAATGAGTTCTTCCTTGCTTCTCCAGTGTACTGCATATCTTGTTCGTCACATTCGGATGATTTGTGTGATGGGGGGCAAGTGGCCGTACAGCTGCTTTCTTATAGAGTGCTGCTTTCTTGTAGGGGGCTTCTTTCTTGTAGGGTGCTGCTTTCTTGTAGGGGTCTGCTTTCTTGTAGGGGGTTTCTTTCTTGTTGGGGTCTTCTTTCTTGTAGGGGCCTGCTGTCTTGTAGGGGGCTGCTGTCTTGTAAGGGGTTGCTTTCTTGTAGAGGGCTGCTTTCTTGTAGGGGGCTGCTTTCTTGTAGGCCCCCTACAAGAAAGCAGCCCCCTACAAAAAAGCAGCCCTCTTCCACGATTTGTTTGAGGTCACACGTAGGATTCTTATAATGATGTTATATCAGGTATTGATATTTGTTTAACAAATGTGATCCAAGCATTTCAACACCGATGAAAAAAATGTGTAGACTGTATGGGGAGAGGAGGTATTTCAAAAAAGAAACCCCATCTGGTTATAAGATTATCTTAGTCCGCCTATGTTCATTTCAGTCGACCCCCGTACGTCTACATTTAATGCACAAATATCCTCAACTAGACATAACTTACAATATAAATTATACAACTTGCAATACTTGTTTAAGTGTAAGTTACACAGGTACCTTAATTCCTAAATAGTTTTCTCTGTGATCTTTTCTCTCTCTTGAAAGTTACTCATTTGTCGCTTTTAATATTTAACGTGTTGAAGGACAGAATAGAAAATGACGTCAGAGTGGAAGAGAATAAAAGAAAATGTTAATTAAAGTAAAATCGTTAGACAAACAGAGGAGAAGAATATCTACAAAACACAAGAAATGGAATTTTGACTGCGTAAAAACAAAGTTAAACAGACTTAGAAATATAGTTTTGAAAAATGCGTAAGATATCCAAGTTGTTGTTGTTGTTGTTGCTGTGTGTGTGTGTGTGTGTGTGTGTGTGTGTGTGTGAGTGTGAGTGTTTTGTACAAAGGGAATTGACTCAGAATTTAAATGTCAAAGGTTAGATTTAAACCCTTTAGGTATTGACGATGGAATGGTTGTTATTTCCTGATTAATGTTCTTTTGTATCCTGGGTATCACATAAGACTGCATCTCATGGTGAACTTTCAATTCTGGAAATCTGTGAATACGGAGTACCCCATAATCGCTATTACTCCCAGGTCCACTCTGATCCGGGGTGGTAATACCTGTTAGGGTCCCATCTATGAGTTTAATAGAACAAAAAATGAGAATTAAAATGTGTTTAAGAAACTGAGCTTGAATCAAAAATTTAACTCCCAACAGGATTGAATTAAACAAAATGTCTTTGGCATGATATAACCCAACAAAGGTTGTCATGCCCTAAAATCCAACCAATGTTCTTTTACTTAAATTATGCCAAATTAAAACAGAAAAAAATCGCTAGGTCAATGTTGACCCAGTGTTTGAATAATGATTCATCCTGATTGAAGAATCAATTCTATGGTAGCTTCGCTTTGAAACAAAGTACACTTTTTATATATACTGTGTGTTGTCCAATTAATCAATATATGATTCCTAGAATTTTACACCTTTTACTTTTTAATTTTTTTTAATAAGATAGATAAAAATAAGTACAAAAAGTGAACCATCCCAATCGGCTTGGGCTTTAGAATACTCCGACTGCACCTCTCCAGGTGGGTAAGACTCCCTCCAATAAGGCCACCTGTTGGCCGTGGATGGCGCCCCGGGAGGCTTAAGGATGGAACCCCGGTGGCTGTGCAGTTCATGACGCTCTTAGGTGGTCGTAGAGGTCCCCTCAGATCAAACGTCTGATCAAATCACACCTTCGCAACAATTATTGTACCAGCCCTATTGCCAAGTAATTTTAGATCTTTAACATCGATATATCAATACTCACGTTCATTAATTGTAAGACCCTTATCATCTTGCAACATCCTCTGGTTAAAAATAAGAGCGTCCAAATCATCCCAGGTGAAATGCAAAAATTAAAAATCCTGATAACCTTGTGTTTATCCGCCGAATTCTCATTTCTTATGCTTCGGTTTTTTTATTATAAAGAAAGGGAAGAAAAATGACTTGCTACACAGAAAATATAGGAACGAAAGAGAAGGGGAACGATAGAGGGGGTGAGCGCACAGAAGCGATAACGCTAATCTGTTTCAATCGAACATAATGAAAAGATAACCGTTACAACGGTTGATGTGTTTACGTAAGAGCTATCGTTAAATAGTTCAATATGTAAAGAACATAATAATATTGAGTTAACTTTCTCTCTCACTTTTTTTCTTTATTTCCTTTCGTTTTCATCTTTGATGCTCGATTGAAACAAATTAGCGTTATCGCTTCCGCGTGATCACTCCTCTGTCTATCTTACACCTACTCTCTTTCTTTCTTTCTTTCTTTCTTATGTTTTTGTAGCATGACATTTTTCTTCACTTACTTTCTTTAGAATAAAAACTGAATGATTCATTATTTAGCTGAGGCGACGACACTCCTAAGAAATAAGTCAGCAGATAAGCAACACCATATAATCAGGATTTACATGTTTGAGTTTTATCTTGGACGGTCTCGTTTTTAACCAGAGTGTGTTGCAAGATGATAACGGTCGTACAAATAAGGAACACAAGTATTGTGAAATTCACCATTCCTTGATTGTAGCCACATGTCCAGAAATAGATAATTATATAATTAATAGTCTTAGATATAATCATTAACTTTTCGTAACTAATAAATATTCAAGTCTGTGGCCTCGCAAGATAATTCAGAGATAATGGAAGAATCACATTCATGTTAAAACAATTATTTAAACGAATATTTCTGTGTATCTTGTTTGGTAAACTATTATAACAAGATGCACTGGCGCAGCATAATCTTCACGTTAACTTTGTCTTTATTTTACATTTGTCTTACATATATATGAAGAAAATGTTTTCAAAAATATAACAGACAGAGGATGTTAGGATCAAAGGAATACATTTTTTCACATGCAATGATCACGTCATCAGCTTTCGTATATAAACGCACATATAAAAAATAACGGTAAATAACATTATATTCACACATTCACCATACACTTAACATTTTTCATTTTTCTCCCTTACAAAATTTATTTTGCATTGTCCTGATGATGGTTTATCATAAACCGAAATACTTAAGTATAGACATAAATTTTTCCTTTGATCATAACATCCTGTGTCTGTTATATTTTTGAAAACATTTTCTTCACATATTGTCGGATTAATTTCCTCATCGTATTTCCTTGCATATATATATATATATATATATATATATATATATATATATATACATTTACCAACCAATCCACATGAGAAGAATGTGACACAAGGTCAATTTATCAAGCGGCGTTTAAGGATTTGAAATAAGAGTTTTCCTTCTTCTAGACTCGTTGTCTAACCAAGATTAAATAACCCTCTCCGCCCTACTATTTACCCATAGATCGAGGGAGAGTAGTTGGATTCATACTTTTTCCTATGGTATTAGCGCTATGGGGAATGTAAACAGCCTCGTCTAGGATTCGAACTCGGATTAACGCATCCATTTCCTACGACATTAATCATTACACGCGCCTCCATAATTGCAAGTATAAGCTTGGTAAATGGTGTGTTGTATGTGTGAGTCTCTCTCTCTCTCTCTCTCTCTCTCTCTCTCTCTCTCTCTCTCTCTCTCTCTCTCTCTCTCTCTGAGTGTGTGTTGTGTGTAATGATTTCTATGTATCTATTGAATATGAAAAGTTAACAGAAAACTTTCCAATCTGAATTCCTTTTCTTTCCTTATTTGAATTAGTCTTTAGCTTTTATCTTATTAATGAAACAATTTAAATTCATATGAGTTCAAGTGACCAGTCTGTATCAGGTTAGGCATCCGCCCTCCTCTCTACATTTATCTTGAGTAATAAGGTGAGAATTTTGCTGTCTCTTCGTCTTATCTTACAGAAAACATTTTATCCGAATGCTTTTCTGTCTCGTCAAAAAAATATCAAATGAGGTGTTTGACTGAAACTTTTTTCATATCTGCTTCATTAATCTTTGGCTTATCAATGAAAAGTTTTGAAGCCAATAAGTGACAAAGTGGTGCTCTGAAAAGAATGATAGACAAGCATTCATTGTCATTTATATCTCATCAACGGGTGATGACTCACATGAGGGAAATGATGGTTATTGTTACTTAGTTCGAGTTTATCAGAATTATCGTTTTGTCTTTGCTATAAGTTAAGTTTAGTATTATTAATGTCGGCAGAATGGCCTATTGTCGGTATCAACGGAACAGCGAGGGTGTATGTCCCCTTTTCACTAGCGCTAGAGTATTCTAGCCGATTTTAACAATGCTGTTGTTTGGAGGGTCTCTATTTTTCCTCTGATTTCCAACTCAGCCTGATTCTTTTCCAAACCCTCCGAAACTGTCCCAAGGCCACCAATGACAACTGGTACGGCCTTTACCTTCATGTTCCAGTTATAGGTCCAGGTATTTGGGTCTCTTTTCGTTTCTCCTTCACTTTCACTCTGATCCACCGGAATGGTAAAATTCACGGGGTGACAGGTTCTCTTAATCTTGTTAATTAACACTAGGTCTGGACTCCTAGCTGGGATTAGTTGATCTCAGTCCCAAAGAATGTTGTTATTATTACTATTTATAATGTAATGAATATATAAATACCTTGGTACCCCCGCACTATAATCTGATTGGACAGTGTCCTCTATAAATATTCGACACTGTGTTGGTACAAGCGCTTAAGCCTACTAGTCCAGTGTGCTTCACTGAACCTGATGAGTTTGTTGATAGCGTCAATCCAAGGGGACCGTCCCCCAGGGAATACCTGCCCCCTCGATTTAAAGGGCAGGGCTGGGTTTATTGCCCAGCGCCTGAGGTGCCCCCATTGAGGGGAATGCCGACGGGATCGATGCAATTTTTCTACCTACCACCAATGAGTCTCGGCTTGTGGGTGGGCCCACGTAAAAAGGCCTTGTGCCGTATCGTGTACAAGTGGGGTACATGTAAATATCCCTAAGCCTACTAGCCTACTAACCAGACTACCACCACGACTGATCGATACTGCTACTCGACGCAGCAGCTACTCCTGCGATTATATACCTTACTACCAACTTCATAATATATCCCTTAACCCGGATGTATCAATTTATAATAGAGATCTTGTAGTTGTTGCTGGGGATCGAGTGAAAAGTTGCTTCAAAAGGATTTAGGAATTTCTTCTGACATTAACGATGCAGGGTTTTCAATTGTCATAATATTTCCCTTTATGGATGACAAATCCAAATATAAATATTCAAGAGATTTTGGTGGGTAAAAATAATCATCAGAAATGAATTATCTACATTCACTACTGATTAAAATATCGAAAAACGTTTTAGAATCGAACCCAATTCAAAATGGGAAAAGGGAAATAAAAAAATGAATTTATTCCGCTAACAGAATTCCACAAAATTGGAAAAATAAACAAATGAAATAATTGATCAGTTTGCATTTAACTAAATGAATGAAAAAAATAAAATGAATTGAGTAATTAAAACTTAACGAAGAAAAAAATATCAATTCTAAATTGGCTGTTTGCTAGAGAAAGAAAATGAAATATTTTGCAGGTGTTCCACCCTTTCATCTTATATATATATATATATATATATATATATATATATATATATATATATATATGAGAGAGAGAGAGAGAGAGAGAGAGAGAGAATACAGTTAAATGTAAATTAGGAACGTTTGCATAAAGTGATCGCTTATCACAGAGCAGATACAAAACCTAAAAATACAGAAATGTCAAACTTTATGTAACTAACTTCTAGTGGAGCTAATCATAATTGGAATATTCTTTGTTATATATATATATATATATATATATATATATATATATATATATATATATATATATATATATATATAGGGTGTGTCTTACTGTGTGTGTGTGTGTATATGTAGAAGGAATTAGAGGGTTTAAAAAGATGTCCTAAACAATAAAATAATTAAATAACGAAACGAAGACAAGCCTAATGCATATATAACCCAATGCGTACCCTAACATTAAACAACATAAGCTTCAATGTAAAATATCACCTACAAAGTTTATATCATAGACAACGTTGCTACATTGTTATGTGCTACTATATATATATATATATATATATATATTATATATAATATATATATATATATATATATATATATATATATATATAATAAGGGAAATTGATAGCCATTGCTCTTTATTCTGGGTACATTAATTGCATATCCAACATATATGCAGGAGTAGAAACAATTCAACAAGTGACTTAAATATGAACTATTTCTATAAAATTTGATGATACATTGATGTAGATAATCAAAAAAAACAGTAACAAAAAACTATACATAGATCCCATATATACATATAATTATCCTCTCTCCAAGAACATCTAAAAAAGCCTAACCTACTCACCAGTTTTAATAATAAGAATAACATATTTCAATAATTATGATTCATTAAATCATCCTCGAACAATTTATAGCATTTAACTGTTACCATAATTCAATCGAATATCAGATTAAAAGAGATATTGCTGACCCAAGAGATGGAACCCTGAAATTTACAAAGGAAGAGAAATCAAACCGTATCCTCTGGTGACATTTTCAAATAATGTATTCTCATTAACAGAATAATTATGAATCGCTGGACAAATTCTGAGACTAAAACTAATATTCAGATATTTATTTCTAGAACCGGTATTAATTACTCCCAGTGGAATATCATTTAAAAGACTAAACTGATTATAATACATAAGATAGATGGAAAAATATTAAATATCGGATGAATTAAAGAAACAAATGAGGATAGATAAATATTATTCCCAGAAATCCTAACCTTAAAAGGATATAGCAAAAACGTAAACGTTCCAAAAAGTAACATTTTAATTCTCATTTTACACATACAAATCTCGAATAAACTGTGAGAGAGAGTATTATGTAATTTGGTAAAAAAGTTAGAACGTTCGAAAGGTTCGAGAAGATTCTAGAAGACTCTACATCGATTTCTATATAATGAGGAAACCTTAGATTTTGAATCAGTTAAGTCCTGGAGACCGAGGGAGTAGTAGAGCCCTGGAGACCGAGGGGGGAAGACCAGTTGAGTCTGTGGCCGTGGAGTTGGCTTGACATTAGACGGGGGTCCTGGTGTCACTGATGTGTGAAACTTGAGATTTAATATTTTACACTGGACGAAGTTGAAAACATATTTTAAGTGTGAAGCCTGATAATTGGAACGAAGTTCAGAGCATCATTAAAAACATATTTAAGGAAGCCGACTATCTCTCTCTCTCAATAACTTTCATTAAGAAAATAAATTCATGAAAAGCAAGAAATACTGTCCACATCTTTATTTACTTCACGCCAAAGAAATCCTACGGGAACTCATGAATGAAAGCCATTAAAGTGTATACGTGTCAAAAAGTCAAATTGGCCGTAACGAAAAGCACGCGGCCTGTGTAAGTGATATCTTTCCCTTGACCAAAAGAAGGGAGGAAGGGTTGCAGGCCACAGACAATTACTGCTACGTGTTAGTTGAAAACAAACCCCAAGAAGTCTATACCTTATGAAAAAGACGACGGCCACATAACTTATACGAAGTAGTGCCGTGAAAGAAACAAACCCCGTAACGTTACGTATCCCGAATTGGTACCGTGACTATGAACAACCCGTAACGTTACACAAACAAAACCGTGTTTAATAAATAATTACTTAGTGTTATTGATTTATAATGTTATTGTTATATTCTCAAATGTATTTAAAGCAATCCTATGTATAATTGTATATTGAAATCAATTAGAATAAAATTAAAATAAGAGTAATATTTTTTTTTGTTTCTATCTAATTTCATTAGACTTTCTAATTCAGTATGGTTTTTAATTATATTAAAACGTAGATATTTGTCCTCGGAGGGCGCATATTTTTTACTAGTAAGAAAAATAATTTAGACACGTAAAAACGTGACAATAATTCGAAATTATCTTACCTGATCAAAACTTTAACAAGAAAAATCCAATAATACGTTGACATGATTTTTTTCTCAAACAACCACCTTTTAGAATTGCATTATAAGCCAATCTTTCAAATTTTTAAATGCAATTTTCCTACTTTCCTAACCAACCTCTTTGCCCTTATGGCAAAGACCAACACCTTTTATCATAGATGGGCTAGAAGGCGGTGGCTGAAGATTTTAGTGTCCTAGTGGTGAAGTTCCAATTCTGGAACTTCTAGGAATGTGGAGTATCCTTTTATTGCCATTACTCCCAGGTCCACTCTTACCTGGAGTGTAGTATATGTTGGGAGATTACAAAATTGTGTTTAAAAATGAGTTTCATAATAAATTGAACACCCAACAAGAATGAATAGAAGAAAATGTCTTCGGCATAAAATAACCCGGTTGACATGCCTTAAATCCAACCAACCAACCTACTTTGCTAAGAAAGATTTTGTACGATAATCAACATAGACAAAAATATCTTCAAATTTTGTTCTCTTATAAAATCTCCTAAGAATAATATTAGTAATTATAAACTCAGGCATTAGCAAATAAAAAATATGTAAATGCATATGTTAGAATTAAGTTAGGCATACGTTTGCAGAGAAACACTTATTTTCACAGCTGCGCAAAATATTTTACTAAATTTAGACAAGACTCAATATAGATAAAACCAGCAATATCTGTGGATATACCACAGTATGATAATTTAATTTTTACGTTTGATATGTTTACTTTAGGGCTATTGCAAAATAGTTCAAAATGTAAAAAGTATACTCTTGATTTAACCTCTCTCTCTCTCTCTCTCTCTCTCTCTCTCTCTCTCTCTCTCTCTCTCTCTCCCTCTCTCCCTCTCTCTCTCTCTCTCTCTCTCTCTTACTTTTTTTTCTTCTTTAATCTGTTATGTTCCATTGAAACAAATTAGTTATCGTTTCCGCGAGCTCACCCCGTACCTCTATCTTTCCCTTACTCTCTTTCTTTCTTTCTCTCTTTCTTATTTTTTCTGTATAGTATGTCCCTTTTCTTCCCTTTCTTTCTTTATAATAATAAAGGAATGGTCAATTATTTAGCCGAGGAGACTACATTCATAAGAAATAAGAATTCGGCGGATAATCTGGATTTAGATTTTTGCATTTCATCTTGGACGATGTGGACAGCCTCATTTTAACCAGAGGGTGTTTCAAGATGACAACGATTGTAACATTAAGAAACATGAGTATTAATATATAGATCCTCTCTTGAAAGTTAATAATTGAATGTTTATAAAGATATTTCGCGAAATAAATGTTCAGTTGTTTTCCAGAAAACTTTTATTATTATTTCCTTCTATTGAAAGGAACGCAAAGATTTGTTTGGACTGTCACTGTGTAGAGTATTAAAATATACCAGAGGCCGGAAAATGAACAAATTCCATGTATTGAAAATGAAAACTGATTGGAATTTATGAATTCAATAACATTCTCTCTCTCTCTCTCTCTCTCTCTCTCTCTCTCTCTCTCTCTCTCTCTCTCTCTCTCTCTCTCTCTCCACGCATACATACCAATACCCCCCTCCACATATATATATTTTGTTGAACAACGCTGCCTAGCCTAGAAAATACAGCAACAGACATCGGCCTCCAAGTTTTAATAAAATGGAGTCACCAACATCTATTAAAAAAAAAGTATCGACCCACGCAGTATTTACCAAGAGAGAAATGAACCATGAATAAACATTTTCAAATTAATCACTCCCTGGTAATCAACATTCTTATTTCAGTGATTTTTGTGTAGTCTAATCTCCTCGATATGTTTGATGTGATATAAATCTGTGCCGTGTTGTTTTATGATTTTAGAATGAGTGTACAATAAAGGCAGTCATATTATTTTCTCCTGCTTTGATGACTATTGTGACAATGAGATATTTTGTATAAAATAATGTTGAAAAGGAAAATAAAAAAAAATGTAAAAAACAAAAACAAAAGTAAAATATAAGAAAAAGCTTTAAAATCAGTGATTCATATACTGAAAATACTTATTTATATTTAATGAGTTGGTAATTTTTGGTAGATACCTCAAAAGAATAGAATTCAATATATGAATCCTAACGAGAAAACACAAAATTCCTTAAAGAAAACATGTTACATAATTTATTTTCCCAAATTAGAATATTGAAAACATTTGATACAATTTGGTGTGTTGAAATTTGTTGGTCTTCACTATCTTACCATTAACTAGGCTTAATCTAGCACCCTACAAGGACAGAATGTTAGGTTCCCTGAAACATCTTTTAATTCTTTCTTATGCATGCACATGTCGAATTCAATTGCACACATATTGGCGCCAAAATTCTTTCCTGAGCATACACCAATCTAATTAATTGCCACGCATATACGCTTATTTATTAACATGCACACACACGTTTAATTCACTCTTACACATAGGAATAATTCAATCCGATCCATATAGGTGGTCCTATGCTTGTCACGGTACTTGATGAGATGACTTGGTTCCGTGACTACCACATATGTCTCTATCTAGTTGTTCTTCCGATGAGTGTGTGTTCCTTTGATCTGTAGAACTGCGATCGACGCAGCTTAGTTGGTGCGTCTTTGTGACGTGTCTGAAGATTAGTGGAAATGAGCTGCCGCAGGTGTTGGCAACTATAAGAACGAGACAACACAGCGGAATCAAAATTCATACCATATTTTGATTGTAATGTTTCCAATTTTAAACAAAACAATTTCCTGTGACTAACAAAAATAACTTTTTCACTTTTCATTTCGTTAAAAATTACTTAACTCTAACAAAACGAAACTTGCCGTGCCACATAGATATTGTTTAGAATATTACACAGATCCTGTATTTTGTTAAAGTTCACTGATGAAAATGTGTCGAAAATTGTCAATTTTGTCTAAATGAATTCTATATGACTACATACCATCATTGTATTATATAATTTATTCATCTTTACATACCTTATCATAAATTCTTAATTCATTCCAATACATAATTATACCTAATTTATTCTCACGCATACATGCGTCTAATTCACTCCGACGACTTTTTCACACTAACTCATACTTGCAACTAATCTACTCTCACGCAAACTCGCCTAAATCCTTCCCGCGCCCAAAAATGCATAATCAAATCTCACGCATACCTACACCTCAATCATTCCAATGCATAATTTATTCTAATGCCTAATTCATTCTCGCGCATCCATAAACAAGCCCAATTCACGCTCTCACAGAAATACTCTTAAAGCTGTCCTATTCAAACGAGTTTAATTCATTTCCGCCTAAAAATATACGCTTGATTAAACCCACATGCATATACGCATCTAAGTCATAGAGACATATGCATATACATAATTAATTCCGATACACCTTCACCTAATTCACTCACACGCATAAACACATCATTCTTTCTCACGTATACTCAAGCCAAATTCCCTCACACCCTCTAACACATGTCGAATTCATTCGCATGCATACACGGGTATGCCTAATTTACTCTCACGACTTCTCAAAAATAATTTGCTACCACGCATAATGTGGCCTAATACATACCCACACATATATACACCTTATTAATCTCGACACATTCAGCATTTAATTAATTTCCACACGCACACACGCGCCCGCCTGATTCCTTCTTACACATACACACACCGAATTGACTCACATGCATAAACACATCAAATTCAATCTCACGCATACAGGACCAATTTCATTCCCAAGCATACGCGGTTCTAATTCTCTCACGCATACACGGGTCTAATTTATTCCCATATATACATGGGCTATTTCTTTCTCACGCCTACCCTCATCATTCATTTCCCATACGCATGACTGATTAACTCTCACGCATAAGCACTAATTCATTTCCCCGCTTACCCACGCTTATTTTCACTATTTTTTTCTAATTCATGTACAAACCTAATTCCTTCTAACGCCTACACATGCCTAATTGACTATACGTGCCTGATTCATTCCTAGTAACACGCATTCACATTTCATTTCCATACGAACATGCGCTTAATAATCTCACGCATACTCACGCCTAATTAATTCACATGCATGTATACAGTTAAATCATTCTCACGTATACACACCTAATATATATATATATATATATATATATCATATATATATCATAATCGTTTATATACCTAACTTCGCTGCCTTAGACGTGTACTGGGCATCACCTGGAGGGACAGGATCACAAACACAGCAGTCCTAGAGAGAGCCCAACTCCCCAGCCTCTACTCTCTACTGAGACAATGTTGTCTCCGATGGTTGGGTCATGTATGTCGGATGGATGATGGACGAATCCCGAAAGACATCCTGTATGGAGAGCTTACGTCTGGTAAAAGACAGATTGGTCGCCCCCTGCTACGATTCAAGGATGTCTGCAAAAATGATCTCAGGTACTTTGGCATTGTCCCTTCTAGTTGGAAAAATTTGGCTCAAGACCGCCCTCGGGGGCGGCAGAATCTCCATAGAGGACTGTACATGTCAGAAGTCACCCTAATACAACATCATGAAGCTAAGAGGTCCATAATAAAGCAACAGCAACAAAGCATCGGAACATCATCATCTACAGGGACAACCTACAAATGCAAAATCTGTGGTCGAGAATGTTTCTCAAACATCAAACTTCATAGTCACAGGAGGCGCTGCAACTTCAGGGGCACACAAAAAACTCATAGTCTTTCGAGACTGAATTGCCAATGATATATACCTAATCAGTTCTCACGCATGCGTACGCACAATTAATTTCCCTTGTACACACGCCTAATTTACTCTCGCGCAAAATCGTACATAATTTACTCTCACGCATAAACATTCTCAATTCCCTCTTCTGTGATTCATTAATCTGCATACACACACCACCACAATTCATTACATCACAAAGACGTCTAATTCCCTCTCACGCATACACACACCTAATTAATTCTCATACATACATTCACCTTATTCACTCACAAACACACACGCGATTAATTGATTTCCCAAACCTTCACGCTCCTGTATACTCGCAACAGATTCAACTAATCTCTACTCATACATACGCTTAATTTATTCTCACATGTACGCATCAAATTATTTACCACATATATACACATACAAAAAGAGTTGCCTTACTGTTCACCCACATACAGACGCCTAACTCATTTGTCGGCATACACTCGCCTAAATAAATCTCATGCATACACGAACCTAATTCACTCCCACGTATACACACGCCTAATCCCTCTTTGCACATGCGCACGCCTATTTCCATAAATATAGGCATCTTATTATTTCTCACCCATTCACTTTCTCAATTAATCCCACTCCTAATTCTTTACTATACTTAATTCACCCCTCGCATCCTTATATGCACGCACAAGTCTTGGTTTGAAAATCGCATAGGCGAGAAACTATCAGTGACCAAGAGCCGTTGACTTCATGTCCAAGCCACCTTAACTTAGATATAAATGCTCTATCCAATATTTACTTATGAATATAGCACAATATATTATTAATATCTGTATTTTGTGGCCTTAAGTAAAGAGAGAGAGAGAGAGAGAGAGAAAAGAGAGAGAGAGAGGAGAGAGAGAGGGGGGTTAATATATCTATATGTTTGTTCTTTTCGTCCAGATATAATGCTTATTATAAAAAATATGTAACTTTCACAAAAAATCTGAGCTATTCTATAAACTTTATATCATATTTATCTCCTATTTTTTTATGAATCTGGATATACATATGTGAGTTTTATTGCAGCACAAAAACACACACACACAGACACACACACACACACACACACCGCGCGCGTGCACAATTATATATATATATATATATATATATATATATATATATATATATATATATATGTGTGTGTATATGCATCCGTCTATTCTAAGGTTAAACAGTGCAGTTTTTCTATTCAATTCAAATTTGACTTTAGCTCAGATAATATCATCATAGTGGAATTTTTTTATCAAAATTAAATAAAAAAAAAGAAATATATATCTTATGCAATTCCGAGTTTAGGTAAATCTAAAATATGATAAACCACAAAAAATCTGTATTTTAATGGAAACTTTGTAAGGAAGTTAATTTATGGCACAACATTCACATGAATAAGTCTGTGTCTGAACACTTATTGATATACTGAACATTATCACAATTATAGAATAAAACACTCGCACATTCTTTTTTTTTTCTTACACGGAGAATATATCAATTTTGATTCAGCTGCCATTCGCACGAATGAAACTTTCCAAATTATTAATCATTTTTCTTAATAATCGGATTTGTATCTGGGGAATATCCTGAAGTGCATGTGCAACAAGTTCTATAAATTTGGCAAACCTGGAATAATTTACGGCTTAAAATGATCCACAGAGTTACAAGGGTTAAGATCAGTTATCTTCATATGTCACAGAAGAGCATCAAAAGCGTTATATTGAAGAAACTCTCCGATTATGCATGTTTTATGGGGTCGAGCGTTGTCATCGAAGAAGATGGGGCGTGGTGCCCACTGGATGATCCTCTAAATGAGGTACGGTGAATCTTTCAAAACTATTGCTGGTAACTTTGGAAATTGATGTATCTTTGCAATATCCCAATATTTAGTTTTAAGATTAGTATTATCTGCGTTATTCGGACTATTGTCCCCATCTTCATTGTAATTGTACAACGTTTCGGACTCGGGGACCTTCTTTTCGAATTCGGGAAGTTCGAAAAAGAAGGTTCCCGAGTCCGAGAAGGTTCCGAGTCCGACAAGAAATACCTGAAAAAGGCAGGAGGGTATATCGGCCGAAACTTTGTACAAATAACAATGAAGATGGGGACAATAATCCGAATAACGCAGATAATACTAATCTTCAAGCCTCATCTCAAACATTCAGAGATTTAGTTTGAAGTTAAGCTCAAGATCTAATTCAGCCAACACCAACGGAAAATGCTTGGATATTTAGTTAATGATATTCAGTTGCCGTACAATATATGTTGTATACCCTTTTCATTACTTACTTCTATTCTTCTTCTGGCGTCTTTGATATCGTCTCTTCTAGTATCTTCTTCTAACGACTGGAATTCTAGCGTCTTGATGGTCGGTCGCACTTAATTCATTTCTTCTTCTAGATCAGTCTTGTTACCAAGACATTCACCAATCACAAAACTGTATTATTTTCTTAAGCTTTTATTTACTTAACTAAACATTTCATGTAACTAAACATCTGACTAACATAGCGTGCGTATGCAGTGAGTTCCAGTTAAGGCAGGGCATCTTCACTGCCTAACGTCCAACTGAAAACTGAGGACCCAACCAGGTCCCACGTGACTTCGCGGGCTTTCTGTACTATTCCATGGAAAGTCCCGCCCGTGATGTGAAAAGGACCATCCCTTTAGAAATACAGGGGATTGACAATAATCTTATGCAACCGCATAGATTATGTAACATATATACGAGTGTTTCCGTTTCGTTAGAATTCACTGACGATTTTCTAACTAGTATGCTATCTCGGAGTGTGGATGTACAAGCCAATTCTGTCACCACTGTTGGAGTTCCTGAATATGCTTCTAATTGAGAAATGGTAGTCAGATGGCGACGAAAGAGGACTATCAGCAATTAGTCTTTTTTTAAATTTATCTATGAATACTGTGGTGATCAATTTTAAGGCATGCCAACCCTTTCTGAGTTATTTTATGCCGAATATGTTTTGTTTTATTCATTCTTGTTGGGTATTCAATTTTTTAAAACTCAATTTGTTTTAAAAACATTTTTCGATCTCATCGTTTATCTGTTTAACCCATTGATGGGACCCTAAAAAAACATTACCACTCCGGGTCAGAGTGGACATGGGAATAATAAATATTCCAATGATCTTCCAAATTCACTGTAACTAATGCTTCGCCTCGGTATTACGTTTCATGTTTGAATCAAGATACAGTTGCAATACGATATGCTATCTTATGACAGTTAAACAGTGAATTTTTATGCATGACTCTGTCTATATTTGCAACTTTACGTTGCATGTTCAAAGCTTGATAGCTCTACTCCTTTTGATTGCCTCGTCAAATATTTTATAAAAGTAGTTGATGATAATTTTGAATGGAACGTGGTTATTGTTTTTGTTCGTCGTCCAGACTACGATCAAGAAAGGAAGTAGAGAGAAATCATTATGAAAATCAGATCGTTCTGGCAGCACAGGTATCCATGAAAATCTCTCGCCAACTATCCCTATCTACTATTGCACCCGCGAGGTCCACTGTGCATCATCCGGAATCCACGCAGAGCTGATCGAGGTAGGTCCTTGGTATGCCTATGTGCAGGTTTCCACAGGAGAACGTCATTTATGAGTTCATCCTTCCTTCTCCACTAGTGTCCAGCATTTCTTGTTCGTCTTACTTGGATGGTTTGTGTGATATGGAGCAAGTGGCCGTACAGATGTATTAGTGTGGGGTGCTGTTTCCATGATTTGTTTAAGTCCGCACGCGGCATACATGTGCAACTCCCATCTACCTTATTCTAAATGTGCTTCTTTGGGGTCCAGGTAGTGCAGATTTACAGTAGTACTGACACAATCACAACTTGGAAGAATTGTCACTTTTACTTATCATTGAGATCAGTTTTCCATATGGTTGATAATCTGTCTACAACCGTCCTTGCCTTCCCTATGTGTGCATTAATATCACTTTCTGTGGATGAGATATTACTACCCAAGTGTATGAACTGGTCTAACAATTTTAAGGGTTTACCATTAAGTGTGTAGATGTCTCCATCCTGTTTAAAACTCATGAACTAAGTTTTATTGGCCTCTGGTCATTGGTCATAAAAATAATCAACTTTTATTCATTCTCATGTTTATAGTTTTTTTATATAGTCAATACCAGATTATTTTACCGGACATTGAATCATCGAAAGAAAATATCAATATAATCACTTTACCCATAATCTTTTGTTTTGTTTTTGTTTTGGGTTCTTATTACGGCTGACATTATTTCAAATTCGGTCAGTGATCTGAACAGAAAAAACCCATCTTTTCATAACGTTGATGTTAAATTATGAATTGCTACATTCTGTTCAGCATTTCTATTCGCTTTTCTAATTCTTTGTTCATCACGTTCAATGTATTCAACCACGAGTTCAATATGCTGAAATGAATTGAGTACAATTTCAGGAATAACGACAAATATAACGATCAAATTAAAAAAGAATCTTTGATTGAAATTACTATAGATCGAATTCGTTCGATTAAAGACATTTCTGACAAATTAGAACAATTACGTGCTTATTGATATTTTCATAACTTAGTCTGGCACAAGGACAAAATAAAAACAAAATACTTGATGCTGTCGTAACAGTTCGTGCGTTAAGTCGAATACTTAAAGTTTTATATACACTAAGAATCTATATATTTAGTAAACTTTAAATTAATTTACCACATTTCAATAGATTTTACAGTGAATACCAAATACACCCACACCCACACAGATATATATTGGATACAGTCATAACGTCACAACCAACAAGCATTTTCATAGACACACGCATGACAATATACGCCCAAGTACAAAAAAACGCTTTCACGTAAACATACAACACGAGAATACAGTTGTATAAAAATATCATCATTTTCAAAAAAAAAAAATATTCATTTAAAAAGAAATGCCATAACTAGACTGCTTCAGTTCCAGTGATCTTTTGGAAAAAGAGATATTATCTCGAAAATTCAAGAATTAAATACAGGTTAACACACAACATCATTGTTACCGTATTAATATTTTTTTCTTTACACCTGCATTATGATAGCCTTCTAAATCAACCTCCTAACCAATATATATATATATATATATATATATATATATATATATATATATATATATATATTATTATTATTATTATTATATTATATTATTATTATACTAAGCTGAGTTTATCAACCTTCTCCAGCTAAAGGATTTTTTTTCTATTTATTTTATGGACACAATATCTATACTTAGATATTCCTTGGTGTTAGCACTACAAAGTGTATGAAAAAAAATTCAGTTTAATTGGCTTTAATTAGGCGTAATTAGCAATTAAGTCAACGACCGGCCAATCCCTGTCTTAGAGACTCCTGTCTCTCTTCCCATCTCCGTTTGTCAGTTAACTCTCCTCCCACTCTGTATTTGTCAGTTGAGCAGAGGGAAAAAAGAGTGAAAAATCCAGCAGCCATCGAGATCACCTCACACACACCCCTAACCCCCGTAGATTCGCCCACTTCCCTTTCTTCAGGCGAATCTTATGCAAATGAGCAAACGTTTTGGTTTATTTTAATATAAAAACAAAAGTATTTTTTTACGGCATGATTTCAATTTTAGTTGAGCGTAAATTTTACGAAATTGAAATCATGCTTTAAAATAGATTTTTTTAAATTACTTTAATTATTAATTCATAGAGTATTAAACTTACTTTAAAAAATATTTCATGTTGGGTAAAAAAAAATAGTTATATATTCAAATATTATGGAATTCAAATGAGCAAACATTGACTGTTTAAGTGAAAGTTTTCTTCGGGCTTAAAAATTTGTTTTAGTTAAAACTAAAACAAACTAGACTGACTTCTTATTTAGGTCGGTAAAATTAAAACGGAAAGTTTTTTTGCTGGTACCAAATGACAGTTTAACTGCAGTCTATGAATTAACATTTTGCGAATTTGGTTACGGTATTAGGGGATTAAGGTTGTTTTTAATTACGTATTGCTTAAAAAAATAAACAACAAAAAACACAAATTACTATAAATTTTATGTTGAAAAATATTTTTTAAACTAAGTTTAATTGAAATTATACATTGCTATATTAACACAAACAACTGTCTCAATAATAGATTCAATAATTAATTTCAATGGTTAATTAAATGAATAGTAACTTGGTTTTTTGTTGTTTATTTTTTAAAGCAATACGTAATTAAAAACAACCTTAATCCCCTAAAACCGTAACCCAATTCGCAAAATGTTAATTCATAGAATGTAGGACTGACTTCTGACTTAGGTTGAAAAATTAAAACGTAACATTTTTTGCTGGTACCCAATGACAATTTAACTACAGTCTATGAATTAACATTTTGCGAATTGGGTTACGGTTTTAGGGGATTAAGGTTGTTTTTAATTACGTATGGCTTTAAAAAAATAAACTCTGTCTTTAGTCTTTTTATTTATGCAGAAAATAGTATCAATCAAATATATACCACTCCGATATTACAGTCTGAATAATACAAATAATTTTAATCTTTGCGGAGTTCCGTCATGGCCTCTTGCCTCAAAACATGCTTGCCGGTGACTGCTGAAAAAACAAAAAACAAAAGAAAAACACCAGCTACGATTGAAGTCCGTAGCGGAAGCGGCGTGAAAAACAAAAACAACTAGGGTTTAGGGTTTAGGATTTGGGGTTGGGGTTTAGATTTAGTTTAATGGAAAATAAATAAATAATTTGGGCTCTGTTTTTTCTGAGTCACCCTGTATACAGGGTGACCCAGAAAAAAACAGAACTTTGTAATAAAACAGTTAATTTAACTAGGGGGGTTTAGGGTTAGGGTTGGGTTTTCAGTGGAAAATGCCTTAAGTTGGTTCTTTTTTTTTTTTTTTTTTTTTTAAGTGATACCGCTTCGGATACAGGAAGCCAGGACGGAACTCCGCAAAGATTACCATTATTTGTATTATTCAGACTATTGTTCTCGTCTTCATTGTTATCTGTACAAAGTTTCGGCTAATGTCCCTCCGGCCTTCTTCAGGTATTTCTTGTCGGACTCGGGAACCTTCTTGTAATTGGGAGCCATCACAGAACTTTGAAACCAACCCTTTATTAGGTCCACGGGGGTATCCTGTTCTCATTCCACTAACCATAGCTGCGGTACAGGTGTTAAGCTGTGTTAATTATTATTCTGTGTTACTGCTGTCCCTGGCCAGGATTGAACCTGCAGTCTAGAGATAACTGGCATTTAGAACTGTCTTAATCTAACTCCTTTATCTACTAGGATATGTGTTCAATTGGACAATCCAGTGTGAATTTTTTCAATTGCAAAAGTTACAATTTATTTTGTAAAAACGGATTTTAAGTAGCCTCTTGGCAGGCATCTTGATCAAAATGGACGAAAAAAACGTTTTAAATATATCAAAAATAAATTATATGTGTAATGTTATTTTTGCCTTTTTACTGATGCTTATTATGTTACTACTTTTCGACTTAGACAAAAATTTGACCTTAAGTAATCAATTTAATAAATTTTAGTTCGTTTTTAAAAATGAAAAGCAGATGATATTTTGGCAGATCCTACTCTTTTCCCTAATCATCTAGCGAGAGCTTAATGGGTGACCCAACGGGTCACGTTTTGTCTAGTATATATATATATATATATATATATATATATATTATATATATATAAGGACCTATATGAGTCAGACCCTATCTACCTAGGTTTCACCCGAATGGTTCTTCAAGATAATTCTGAGTGAAGGCGCTTGTCACAAACGTTTTTTATTGTTGTATCGGGTATCTGATTGGGTAAAAATTAGCATAAGTGTTAAAAAAAGCTCGCAATAGTTCATTATAAAAAAAACAAGCAAGCTACTAAACCAAAGAACAGAAATCCTTATCTCATGTAAACATAGAAAGCATGGCTCCTTTGCCAAAAAAATAAAGATAAAATGAAATAAAAATAAAAACCAATGTCTGTCTATTCTAGACAGTTCCATGTAGGTCTCTGAAAAAGCGTACTTTATTCGTGAACAATACAAATAAGATATTTTGTTAGAACATTTTTGGGTGAATGTAACCCATAGATGGGACTCTAACATGTACTACCACTCCAGGTCATACTAGACCTGGGATTAATAGGAATAAATAGGTATTCCATACACCTCAGTTACAGAATTGGAACTTCAGCATTAGATGTAGTATAACATCATACACAGGACACCTATTATTAATAATTCATTGCAATTTAGCCTTTCTTGGGAAGATTTGCTATTCGGATATAATTCACATCATCTATTCTTTTAAAGAATTTTAAAGAAATTCAACGATCTTACGAAAGATTGGCAGCTCAATTTAGATTTTCTCTAAAAGGGAGATAATCCTTTTAAACTCCTTAGTGAAAAAGTCAATATTCTAGTAAAGAGTGACAATTCCGTTCAGCTCTTCGGAGAAAGGGATGGAAAGACAGTTAGCAAAATTCCTGGAATGAGTAGTAATGGATTACAAAACCAGGGGATGATGCCTAATCTTGTAAAATTGGTTTCTATTGATGAATTAAGAATTGGTTAAAAATCAAAAGGGGACTAAAAGAAACTGAAACAATATTAAAATTAAACACAAAAAAGAACGGACTTGTTACATAGGAAGATCAAAGAAAAAACGAAACTCTGAAATAGGGACTCTCCCTGGCGTAGTGGCTAATGTGCTGAATGCTATCATCATAGTAAGCGAGTTCGAACTCCAGTCGCGATATTACGTTCAGCTACCGGTTAAATATAATCACTACTTTATTTCTATAATGATGATTTTAGCATTAAATAACCCACAAAGATTAATATGCGATTAAACAAATAAATCAATTCAAACCCTGAAGTAGATATGCACGAGATACCATTGCATTTAACCATACATATTTATGTCTACATAGCTAAACTGCAATATATCGTTATTTGCTTATATATATTTCATATAATTTACGAAAACAGACTTGACTCTCTGTTCAAAACCAATAATTCTTCTTTTATGGGAAACTGTTATGACCTGTTTAGGGGGCAATAAATAAAACTCCCTGGATCCATCTTTTGGCTATGGGTTGCGATCAGTGATGCTTAAGGATGGAACACTGGTGGTTGAACAGTCAATGAAATTTAACTC
>CM042137.1:151790623-151810623 GCA_023376005.1 Doryteuthis pealeii
ATTGTAATCTTAAGACTGACAACAACGTCCCTAACTTTATTGATCTTTTTCTGAAAACCTACACATATTTATATCCATTAAGAGATAAATCTCTGACATTTCAACCATTATACCTTCAGGCAGCACCAAGATAATCTTTCAATTAAGTAATTTTAGCACAGTTCATTCGGAGAGAGAAATGTCAGTATATCCGCCTTTGTCCTTCTTTATTCTGTTCCGAGCTTAAGTCAGTCAGTACAATAAAATAGTTATATGCTGAAAAATAATAATGACTACGAAATATTCTATAATAAAAGATATTTCCAAATGCAGTCTTAAAATAATACCGTAGCATATTTGTTAAGGTCACCAATTTTAAGATCGAAGAAAATATGATGTCGATAGAAAGTAGAGAAATACAGTAGTTTTAAATACCCCAATAAACTTGAGGACAGTAGTCCGAAAAATCAAATGTTTAGCTATTGACCAGTTATCCGGTTGTTTTGATACATATATATATATATATATATATATATATATATATATATATATATATATATATATATATATATATATTTATTTACCAATTCCTCCGCCGAGCAGATGTGACACAGGTCAATTTGTTAACGGAGTTCAACGGTTTGAATTTAGAGATTTCCTTCTTCTAGATCGGTTTACCAAGGTTAAAGAGCCCAGTCAGCCCTAATATTTATCCGTAGCTTGAGGATTCATACCTTTCCCAAGGGTTTAGCGTTAAGTGAAACAATTATCTCATCCAGGATTTGAACTCGGGGCGACAAGTCCATTTCCCATGAATTTAATCATTACACACACTAGTATATGTTATGCAACAACAAGAACAACTACAACAAAGACTGTGTATTATGGGCACATCACGTGGATTAATAGATAGAGTGTTAGTGAGTTTGGTTTCACCAAGCGTGTTTTATATTCTTGGTCTTGAGTCACAAATAAGCTAGGCTCAGTAAATAACTAGTCACTTACAATAATAACTAAGCTCCGTGTATTTGTAGATCCCGAAGAGTAACCAAAAGAGAAGAGCAAAATATAGACATTGATTGGTAAAGGCATGTCGAATCATCAAGAAAAAAGTAAAATCGTTACCCACCCTTCAATTTTTCTGAATTTTTTCCAGGTATTGACTATATTAACATTAGACGATTCCCAAAATTTGAGCTTCTAATTGAAAAAAATGGCGGTGTTTAGTCGATTTTTTAGCTCTTCAAATTTGGTGAAGTTGGCAAAAAATTGGTGACTTTTTGTAATCTATGTTTGTATTTAAAATGAGTTTCAGAGCTTCCCACCCCTAAAAATTGGTTTAAAAGCATTTTTGCCCATGCAATCCAAAAGTGCTCTCAAAAACGTTTTAAACTGAACCAATTTTAAGTTATTGATGATTTTTTCCTTGCAAGATCAATATCCTCATGTGGCCCTGCATCTATGACAAAAGTTTTTCTATTACTATTTCACATATATTGAACATTATTTGTACAAAAAAAGATAGTTTGATATTTGCTCAGAACCGAAATTAGAACATGATGAAATTTTGCAAATCAGAAATCATCAATAACTCAAAATTGTTTAAGACTTTTTTGACAGCAGTTTTGGATTTATTGGGCTAAAATACGCTTAGAAATCAGTGCTTAGGAGTAGGGAAGCTCTAGAACTTATTATACAGACAAAAATAGATGATTAAAAGACGCCTTTTTTACGACAACCCACCCGAATTTGAAGAGTTATGTTGATTTTTAGAATCAAAATAAGCCCGTCAATTTATGGAATTGGAAACTCAAATTTTGGGGATTGGTTAACTTTAAGATAGTCCTCACCAGTACAAAACTTCAGAAAAATTAAAGTGCGAAATTTTAACAAATTTTTGCAAAATCTTAAAAAATTTTGTAGCTTCGGTTCTGAGCAAATATCAAACTATCTTTTTTGATACAAATAATGTTCAATATATTTTAAATAATAAGAGAAAAAATTTTCATAGACGCAGTGGCCAATCGGGATATTGATCTTGCTATGAAAAAATCAGAAATCATTAATTACTAAAAATTGGTGGATTTTAAGATTTTTTCATAGCAATTTTGGATTCCCTGAACGAAAATGCTTTTATAAACCAAATTTTAGTAGTAGGAAAGCTCTAGAACTCAAATTAAATGACAAAAATAGATTACAAAAAGTCGCCATTTTTTCGCTACCCCTCTCAAATTTGAAGAAATAAAAATAAAAATAAAAATAACTCCGCCAATTTTTGGAACTGGAAGCTCAAATTTTAGTGATTGGCAAACTTTATCATAATTCACCCTTGGACAAAATTTCAGAAAAATTGAAATGAGTGGGTGACATGGCCTGAATGATTTGACATGGAATTACCCATAAACAAGTCATCGTCATTAAAAATAAGAAAATGATTTTGAAACTAATTATGGTTATTATATAATGTTTTGTTTTTGGTATTGATTTGTAGCTTCAATTGTTTAGTTGTTGTCTTTCCACATTGTCTCTACTACATTCTTCAAATGTCTATTGCATTTAGTAATGTTCAGCGCATATAGAACATAAACTTTTATTTTACTCAAATAATATTTTGCTCTCCCGTTTCGCTTTTAATCCCGTTTAATCTCCTTTGAACAGATTAAAGAATTCATGAGTTTCACCTTTGAAATTTATTTTATTTAAAACCCAATTCTCGATTTAGTTTCTGTAACAAAAATAAAATCCAAGCGAATCAGAAATTTTGCTGATCATCAAGTTAAACAGAAAATATAATAAAATTTAAGAAATACTTCCATCTTGGTCGATACATGGAATATGAAATTGAAATTGAAAGTTGAAATTGAATCAAAATACGTTATATGAAACTCCATTTAAAAGAGATTAAAAAAATGAGTAAAAGTTGAACTTAAATCACAGTGCAATTTAAGTCGATGAAAACATTAAAGAGAGCACTTAGAAATTACCGTGATTTGCTGTCACTTGGTCGCCAGGAATATTTACGTGTATACTGTTATGCAAATCCAAAATAACAACAATAGCTTAATATGAGAATGCTAAAAGCTACATTCAATTGAATTCAAATAAGAAAACTAATTCCATTATTCTGCAAATATTCAGGCGAGTGTATTTCACATTTATTTTTAGTAAAACAACGCTGATATCAACTCATACTTCAGGATTATTGCATTGTCTGACATTTTGAAATGATATTTTCATTCTTCAACAACCTTTCCTGAAAAGAATCTCCATTTTTGCAGCTTTTAACACAAACCATTACAGCCGTCATATTTCCCACCATTCGTGTACTGCAGTTGATATATCTATTTTAAAATACGGAAGATTTGCGATATATTTTAGAAAATATAATGTCTCGATAAGAAATCCTACAGAAAGTATATATATGAATAATTGCGTAGATTTTGTTAGGCTTGCTTCATAGATGGTGTAACGGTTTGATTTAAAACTTCCAAATTTCATATGCATATTTAATGGAAACTAAAATATTTGTTTCCTCTTGAAGAGAACAATGACCGAGAAAAGATCTATAGCAGCAATATATATATATATATATATATATATATATATATATATATATATATATATATGTGTGTGTGTGTGTGTGTGTGTGTGTGTTGTGGAACAAGTGAAGGTCAACACGTGTAGATTTAACAAGAGGGTTTATTTCCGAAAAAATACGGTACACGGTTAAATGCGATTAGTGGTACGTTGCTCTTAAGCTGCTCTTCCAGCTCCTAGAGCGGCCGCTAAATTGTTCTCAGATTAGTCCATTTTGTAGGGGTAGTCTGTCTACTCCACAACAATATATATATATACGATGAGGAAATTAATCCGACAGTATGTGGAGAATTTTTTTTAAGAAAACAAACACAGGATGTCATGAACAGTGTATACACTGAACATCTTTCATCCTTTACTCATACAAATATTCAATGTCTTGAAGAAGGTTTTAATTTAAAAAAAAACGAAATACTTAAGTATCAACATAAAGAGTTTTCATTGTTCATGACATCCTGTGTTTGTTTTCTTTAAAAGAATTTCTCCACACCATATATATATATATATATATATATATATATATATGAGGGTACGTAAATAAACACTGTGTTTATTTGATATGGCTTTTAGCTGACAATTTTTGGAGGATATATGCTTAATTGAAGTCATACCTAATTTTTTTTAATTAATTAGTTACTAATTAATGAATTTAGGCGGGCATATATGTTCAAATGTAAGGCTAAACCAATCGAGAAAATGTACATTTCGGCCTATTAGGTCTCATCAGCAAGGTTATAGACATGGGAGACTGCTCCGTGTGTTACTGGAAACCTCGACTGCCAAGCTGACAGGCGGAGAATCTAACCACTACACCAGCTAGCCAATTCCAGATTCTTCGTTCGTTTTGAACTTATTTATATTCCACTTTTTATTGACTTGCTACACGACAGTATGAACGTACGTAAATAAACACTGTGTTCATTTGATATGGATTTTAGCCGACAATTTCTGCAGGATATGTGCTTAATTGAAGTCATACCTAATTTTTGAAAATTAATTAGTTAATAATTAAGGAATTTAGGCGGGCATATATGTTCAAAAATATATATATATATAATGAAATAAAAATGATGCACGACAGACATATTTTGAGGAATAATAGAAGAATGCCCGAATCCCGACAATCAGAGAAGTATAAAAATCAAATTTGTAACCTAACAATCTTAAAGATCATATATTCATATGAAACACAAGCTTTAGACAGGAGATGCGTAGGGCTGTATAACGAATGCTAAGGTGAGTTACTTATAAGGAGGTTAAACACGGTTAAGATAGAAATAAAATGCATTAATGCACAAAACTGTAAGCGAATCAAATTACTTTACAATGCCCTCGACCAGGGCTTCCCATTTTTTGACCATGCCCCACATAAGCATATGCACAATCCTGATGTTCCCTTCCCAGGTGACATATAATACTTATAATTCAGAAGGTGAACTCCTATTCACGTATGCTGCATACTATACGCATCTTGCCTTTTTGCCACTTACGCACAGTGCAGTATAGTAGCATTCACCTGTTTACCCGTGGTTGTACACAGCTGTATATGTCTTCTTTACTTGGATATTTAACTTATATTTATTCTATCTTGGTCAGATCTGTCTATCTCTGTTTTGGTGCCTTTAGCTCGATAATCTGCTATTCTCAATCTGTCTGTCTTTGGATCACTAGATATTTCTCTACTTTTTTTTTTTTTTGGCTTGTTCTTAGTAAGGACACAATACTTTCTTTGTTTTGAGCTCATATATATATATATCCCAGATTCCAAACACGCGTGTGAGAATTTGGCTAATCGAATGAGAGCCGCCATTGCAGTCCGTCTCGGTCAACTAAAAACTAGTTTTCTCTTAGCTAACTTCACCATCATTCACATTCGTGAACCATAGGTGTAAGCCAATACAACGTTGCATCCGACCACTCACACTCCCTGTATCTTTCCATTACCCGTTTTTTACGCTACTTAACATAATTAGCAGACTACCAATCAATTACACGTGGAAAAACCTAAAGCACGAAATTACACATGTACATGCATAAGTAAAAAGTCGTCGGGGTGGCCTAAATTCGATATCAGCCTATCAGCGAAGGAGCCTATCCCCTTTTTACTAGCGCTAGACCAAGGAGGTTGTTTTTGCGTCTGAGGTAGAGCGCCACACCTACCATCAGCGTCTTACATTACTGCACAGATCTTTGTGCTACTCATACGCTGAGTTGGCGGGGGACGGTATCGAACTAGGATCCTCGACAGAGCTAACCCATTTTGTACGTGTACCCTTACGATTGGAACCACGGCCGTAGACTAGTAAAGATATTAATGCATTAAACAATTCTTTTTTAATTTGGAGGAAATTACTAAGGCATGTTGTTACAGGAATTTTACGAGATGAGAATAATATGGAGGAGGAAAAATAAATCTGAATCAAACGCCAAAGTCAGCAACTGATAACTGATGAATAATTATGAATAAATCATTAAAAGGTCAAAGGGAAGTAAGGTAGAGAATAAATAAAAATCTCATATGATCAAACTATAAGAGGAAAATATATACTTTGTAATTAGAGCCCAAATGGGATGAGTGTTGAATCAGAAATTATGGAAAACCTTTTTGTGTTGAGAACATTTTTAATTTGCAAAACATTCTTAACTCAGCTGAATAGGCTGACTAATAGGCTGGAGGTACTGAAACGAATTAGAAATAAATTGTTTACCATAATTACGTAGAAATAAACTATTATTTATTAATGACATAATGTTAGAATCACTGTGTAAGCAAAAAGGATGTAAATCATAACATATTTATCTACAAAGAATTGGATATGTGTTTACATTAAGTTAGTATCTCATTTTGTTTGTTTAATAATTTGCCATTGCTTTCAAGTACGGAGTTTTTTCTTCAAGACATAAATTACTTTCAGAACCACTACCAGAATTAGTGTTAGAATGTATGATAATGGATAAAATTATTTGTGGAGATCTATAAACATTGTCTTTAATATAACAACTAGTAGGGCCTGTGGATATACCACAGTATGATGATTTAATTACTACAACGTTTGATATGTTTACTTAAGAGCTATAACTAATAGTTCAATATGTAAAAGCTATAATAATCTTGATTTAAGTCTCTCTCTCGCTCTTTTTTACTTTCTTTCCTTTTCCACTTTTCATTATGTTCGATTGAAACGGATTAAAATTATCGATTCCGCGCGTTTACTCCTCTCTCTATCTTTCCTACTCATTCTTTTTTTATTATATTCTTTTCTGTATAGCACCTCCTTTTCTTCGCTTTTCTTTATAATAAAAACGGAATGGTCCATTATTTACTAGAGGTGATGACACTGGGATATAAGAATTCGGCAGATAAGCACCATCAGGTAATCAGGGTTTACATTTTTGAATTTCATCTTGAACGATTTGACCTGTATAATTTTTAACCAGAGGGTGTTGCAAGATGATAACGGTCATTCTTAATGAACAAGAATATTAATATCTATTAATAATGGAGATTCGCTTCCGGTTTTTGTCTGTAACAAACATTACGTCACTGCTTACATCATATTACCCAAAATCGTCATAAAATAGAATAAATACACTCAAAATTTGAACCTGCAACATTAGACAGTCCTCATTGTTTTTTTAAAACAACTTTTAATAAATACATTTGGTGGAAACTATTTTCGCTAATTCCACCAACGAAAATAAATCTTCCAAATTTGTAACCTTTAATTTAAAAGTAACATCGACTCGTTGTGCCTTTCGGGTCCTGTCAAGAGGCTTCAAATATTTGATAATTAGCGTGAGACTGAGAAGCCATCACACAGGCAGCACCTGTCACTTTGAATAAAATGAATAGGGTTGGGTTTATTGCCCAGTGTTTGAGACACCTTCAAAAAGGAATGCAGAGGGGATTCACGCAATTTTTTAAACTAATGAGTTTCGGTTTGTGTGTGGTTCTCCACTATAATAATTATTCTGTTCGACTGACATAGTGAAATGTCGGTCATTTTTTTTACCCCTCACAGTATAGTGATTTGGCTGGTTGTTTTGTTTTACGCCATATCAACACTTTTCGGATTATTTAATGCCGAATAAATTATTTTGATAAACGAATAACTCTCGTTACAACTCGGTCACCCAATGAAGTATTGGCCACTAATTGTTGCTTAACTTCAGCTTGACTTTACCATAATGTGATTTAGCTAAGTGGTCGCAGGAAATGTTTAACAGTATTAAAACCTTAAAATGTAATAACATCGCAATGGGACACTTGAAAGACAACATAGGTAGTAATCAATGCAAAAACACCAGAAGTTCTATAAATTGCTTTATTCATTTTATCTTTAAAGAGTTTAACATTAAAAAAAACACTCAATAACTGAACATTTATTGGATTGGACATCAACCTTGTCTGACAGACATGATGCGGAAATAATTTATTGTTAAGCATTACCAGAAATCTTAGACTAAGAAAAACCTGGACTAAGAAAACCTACCATAATTTTGATATAAACCTGAATACATGTGATGGTTCAAAAATATATAAAATGGTTGGAGCCTTATCGTTTGGGAGATTAAATAACATATGTGCGTCTCTTAACATATATGATATAGAACGTGGTAATTGCATTTCATTTAGCGCTAATATCCTTGGGAAAGGTATGAATCCTACTCGCCCTCCAGCTATGGGTAAATAGTAGGGCAAACTGGGCTCTTTAACCTTGGTTAGGCAACCGGTCTAGGAGAAGGAAAACTCTAAATTCAAACCTGTTAAACTCCGCTTAAGAAATTGATCTTGTGTCGCATCCTGCTCGTGCGGAGGGATTGGTCATATATATATGATATAGGATTATAACGGGATGATGGCTTATTGATTATCCATAATTTTCATCCCCATCAAGTTTACAGATCTTCGAAAGAACTTATTGATTTTTTTAGAACACTACAATTTAAATATTGAAGATACTTCCGGTGTTAAATAAGTTGATTATCTGGATGGTGATTTTAATCTTTTGAAAAAAAAGGTTTGCTAAGGTTAATACTGCGCCTATTTATTGATTTCTTATCTAACAAACGATAATTATTATACAATTCCTTAATAAGTCTATATTGAGTCAGGGCTGCCAACCTGAAATATAAAAAAAAGAAGACCCAGCTTTATTCATTTCTAGACTTCCCTCGTATGGCTGTGTGCATTTTTTGCGTAGATTAGAGGATGGGATCGTGAGTCTGCGCATGTGCAAAGCTGTAATAATGTTCCAGGAAAAAGTATGTTTATTTAACTTGCTGTTAATAACGACTCTTCCGTTTTGCAGTTGTATCACGGACATACGGCTTAGAGATCCTTGTTTTCTTCTTCTTCTTCTTCTTCTTCTTCTTCTTCTTCTTCTTCTTCTTCTTCTTCTTCTTCTTCTTGTTTCAATCCATATCGGTTAATGTCGAACAAACAATAAAAAATGAAGAAAAATAAGTTTATTACTGCTGACCTCGTCTGATTTCCCAGATGACCAATGGCCAATGCTGGGCACGTGCAAATAATTTCTGAGCTTTTAGGCTTGAAAAGGAATCGAATAGTTGGATGTTTCACAATAAATTACTGGTTCGTTTTGTTTCTAGCCCTTTTGCATTTCCTACCTGCTATACAATAAACTGGCAAAAATATGTTAACTCTTCTCGTCTCACATTATTATTTCATTCGGTATGGACAGTTATTTGGAATTTTTCAAGCGTTATATTTTCATTTACATTCGATTCAACTCTAGGAGAAGAAATAATTCTCAAATTAAACCGCTTAAAATGGATCTTGTGTCATATCCTGTGAAAAATTCCGATGTATTTCGTCAGCCGCTATAAGGAATCTGACTTTTAATATCTGTATCAAATTTACAAATTTTTTCTTCCCTATCCAATTTAGTGAATTATTAAAAAGTAACAAAATATCATCTACAGACGCGTGTACATATATATATATATATATATATATATATATATTATATATATATATATATATAACAATACTTCTACATGAGTAGGATATAACACATGGTCGGTTTTTTTGCTGGAGTACGACAGGCTTAAATTTAGAGTTTTTATCTCTTAAACTCGTTACATAACCATGGTAAAAGAGCCCTATCTGTCCTATTATTTACCCAATGCTGGAGGGAGAATACTTGGATTCATGCCTTTCCCAAGATTATTCGCGCTATATGATATGTAAAAAGCCTCATCTAGTATTATAACTCGTCGTTTCCTACAACAATAACCATTACACCACGTGCCCCAGACGGATATATGTTACATAATAGTATAGCTTAGACTTGTTAGAGATTTCTATTTGTTATTAGCATGTACATTTCTTACGTTCTGCTGGATAATCACACGTAAAACTAAAATTCCCTTTATCATCGTTCAATGACATAACTCATTTAACGACTTTCATTCATTGTACAAGGCATTTTTTAACTTATACACACACACACACACACACACACACACATATATATATATATATTATATATAATATATATATATATATATATATATATATATATATATTAAGTGTAAGGAAATGAATCCGACGGTATAAGAATAGATAAAAGGATATGAAAACACACAATGCTATGAATATGATATAAAATATTTTCATTTTAACAGCATTGTGTGTTTTCATATCCTTTTATCTATCTATCTATCTATCTATCTATCTATATATATATATATATATATATATATATATATATATATATATATATATATATAAAAATGGACTCTCCCGTCGATTTTCAACGTATAAGGGTTCATACAAACGATGAACATCCATACAGGGATGTGTTTATAGTGGTGAAGGTTTGTGTTGGACCATCCACACTTTTTGGCACAGTCGATAGGAAAGAATTGGAGCATCAAGGGTTGCCACAAACCCAATCAAAGACCGACCTCAGGAATTTTTAATTCAGAGTTATCCTTCTTCTAGACTGGTTACCTACCCAAGGTTGAAGGGCCCAGTCTGCCCTACTATTTAACCCATAGCTGGAGGGAGAATATATGGATTCATACCTTTCCCAAGGGTATTAGCGCTATGTGAAATGCCAACAGCTTCGTCTAGGAATATATATATATATATATATATATATATATATATATATATATATATTATATATATATATAATGTGTATGTGCATATAGTATCCAGTTGCCATTTTAACTTTTCCTTTGAAGTGGCATTTGTAAATTATCCAAAAGTTCTCAATATATAAAAAAAAACATAGAGCAATAATAATCTTAGTAATATTAATAGTGGAAAAGATTTAAGGGTCTACCATGGTCTCGATCCCA
This sequence comes from Doryteuthis pealeii, assembly GCA_023376005.1. Classification (NCBI taxonomy): domain Eukaryota; kingdom Metazoa; phylum Mollusca; class Cephalopoda; order Myopsida; family Loliginidae; genus Doryteuthis; species Doryteuthis pealeii. Next base: position 151,801,532 of record CM042137.1, read on the forward strand.
ATTATCTCCTCAGGACTGTACTATGTACTTAAGTCGATCCCTTAAACTGAGTAAAACTTCTTTTCCGATAATGAAGGGTTGAATTCACGTTTTCTAATTACCGCGTGTTGGCTTATTCTTTTCGTTAATTTGTTCCTTAGTTCTCATTTCTTTATTGTTATTAACTAATTCTACTTTTAAATAATAGCCTATTAAAACTGTTAATAATTTAATTCTAATTATATTTTAAAAGTGTACTATTACTAATTTTTTTTTACTGTTCTATATCAGTACCCGTCCAATTTAAAATTAATTACTATTCCGAAAAAAAAAAGTATGAATTATATATATAATATATATATATATATATATATATATATATATATATATATATATATATATATATATATATATTATTGTTTCTTAAACATTACTTCTATATTTTCCGAGGTAAATCAAATAATAAGTTGGCTGAAATATTGTCTAATGTTTTGGTAAAATCATGTTGTCTAAAAAAACAAAAAATAACCAATAGAGAATTGAAGGACAATAAGTGAAGAATCTATTGAATAATAAAAATAGTTCAACTGAAAACTTGAGTAAGGCTTTGTTTTTATGCTTAACTATTACTGAGATACGAGAGGATGATTTACTGAATATAACTTTCCTATTTCCTCATGATTGATCTAATGTAATGGAGTCAGTAACACCACTTTATGAAGACGTTTAAACACAATCGTATCGATTGATAGTTTATTCAATTACATTAAAATGTCTGTGATTCTATCTCAGACTAGAAGATTTGATAACTTATTTTCTAGTCCAGCTTTTAGAAGTATCTACCAAAAGAATGTGCTAGTTGTTTTTTCTTTCTGTCGCTAGCTTTTACAGATCGATTTCCACGGTTAAGAATCAATATAACAAAATAAAAACAAGGGTTGACATGCCGTAAAATCCAACCAACTAACCCTTAATAATAGAGAGTTTACTGAATAAGAAACCGAAGGCAGACTTAACTTTACACCAGAAGTTCGGCATCTTTATTTATTTTAATTCTCTACTGGTGTTCCTGATGCCTCTGGAGGAAAGTGAGTGTCGAATAGATCTTATTAAGTCCCTGCATAAAAGAAGCAAGGGAATTTCTACTGACTTTCCCCATGATGAATTACATGTACTGACTTCCATATGGGTTGAAGTATTCATCTCTTCCTGTTGGCCTCTCAAAGAAAGAAAAGCCTGCGAGATTTTTCCAATTATCACGAAAATAAATAAATACGTTTCCTTTTTCCTTTTTTTCCCCACTAATCGATATTTGCGAGGAACTCGACCCTTTTATTGACCAATGCTGGTTTGTTATATAAAACTCTTTTTCTAGACCATTTGATTTGCAAAACCTCTGAACCCAGGATAAATTAATGTTTTCTTTCTAAAATAACATTAATTTACAAGAAAGAAATCGTTTAAACAAAATAGTCTATTAAATATAATTGATTACAAATTTCTAAATACAAGTTTTATAGACTTAGATAAGTCAGTAGAGCATTCGACTAGCTAATCTCAGCGTTCCGGATTTTATATCAGCGTCTGGGCATTACGGTTTTGGAGGGGAGATGGCTGTAGTTGTGGCGCTTCACCTAATAATTTTTTTTTTAATCTCCCTGGGCTAGATAATTGATTCCGACAATAGGGTTTACGGTCAAGTCATGTTAAAAGCACCGGTCCCCAAAGTTAAGCAGTGATGTGCCTGATCAATACTAAGATGGGTGACCATTTAAGCAACAGCAGGTACTGTGAGCAACCTGTATTCCTTGTTTATAAAAAATAACTTGATTCATCATTAATTAACGCGACTGTAGTTCGAACATGTGTAATACGATGTCGCAGCCCAGCACGTTAAGCAGCAATGAGCATGTTCATTACTGTAAGAAACTGAATATCAAAATTATTTGATTCGACATTAGTAAAGTCGACGGGATCGCCTAATGTCGGTATCAGCCTGACAGCGAGGGAGTCTAGCCCCTTTTCACTGGCGCTAGACCAAGGAGATTGTTTTGCGTCTGAGGTGGAGCACCACACCTACCATCAGCTCCTTACTTTGCCGCAGAGATCCCTGTGTTACGCATACGCAGAGTTGGCGAGGGCTGGTATCGAACCAGGAACCTTGCGATACTTAGGCATGTGCTCTAGCGACTGAGCTAAACCGGCATTAAATTACCCGAAAAGGGTTGATATGCCGTAAAAAAAAACCAGCAAAGCTACCGACAATAGGTCACCCGACGACTTTTTTTTTCACTTTAAGCTCAGTCGGTAGAGCGTTCGGCTAGAAACCACAAGGTTCCTTGTTCGATAACGGTCCTCGCCAACTCTGCGTATGAGTAGCACAGGGATATGTGCGGTAAAGTAAGGAGTTGATGGTAGGTGTTGCGATCCACCTCAGACGCAAAAACAATCTTCTTGGTCTAGCGCTAGTAAAAAGGGGATAGACTCCCTTGCTGATTGGCTGATACCGACTTTAGACCACCCCGACGACTTTACTTTTACTTTATAAGGATTCCAACATTTGCAATTTCAGAAATTTTACGTTTTTAAATTACTTTTATATTATTGAAAAAATTGCCATCTCAGGAAAAATCATTTGCGTTAATATAAACAAGTTAACATAAATAGAATTAAAATAAAATAATTATTCTACTAAAATATAATTACAAATAACTACATTGATCAATTATAATAATATTTGCTCTAGGAGTAAATTAAGGGAAATAAATTAAAATTGCCATTTTGTGGAAAGGAAATTATTTTCTTTTGTTTTTAGGGAAAACGTCAATTTCTGGGTACAATTTTCTTTTCTGTTGTATAATCAACATTGTCCTTTTTTTCTTTCTCTCGAATCTCTCGGTTAATATGTCGCTGTTGATTTTTTTTTTAATATTAAGAAATAAGAAGATTAATAATCGAAAGAGAAATCTGTTCATTCGCATATTTTCCCAATATAAGAAAAATAGAAAATCTTTTCTTTTTTCTATTTTTCCTTTCGTTTTATTTTTTAGCTTATTGAACATCGAGTAAAAATTCTTTGTTTAGATTATCTTTTTATTGATTTTGTGTTGAGTTTATTAATTTTTGTAAAAACTCCACCATTTATATTGAGACAGATAAATTGATATGAACATACTGTTATATATAGATGAATAAAATGGACTAGGTTTTTATATATATATATATATATATATATATATATATATATATATATGTGTGTGTGTGTGTGGTGTGTGTGTGTGTGTGTGTGTGTGTGTGAATAAATATATATTTATATATTTGTGAATAAAAAGGCCTTAAATACTATTTAAGACATTTTTATTCACAAATAAATTTGCTCTGTTTATGAAAATTAAACATTGAGCTCTCATACAAAACCTGAACTCTACAACAAACTACTGTTAGCGAATAGGACCAGCCTAGAATCACCCCTGAACTAAGAAAGAATATATATATATATATATATATATATATATATATATATATATATATATATATATATATATATATATATATATATATATTGTTATTGTTATTGTTATTGAGAACCCTTTTGGTTACATTAGAAGCATCGGAAAATATAAGAGGAACAAAAATTATACTTCTAAAGGATAAAGGTTGTATTGCTTCTGTTCTTCTTTATTATATCCAATATTTTGGTTCGCCTCCACCCTTTTAGACTGAGTGTGATTAAAACAAAAGTTAAAACATTTTAAATTCAAAGATTTTTAATTTTACTCAGTCTGTCTACAGAAGCCTTTGAAAAAGGGTGGAGGCCACCCGGAGTATTGGATCTAATAAAGAAAATCAAAAGCAATGCAACGTTTATCCTTTAGAATCTATCTTGGAGAGAAGGGTGGTGCGATAGTATGTTCCAGTCCATGGAGAAATAATAAGCGCTAATAGAAAGATTGCACAACCGAAACATTTCTGAAGAAGAGAGATGGGTATTTGCCTCATACCCCACTTGTATGGGCTGGGCATAAGGCCTTGTTTTAACGTGGACCCACCCACAAGCCGAAGCTCATGGGTGGGAAAGAACAACAATTGCGTCCATCCCTTCGGCATTCCCCCCTCAAGGGAGGCTCTGAAATAAACTCAGCCCTGCCCCTTTAAGTCAAGGGGGCAGGTATTGCCTGTGGGAAGACCCCCTGGGATCGACGCTATTAATTCAACACACCGGTCCAGTGGCCGAAGCACACCGGACCCCCGTCCCAATGGGTTGGAAATGTATTTGCTGAAGAAGAGTGATAACCAATGCTAAACGTACGAATTCAGAAATAACAAATAATGTAAGCCTTTTTTTTCAATCTGGGCTCGGGCACTGGCAATATTGAAATACCTTACTCTCATGGCTTTGGAGATAAACACAGAAGTTCGAAGAGATGACACGTTTTGTGGATATTTAGAACAGATTGCTGTCAACTATCTAATCAGATGTGTTGAGTGCACTGATGCATTTGTTTTCTGTATCTCCATTTTACATCAATAACAAAAAAGAAAGCTGAATACAATTAGAGAAAGTCAATAACAAATTACAATAGCAATTCAATCAGGAAACACTGATAAAAGCTTTTAAAGGATTGACAAACAAGGGGAGATGAACACGGAGGAATTCTTTTTTGTACAAAATAGGTCAGGTTGACCTGATCGTCAGTTTTAATAATTTCAAAACTTTTTTCTCTACTGTTTGGTTATTTGTTTACTTGGTTGGTTGGATTTTACGGTATGTCAACTCTTATTGGGTTATTTTATGCCGAATAGATTTTACATTATTCTTTCTTGAAGTGTACTGAAAGATTCTTCATTCTAAACTCAATTTTAAACAGATTTTTTACGTTGGTTGGTTGGATTTTAGAGCATGACAACCCTTAGTATTATCTGTGTTATTCGGACTATTGTCCTCATCTTCATTGTTATCTGCAAAACGTTTCGGCCGATATGCACTCCGGCCTTCAATTCAGAGAAATGACAACCCTTGTTGGACTATTTTATGCCAAAGATGTGTCACATCCTAATCATTCAGAGGGATTGATATATATATATATATATATATATATATATATATATATATATATATATATTATGATATATTAATATTTTGAAGGCCAGTACAATGCGTATGAAAAATAAAAACAAACAGATGTTATTTTTGTCTTATGAGCTTCATCATCAGCGTTTATTTTCAGAAAAATAAACTCTTATTTTCTGAAAATAAACACTGATGATGAAGCTCATGCTTCGAAATCGATAAGACAAAAATAACATCTTTTTGTTTTTATTTTTCATACGCATTGTACTGGCCTTCAAAATATTAATATATTATAACATATTTAACAATGCTTCAAGCAAATTACCAATTGCTATATATATATATATATATATATATATATATATATATATATATATATATATATGAAAGTACGCAAACAGTTTGTTTGATATGGCTATGCCGACAATTTTTGAGGGAATATGTGCTTAATTGAAGTCATAGTTAATTTGAAAAGTCATTCTCTGTATGTACATTTCGGCATAACCGAAATGTACATACAGAGAATGACTTTTTCTCGATTTGTTTACGCTTCACATTTAAACAGATATATTCGCCTAATTCATTAATTATCAACTAATTAATTTTAAAATTAGCTATGACTTCAATTAAGCACATAAAATAAAATAAAAAAAATATATATTGGTGATTTTCCAGCTGCAATTTAATGATGTCTGCAAGTATCATCTCAACTTCATTAAAATCTACACTGACAGCTGGAAGAATTGGGACCGCATTCGGTAGCAGCAGGCTCTCGATAACGAGCTGTTCTTGTCTGAAGTCACCCTCTGCAACACCACGACGCAAAGAAGACAGTGAACTCAACAGCAACAGAGTACCGGCACCCTATCAACATCTTTAGAGCCGGCTTTCACATGCGAACATCTGTGGTCGACACAGTTTTTTAAACAGTCAGTGAAGGTCCTGTGCTAGAACGTAACTTCAAGTCACGTGAAATCTATTGTCTTCCGAGACTGCGATACCGATGATATATATAAAAGAAAATAAAGTGATTAATCACAGGTATAAGATCTATATTTATTTATGTATAAAATACTACACAATTAAAGATTGTTTGCTACTATTGGTTTCAAGTCAGCGTATTAATCGACTTTTGTCAAGACAAATCACTTTGAATATAAGACAGCAAATTGTGCAGGTTGTATATATATATATAAAGCCATACTCATCCACGCACCTCCCGATGATATTGTAATTTAAACATCGCACGAGAAGGCTCACGTATATTTATGCACGCATAGGTACGAATATGTAAACGTATATAGGCACATCACCAGACACTATGAATCGAGTATAACACCTACACATAGAAACTCATGCATATAATCACAAACTCCGTCGCATGCATACAAATGCATATATATATATATTATATATATATATATATATATATATATATTATATATACATGAAGGACCGGGTTAGCTCAGTCGGCTAGAAACCACAAGGTACCTAGTTCGATACCCGACCTCGTCAACTCAGCGTATGAGTAGCACAGGGATCTGTGCGGTAAAGTAAGGAGTTGATGGTAGGTGTGGCGATCCACCCAGACGCTAAAAATAATCTCCTTGGTCTAGCGCTAGTGAAAAGGGGACTCCCTCGCTGCATGGTTGATACCGACATTAGGCCGCCCCGATGATTCTACTTTATATATACACATACATTCACATGTTGTTTTTTTTATAATAGCGAAAAGTTATGGGTCTTGTTTGGTTTCGTTAATGTTAAGATCTCATTAGTTTCTTATGTCTTATTTGAGTTGGAAATACTGTCTATCTAGAATTTCCATTGCTTAGGAAAATGTAATTTAACGCTAGGCACGTAGATCTATTATTTTCTTTTTCATTTGATCACGTCGCCTTCTCGGTCTTATGGTCGATGTCTATGCCTGTTTATTTTTGTTTATGTTTTATTTCCTCTGTCTTGTTTAATATATTTTGTTTATCTATTTTCTTGTTTTCATTCTCGTATTGTTTTTTCTCTAAACTCTATTCTCATTTTAGACTGTAGGTAATGTATATGGTCAAGGTATTTAAGGACATAATTCTAATTATTTTTTGGGTGATAGGGCGCACACACACACACACAAACATACATACACATACACATATATATATATTTATATGCATATAAAGAACATATATAGATATACACATATGCATATATACATATATATATATGCATATATACATCTGTTATTAACTATACAATTTAAAAGCGTCTGTTACCATTGGTTTCAAGGCAGCGTATTAACCGCCTATCCTTTTGACAAAGCGCTCTAGAAAAATATGACAGTGAAGCATTATTCAGGTATATATAGGGCTATATTTTACGTTGAGGTGTCCTTGCATTCATCCACACAAATACCTTCTCATAGCGTTCAACTATGGCGCAAAGTAGAGCGCTCTCTGTCCCTACTCACACACATACATACGTTCGTTTTACATAGAAAGCGTAATGTCATTCCCTCTATCCAGGCGACGCCGGATAGTCTCACCTAGTTGAAAATACATTTCGAATAATAATTCATCAGAATTTACTTTTCATTTATACTTTTAGTGTAGAAATTTATAACCGTTTTTTCATGGGTTTGTTTTAGGTTTATTTCTGAATTGTCTCAGCAACACAAAATACTGGAGTTAGAAACCATACTCTCTCTCTCTCTCTCTCTCTCTCTCTCTCTCTCTCTCTCTCTCTCTCTCTCTCTCTCTCTCTCAGTTTACACGGTCTCTCTCTGTCTGTCACATTCTCTATCTCTTTCACGCTCCCCTCTCAATCTCTATCTATTTCTCTCTGTCTGTCTGTTTGTCTGTCTCTCGCTCTCTCTCTCTCTCTCTCTCTCTGTTTTCACGCTGGCTTTCTCTCTCTCTCTCTCTCTCTCTCTATCTTCATGATCGTTTGCCCTCTCTCTCTCTCTCTCTCTCTCTCTCTTTTTTTTTTCTCTCTCTCTCTGTGTTTTCACGCTGGCTTACTCTCTCTCTCTCTCTCTCTCTCTCTTCGATCGTTTGCTCTCTCTCTCTCTCTCTCTCTTTTCTCTCTCTCTCTCTCTCCGTGTTTTCACGCTGGCTTACTCTCTCTCTCTCTCTCTCTCTCTCTCTCTCTCTCTCTCTCACTCTCTCTCTCTCTCTCTCACTCTCTCTCTCTCTCTCTCTCTCTCTCTCTCTCACTCTCTCTCTCTCTCTCTCTCTCACTCTCTCTCTCTCTCTCTCTCTCTCTTCTCATCAATTTAAATTGATTTATGATTAAGGGTTAAACAAGATTCATTTGTATTATTGAAGTATTACCTCGGGTTCTCACTTCGTCCGAATTGTTTTTATTAGATAAATATTCAGGAATTTTATCTCTGGTAAGATTTTAAGTTAAGTAAAGATAAAAATATGCTTACGTTTAAGGGAAGATTTGAAAAAAAAATATTTGCAGAGATATTTGCTAATGCTTCGAAGGCATTTGCATTTTTTATCGATAATTTTTATCTGTTTTTCATTCATTGTTTAATTCTTATCTACCTAAACCCGAAGCAGTTGATATATACAAATTGAGTTTATTACAACAAAAGTCGAAAATGTGTAACACGACTCAGTTATGAGTGAACTGTGTTACGAGAACAGCTTACTGAACAGCGCAACAGAGAAAGTGGCTATCCTTTCAGAACTGCTGATAGTAAAAATTACACACACAATTTTTGGTTAATATTACAAAATACTATTTGAAAAAGAATGAAAAGAAGGGTTTAATGATTAATATAAAGAAAGAGTTAATTGTACAAACAAATCAGAAGACAACCCCCACGTATATAAAGTCATCCACAGACACCGTGTTTCGACATTTCACGTCTCATCAATGTGGCAAGACACAGCCGGAACACTACCTCGGAACAGGTGCAAAATCCGACTGAGTTTTCTCCAGCCCGGTTCGTTAGCCTCTTGGCCATCGACAGCCTCCATTAAGGAGCAGTTTTAACTGTTAAATACATGCATCTGTGAATATATTTTACGATCAACCT
>CM042137.1:151816289-151833789 GCA_023376005.1 Doryteuthis pealeii
GAAACGTGAATGGAGAAGATAATAAGGAAAGAATTTCAATAAGATCTCCAGTTGATTTCAGAAAACCGGATTAAATGATTTCTGTCAGATACGCTAATAAATCTCCCAAAGAGAAACATGAGGAAAATTAAAAGTTTTAGCATTGAAGGAAAAATAGTAGATAATATGTCTAAGAATTCAGTGATTAAGGGAACCGAATTAGTAGAAATGAGAAAAAAATGTGAAAGAAACTATCATTCTTGATGAAAAGTAATAATAATAAAACGAATTTGGAATTCCTTGATTGGAGTAAAAGAAAATTGTTGAAGATAAGAAATTAGAGAAAAATAAAGGAATAAGTAATACATTTTACAGGTTAGAAAGTTCTTCAGTGAAATAAAACGATGTTTACCCAAAAAGTAGATAAAAAAATAAACAAACTAATGAAGGAAAAATTCGGGAAAGTCAAGAAGCACCGAACTTGAAGAAATAAAATTCAAAATAATACGAGCAAAACTTTCATGAATATTAAAACGGGATATTAATTAGAATTTCGAAAAGATGAATTCGTAAAAAAGAAATCGTAAAAAGTAAATCCAGGTTGAATTCTATTCTCAAATGATGAGCTGATTACGCGCAGCAAAGGGTTTTAAAGATGGCTGCCAAGAACTGGAAAAAATGCTGGAAAATGGATTTTTGGAAGAATCTAACATCCCAAAAATGTGAAAGTAAAATAGTGGTGGCTTTATAGCGCTGCAGGGGTTTATTGAAAGAAGTTGATGATGTTTTAATGGTAATAATTCAATATTTATTTGGCAGTTGATTTCAGATCTGTTGCTGGGCTGGATGGCAGTCTCGCTGTCTTTGAGTCTGCAATTTACTTTGGAATCTTTTGGGATATCTGGTCCTGTGTTGTTGATAGTTTTTAATAACAACACAAGACGTTCTTTGTTTTTCTGAGATCATTTATTTTATCCCAAGAAAAATGCCCTATAGAATAGACACTCATATTGCGTATATTCCCTTCAACAGTTTAGTCCAGACTGACTATTCATTACTCTCTCTCTCTCTCTCTCTCTCTCTCTCTCTCTCTCTCTCTCTCTTTCCTCTCCATCTTCTGACCAATCAGAAATCGACAGGTAGTCTTTCATTTGACATCCCAAAAATCCTAGTTACTTTCCACTATTATAAATACAGAACTTAGATTTTTAGTTTTTTTCCACATTATATTACAGTTAATTTAATTCCTTGAATGCCAAATCAATTTCCCCATTGAAATAAACTGGTATTCAATTAATCCATATCAGTCTCCCCGTCTACATTTTTGTTACGTTTTTTTAAATGAGAAAAATAGTAATGCATTGTATAAAAATAAAAACATAGCATATAATGAAATATGTTCTGTAATATATTTTAATGTTTATTTTTTAAATATTTTTCTTCGGCGAAATGAATGCGACACTACTGTTGCCAAACTGCATTGATCTCTTACCTTTCTTCTCTTACCTGATCTCTTACGGCAGTGTAGAGAGGGGGATTTGCAGCATGGACAACAGCTCATCCTCCATATGAACCCGCCCAGCCTATGTAGTTCAAGTTAACAAAAAAAACCATTGACACTACTCCATCGTCTCTCGTAGACGGAAGGATGCCAACCAGCCAACCATATAATTACCGTTTAAAAAAAGATTGATTTCGGCATTAGATAACCTAGCATGGTTTGAAATACCGTTAAACCAACAAAACTAAAAACCAATTAAATATTAGTTAGACAAAACACACCGATATGAAATTATAAACGAGGGAATGAAATGAGTTTGTAAATTATTTATGAATAGCAACATTCGTATAATCTCATGTAACTTAAAGTCTTCACCAACAAGTAAATCATTTTGAGAAATGTAACGACTGAATTAAATGCGTCGGAATTATACTGAATCTGAGAAATTGTCTGATAGAAACTTGGAACAAAAGCAGCCAAAGCAACTTTCACAATGAATACATATATATTTCTAATGAAAGCGAATGTAGTGAATATATGAGGCAAATAAGTTTTTCAATGTGTTGGTTGATTGGTTTTTACGGCATGTTAACCCTTGTTGGGCTATTTTTTTTTTTGCCGATTGATTCTTGATGGATACACATTTTCTTTTAAACACATTTTTTTAAACTCATTTTTTCTATTCAACCCATAGGTGGGACTCTAATAGGTACTACCACTCCAGGTCAGAGTAAACCTAGGAGTAATGACGATGAAGGGGCTTTCCACATTCCCCAGAGACCCAGAACAAGAACCTCACTGTCATAGTTTAACGTTGTCCCCATGACATTAGGACTCAGCCACCGCCTTCTAGCACATACATGATAAAAAGGATTGAGGCTTTGCTATAAGGTCAATAGGTTTGGGACAATCATATAGCTACTGGGGCTTATGTGACCAGCCAATGATTGGAGGGGCCTCTTCGACCACCTGTCTTAGCCTAAGTAAAGGCCCAAATATTTTCAATTGAAAATAGGTCACTTATATTTTATAAACACCTGGTAAGCATTAATGATGATAAACTGAGAAAATACACAGAAATATCAAATGACCTGTCAATACGTCTCGGGTTATTTTATGCCAAGTGATCAAGGATCGGGTTTAGTCCATCTTGATATTTGCATTTCTTTCATTCAAAGTTTCTTAAGAGATTTTTTTGTACGTGATCTAATCGAATACGATTCTATTTAAACCATAGACGGGCCCTAAGTGATACTACCACTCTGGGTTAGAGTGGATTTAGAATTAATGACAATGAAGGAGTACCTCAAATTCCAGGATTCCCAAAAATTAAAGTCTACACCATTAGATAAAGTTTAGTGTCATACATAGGACACCCTAATTGGGTGAGGTTTTATTTATCTGCAGGGGATAAAGTCACCGTATTTTTTAGACCATTCGCCAAGACGATTTGCTTAAAAGATTTAAAATTTACCAAACATAAAAGTATATCTCTGACTTATATCATATTGAAAATGATCTATATTAGATAATCCGTGAAGAAAAAAGTGAAAATGTTCCATGATTTATTTTTATTATTTAAAATAATGTAAGGAATATCACGTGACCGAATCATTTCAAACTGAATGTTAGGTACAAGTTTGTAGGTTTTTATAATAATCGCTAGAAAAAAGTGAAAACAGTGGGTCATGCCATGTTTTTCATGTAACCGAATTGTATCAAATTTTACCTAAATTCAAGATTAGCACTCTTCGTGTATAGTTCAAGCCTGTATAGGCTTGCTAAAAACAATAGTTTCCAATCTTATTTTAATGGTTTTAGATTTTTCAACTTAATTTAAAAATCAAATTTTCTACAAGGGATTTTAAAATTAGTAAAAACTATCTGGCCGAGTGGTAAAATAGAAATTTTGAGACCTTAGTAGAGAGTTGCTTCTTCATGGGCACCTTCAAACATTTAATAGTTTGTTATAGTATGTAGAAGCAGAAATGTTGGTGTACTACTCTTTGTGATGATTTTGGAAGCTGTCTTCTTCCCTCAGCTACAATTTGACCGGACCGGAGAATAGACATATTTGTGGAATATGAAAGTAATTATTTTACCTATCATTATTGAATGACCTACAACAGTTCCGATCGGCTAAGAAAAATTGACAATCCAAGCAAAAAGTTATTTCTTGGGGTCGGTAAGAAAAGAGTGCTAAAAATAAACGCTATTTTGACCTTCATCACAAAGGTTCCCGATACCTTTTAGTGGGAAATTTCATTACACGGTTTTAGAAAATGATTGGAAACTTCTAGAAAATTGTCATTTGATGGAAATACTTGCTGGATCCATGGAAATTCCAAGGTATGAAAAAACCTATCAAAAAATGATGATATGCAATTTTATTGCATAGAATCCTTTTTTTTGTATGGTTGGTTTCATTTTATGGCGTTTCAACCCTTGTTGGGTTATTTTTATGCTGAAAACCTTTTATCTTATTTATTCTTGTTGGGTATTCAAATTTATTTCAAACTCAATTAAAAAAAATAATAAACATTTTTTAATCTATTTAACCCACAGATGACCACTCCGGGTGAAGGTGGACCTAGGAGTATTGTGATAAAGTGGTAGTCCACATTGTCCAATGCTCCAAAATTATAATTTCACAACCTGATGCATTATAACCTGATACCCAGTACATTCTTGTTTTTGTAATAAATACAAACATATCTATCTATCTATCTATCTATTTATCTATCTATCTATCTATCTATCTATCTATCTGTGTATCTAAGTCTCAATCCATATCTATCTATCCATATACAACAACAATGTAAAAAAATAATAACAATCTTCATACAATGACTGCTATTTACACAGTAGCATTGCAACCAACAAAGCCTTCATCAGATGATGACTTTGGGTTCAGGCATGGTTTCGGGGCCGAAGCATCATTACCACTAACCCAGAGCGCCCCAGCAGTATCTCACGATAGCACCAGACTTTTGTTTGTTGATGTCACCTTGTAGAATTGCTATATCCACGCTGATACGGTTAGAGCTTTATCCTGGATGTATTTCCTCTTGTCTGGTGTATATAATATATAATATATGTATATAATACTTAATACACATATAATTTGTTTATTTATTTATTTCACCGAAACTAAAAATATTAATATAGGATGCATATTCTATTTTGTACATAACGGTATTTCTAGTACTGATAAATATTTTGTTTTCTTTTTTCTTTTCAGCCTTCGACATCAAGTGTTGGAGCCTATCAGAACTTCAGGGCTCATGGAACATTGGAGCTCATCAATCTTCAGCAAACTCATCGAACCCTCGAAGCTCATCAGGTCTTCAGCAAACCAATATACAATAATTTATGTTTACTATACTGCTTAGTGAAAATAGACGAATTTAGCTAAAAACAATTCCACCGAGTTGATCTGAAATAGCAACATCTGTGCAGTAGATACCCCAGTTAATGGAAATGTAGTTTGGGAATAATATCCTCTTGACTGGGAAGGAGGGTACAAAAATATCAATCGGGGGAGGAGTACCACAACTGGCTGTAGTGAGGATATGTGGATGAACGTAACGTGCGAACGGACGGAACACAAGCATAATTATGATATAAACTAACAGGATCTGTGGATATACCAGAGTATGATAATCTAATTATTATAAAGTTTGATACTTTTTACTTAAGAGCTATTTCAAAATAGGTCAATATGTATAAAGTATAATACCACAGTATGATATTACAAAGTTTGATATGTTTACTAAATAGCTATTTTTAAATAGTTCAATATGTAAAAAGTTATATAATCTTGATTTAACTCTCTCTCTCTCTCTCTCTCTCTCTCTCTCTCTCTCTCTCTCTCCTCTATCTATCTATCTATCTATCTATCTTTCTTTCATTCTTTCCTTCTTTTCATTGATTGTTCGATTGAAACAAGTTAGCGTTATCGCTTCCGCCCGCTCACACCCTATTTCCATTTTTATTGAACCAATGCTAGATAATCAGGATCTACATTTTTGCATTTCATCTTGGTCAATGATGACGGTCTCAATTTAAACCAGAGGGCGCTGCAAGGTGATTATGGTCGTGCAATTAAGGAACACGAGTATTAATTAGATGAGAACGACTATAATTATTGGTATTTTATCAGTAAATTCAGATTTCAGAAAATAAGACAATGTTTAATCGTTTGATAATAAAAGTTCCAAAGAAAAAGATTATTTTATTTCTAGAAAATAAATAATTTAGTTTCTTAAGTAAACATGTAATGAAAATAGTTTCTTCAATTTTATTCTTCGAACCGACAATTTCCAGTAAATAGAAAAGAAATTTCTCTTCAATATAAACGATGTTTATTTACAATAGCAGAAAAACGAGAAGTTCAAAGAAGCCTCGAGTGTCTTTTTTGATGCTTAGATTTTCCGATTAAATGTTATCTTTGCAAATGAGAAAATACTATTTATGTTCCCGTCTTACAAATGTTGGAGGCGTAAAACAGCAATTTATAAAAATCTTCTATTGATAGACATAGTTATTCATTTATGGTCCATCTATTCAGATTTGAAAGCAACTAATTAGGTGTGTCTACGATATATTTTTTTAATTTCTGCTTAACACATACAACACGTATGTACATACATACCTATATTCACTTGCATACACTTGCTTGCACACACGCACATAATATAAGAACACACATACAATATATATATATATATATATATATATATATATATATATATATATATATATACACGATAACCAATTCATAAATACCTTTTGAAAGATACACACATTTACAAATTTAAATATATATATATATATATATATATATATATATATGAATCTGGTGATATAAGCATGTGTAGTGTAATTATTGTGGTCTACGTGCATTGAAAGAGAAAGAGAAAGAGAGGAAAAAGAAATAAGAGCAAACAAGGCTTAAAGTTTGGAAGAGGGAACACACAATAGGGTACCAGTAACTTGACTGAGGAATGATCCCGGAAGGGGAATTGAAAGTAAAAACGGAAGTTCCGTGTGTTGCCCGGAAGCAGAAGAGACGTAGTGACGAGTAATGAGCAAGAAGAAAATCGTCTTCTTTTCCTTTCGGTCGTAGCAGGGGTCATACGGGCTCCTGGTCCCTCGTGTTGGGACAGCCATATAGAAGTTGATACCATGCTAGAAGGTAGAATAATTTAACCGTACCCTCTCTCTGTGTCTCTCTGTCTTTCATTCTCTCTCTGAAAAGAGCCAATGAGCTCGGACATAAAGCCCCTTGTGACTAATCTAAGCCCCTTGTGACTATACAACTTGCGTGTATGTTGTTCCTTGACCTGACGGCTACTAACAACAACGACTGCTGCTGAAACTTGAGTTGGTCCATACTTCATATATCGTTTCAGAGTTTGCCACAAATACACTTTGACCACACCGTTATACTACACATGTGTATATATGTATGTGCGTGCATGTACTTATAAATCCTTCTGCACAAGCATGTGCTGACACAAGGTCAAATTTTAAGCAGAGTTTAATACGTTTGAATTCAAGGTTTTTCTTCTACTACATTAGATGCTATACTAAGATTAAAGAGCACAGTCTACTCCACTATTTACCCATAATTGAAAGGAATATTTGCATAACTTTCCCAAAGTAAAAATGTAACAAATTCATCAAGGACTGGAATATATATATATATATATATATATATATATATATATATATTATATATACAGACAACTTAATAACCATTTGCATTTGTTATGTGACATTAAAGTAGCGGTCAAGCTGTCCAACTGATGCTTAACCGATCGGATTTCAGTCCCGGCTGTAAGTAGCTTACCACACTGAATAGACTTGATAAGTCGAAACACGTGTCTGTGGATGACTATATAATATATATATATATATATATATATATATATATATAATATATCAACCCCTCCGTACGAGCAGAATGCGACACATTGTCAATTACTTAAGCGGAGTTTAAAGGGTCTGAATTCAGAGTTTTTCTTTTCTAGACTGGTTACCTAGTCAGACTTAAAGAGTCTAGTCTGCTCTACTATTTACCCATAGCTGGGGGGAGTGTATTTGGATGCATACAGTTCCTAAAGCTATGTGAAATGCAAACAGTCTCGTCCAGTATTTGAACTTGGATTGACAAGACCATATCCTACGAAACGCACTTATATTTTTCTGTATATGTCTGCATGATAGCAAGTTACGTTCTCATTGTGTGTTTCATTATTGTGACTCTCTTTGCTTAACAAATGTGACATTTTAGACCCGGGTTAGCTCAGTCGGTAGAGCGTTCGGCTAGAAACCACATGGTTTCTAGTTCGATTCCGCTCCTCACTAACTCAGCGTATGAGTAGCACAGGGATATTTGCAGTAAAGTAAGGAGCTGATAGTAGGTGTGGCGCTCCACCTCAGATGCCAAAAACAATCTCCTTGGTCTAGCGCTAGTGAAAAGGGGATAGACTCCCTCGCTGATTGGCTGATACCGACTATAGGCTGCCCGACGACTTTACTTACTTACTTATATGTGTGATAGAGTTGCATATTTCATATTAACTATTCGAACTTGGAGACTAGTTTAAACCTGGGTTTCGAATAAGAATTCCATATTCCCATTGAAAATTGCAAATAGGATGCTCTTAGTTTAGTTGGAAATGATAAACAGCAACCAACAAATGGCAAATGCTAAAAAAAAGCAAATACGTGATAATCTTTAAGATTCCAATATTTCTTAAATATTTATATAATAGAATTTTGTCTCAATTCTAAAACGCCAGAGAGATTTAATTAAAGTCGCAATTATCATTTCAAAAAATTAATTATCATTATTCAAAGTAAAAAGAATATCTTGATTCTACCATTGTTCAAAATATTACTATTAATTTCTTTCTCCATCAATGGAAAGAGATACCATAGATATTTGTACGAATAATCAAGATACAAATATTTATAGATAGTTTTTTTTAATACTTAAAATGCATTAAAAATAATGAACGTATGTCAGTGGTAACTAACAAATCATTTAGCCTTACTCTATGTCAATATATAACGTGATTTTAGTAGACTAGCAAGTCTGAAAAGAAAAGAGTAAACAAAAAAGCAATTATTTTTTCTAAATGCCAGAGTCATCTCCTGATGAAAGTGGCAAAATATCAACTGAAACGTTATATCAAAGGGATATCAAAATAAAATATAAGGATATTCTACTATAAGAATATGTATATAGCGAATTTGATCAAGATCAATTGGGATTGGTTTGGTTTAGTTTGATTGTTTAATGGCACATAAGCTTCCATGGGTTATTTAATACCAAAGCCGTCATTGTAGAAGAAAAGTAATTGTACTAACTCATACCTGAATATTGAGAGGATTCCTACCTTTCCCATGAGTTTTAGTCCTAAAGTGTACGTAACAGAGCGAATGGAGTTCGAACGCTTATTACAATGTTGCTGTCTAGCACGTTCGCCACTTCGCTACGCGGACCACCTTTACATCAGTGAAAAAACTATAATTAAATTTAATGGCTGAGAAAAAAGGTTTACTTCAGGGGAATCACAGAAGATTTGAAAAGTTCTGAAATTTTCTTCATAAAAATCTTGGGAAATCTATTACAGAACTCTTATGCAAGATTTAATGAAATATGAGTGAACAGGATACCTTGGAAACTGTTTTTTATCATGCACAGTATGGCACTATGTTTATGGTAATATATTAAAGCAGACATCTGCTAAGATGGATTAGATTATTAGGTATGTGAAACTCGAGGAAAATATGCAAAACACGTGACATGCTATGTAAATAAAGTAAAAATAATGCGTATGAAAATCATACACCGCAAAGAAACAAAAATGCTAAAATTTGACTGTGTTAAAAATCTGGAATCAAAGTAACTGTAAATTAGGGATCTTTTTTAAAATTAAATCCACGTAGTTCTGTGGATAATTCAGATGTAAAACCAGAGTAGATATGCCTTATATTGGATTTCGAGTAAGGATATTAAAGTTGTAAAAGGCACTCTAAGAAATATCAACAAACATCGGAAGGTTTTGAATATTTAATTAAATATTATTCATTCCAACTAAAAATATGTGTAGATGCTGGCTGGCTGGCTGGCTGGCTGGTTGGTTGGTTGGATATTTCGACGCATACGTTTGTGTTTGATTCATTCTTGTTGGGTATTCAATTAAAAAAAAACACATTTTTAACACTCATATTTTATCTTTTTAACCCACAGATATTACCTTAACCGGTACTACCACTCCGGGCCAGAATCGACCTTAGAGTAATAGCAATTAAAAGGTACGGCACACTCCACAGATCACCTGCGTTAGAACCTCACTACTAGACCCGGTTTAACGTGATACCCAGGATACTAAGACCTTCAGCGACGAAGCTGTTTGCTTTATATATATATATATATTATATATATATATATATATATATATATATATATATATATATATATTAAT
This sequence comes from Doryteuthis pealeii, assembly GCA_023376005.1. Classification (NCBI taxonomy): domain Eukaryota; kingdom Metazoa; phylum Mollusca; class Cephalopoda; order Myopsida; family Loliginidae; genus Doryteuthis; species Doryteuthis pealeii. The sequence goes on from CM042137.1 coordinate 151,826,271, forward strand.
CACACATATGTACATGCGATTAATCCCATAGTCGAGAAACTGTCAGTAAACAAGCACCGTTGAATTCATTTCCACACTACCCCTATATATATATATATATATATATATATATATATATATTGTGGATAATTTGGGTGGTATATTTCCAAAGATAGTTCTAAATATCATTGATAGAACGTTTATATTTGAGTTAAGGTAGCGTGGACATGAATCCAACATCTGGTTACTGACAGTTTCTCGCCTCTGCTATCATCTGACCAACCAAGAAACAAATTTCCCCAGTTGGTCTGATGATCGCATAGGCGACTCCATGTCCAATCTATCTGAACTTTAATACTAAGACCTTCATCCATCACAAAGATGCTGGTGACTTACTAGTAAAAAATTATGTGGTTAAGAGTAGTCGCAATTATAGTTGAAAGGAAGGAATTCAAGTTCAAATCCAGGAAAAAGCTGTTTGCTTATATATAATATATATATATATATATATATATATATATATATGTGTGTCTGTGTGTGTCTGTGTGTGTGTTAATGTATGAGTAGTAGCTTACCGGTGGGTATGAGTACGATTGTTGTAAGCGCACAGTATCCAGGGGTTAAGATTTTTTCCAAATACTCTCTAACCAACCCAAGCCAACCAATAAATAATTTTAACCTTTCGTTTTTAACCATTATTACGCCCCATAATCTACCTTTCATTAAATAGTAATTGAAAAAATAATCCCCGCAAATTAATTCAAATTTTTAATCCAATAAACAAAAACGGTTCACGATGAATCTTTGAAAATATAAACAAGCGTTCGTCTATAAAAGATAAGTCTCATTCCAACGGGCATGTATTGTACCAACTGAGATCAATCGAAAACTCGATTAATTCAACGGGTGTAACCCTGAAGAATAAATCGATGAAACTCGAGTAGGTTACTTTTATCCATTATATATATATATATATATTCTAGCAAAAGTACCCGGTCCATGGCCGGTCTTTAAAAAAAATAAGGAACACCAGAGAGGGCGGAAGAAAGTGAAGACAGGAATAAGAGAGAGAATATGATTTTTTTAAAAAGAGAGGAAAATGATTAATCAGATTTTTAAAATCGCTGATAATTCGTATAGTACAATGTTTGTTTTGTTTACAATTCTTTTGTACATACGAATTTATCAGTTTGATTTATTTCCTTCTTTAACCCCGAAAAGTAACAAAGTAGCTAATAAGTAAACTTTACCTCATTTTGTCTATTTATTTAATAATTTTTATTTCATCAATAGTTTATTATAAAAGAGGTTTTATTTATACTGATTATTCTAAAATTAAAGTATTAAGAAAAATGTTGAATTATCGAAAAAAGTTTTCGTTTGATTTGTTATTTAATTCGCTGAAGAAGAAAAAACAATTCAATGTATGAAAACACATACAATTTACATATTTAGAAAGATTATTTTATGTTATTTCGAACCAAATGAATATTTTAAAGACAGGAATAAAAATATTGCGATAAATAAGATTTGATTTTTCGTTAAAATTTAGTATGAAAAAAAATCATACTTCGAATAGGCTGTAAAATATAATTCAATGGATAAAAACTTATACAAATTAAATATTTAGAAAGATTATTTTATTTCCTTTCTAACCATATAAATATATTAAAGATTGGATCAAAAATAGTGCTGAACAGTATAGAATGCGTGTTTGTCAACATCGCTATAATAGAAAGCGGCTCTCCGAAGCCAATCTTTTTCTAACTCGCTGTCAAAAATAATTCAATAGATAAAAACTCATACAAATTACATACTTAGGAAGATTATTCTATAAATATAAATATATATTCCTAAATAAATATAAATATGTATATATTCCTAAATAATTATAAATATTTTAAAGATTTGATCATAAATAGGCGAGGGATTCCGAGCTGAACGGCATAGACTGCAACAAGTGTCACTCAAAATAACCGGAACGTCGAGCAGGCTGATGTTACAGTTTCCCTGGGAAGGATCTTAAAATCGACCTTTATTCTGTCGATTCACTGAGCTTTTTGTACTGGTACAGCCATTGATGTCTTTCTCAACACCGCTCAATACATAATAATCCATGAGGTTAAGATCGGGGGAGTTCGGAGACCAGATTGTTTATGGTTCAGCAGGATATTTCACTTTGCTCAGAAGTTTCTTCGCCTTTGTCAGACGATTTTCACGGACCTTTTCTGGGAGCAGTTTACCTTTGCGACGCTTGTAGGATTAGTAGCGAAGGTCTTCTGAGTGCAAGCTTATATATATATATATATATATATATATATATATATATATATATATATATATATATATATTGTGCTAGAAACCACAAGGTTCCTAGTTCGATACCGGTCCACGCCAACTCAGCGTATGAGTAGCACAGGGATCTGTGCAGTAAAGTAAGGAGCTGGTGGTAGGTGTGGCGATCCACCTCAGATGCTAAAACGATCTCCTTGGTCTAGCGGTATTGAAAAGGGGATAGACTCCCTCGCTGACTGGCTGATACCGACTTTAGGCCGCCCCGTCGACTTTACTTTACACACACACACACACATATATATATATATATATATGTGTGTGTGTGTGTGTGTGTGTGTGTGTGTGTGTGTTTGGATAAGGTAATTAGGTTAAGACAGTTCTAAGTGACAGTTATCTCTGGATTCCGGGTTCAATCCTGAGTAGCGGCAGTAATATAGAAAAATAAATAACACAACTCCTACCCCAGCTATGGTTAGCGTAATGAGAACAGGATACCCCCGTGGACTGAATAAAGCTTTAAATTCAAAGTTCCGTGATGGCTCCCGATTACGACAAGAAAGTTCCCGAGTTCGAAAAGAATGTTCCGAGTCCGAAAAAAAAGTTTTCCGAGAAGGTTCCTGAGTCCAACAAGAAATACCTGGCCGGAGGGTATATCGGCCGAAACGTTGTACAAATAACAATAAAGATGAGGACAATAGTCCGAATAACGCAGATAATACTAATCATCAAGCCTCATCTCAAACATTCAGAGAAATAATATATGTATATATATATATATATATATATATATATATATATATGTGTGTGTGTGTGTGTGTGTGTGTGTGTATCTTTGCGTATTGCATAGGCAAGAAACTGACAGTCTGCGAACAGATAATTTGGATGTTAGTGGCAGCAATTTCGAAAAGAAAGTGTTGTTAATGCTAAATTATATATGAAGCTTCAGCGATGTGAGATTATAATTTTATACTTCATTATTTTTATAATTTAACTTAAAGACAAAAAAAAGGTGTACATTGATCAAAATTACTGCGAAAAAATGAAAGATACTGATAGCAAAATTGTATTTAATAAGGAAAAAACTAAAATCATCAGACGACTTAGATACCTGATAGCACATGCTGTTTTTTAGTCTTTCCAGTCTTTATACTGCTTTCCTCATATAGCCAATATCTACCGGCATAAAAAAGACTTGTAGCCTAGATTGTTCTAGGATAGAGAGGATATCCTTCTAGGCAGACAAGAAAGCATATCTAGCAGTTAAAATGGTTTTACCCTTAATAGAATTAAAACATCTCACGACCGACGGGATGATTTTATCAGCAATTACCTGACTGGTAGCAGGATTGAAGACAAACTCAATAAAGACACTGGTATATTTTTTTAAGAAAATGTGTATCCTGAGGATGTTATTTCGTGTAACATTAAAAACAACTATGAGCAAATTTACCAGCAATAAGTTATTTGGTCATTCTAAATGTCCGGTCTATGTGAGACTCCCGTGGACTGGGGCTACCAATCAGGTAATCGCTGACAACATCTCCACGTGGGATATTTTAATTCTCAAATTCAGCACCATTTTTACTACTAGACCTGCTTTCTTGTCTTCCCAGAAGGATATCCTTCCTATCTTATAACAATCTATTCTAATGTACAAGTTATGTCAGTGCGATGGAGTGTATAAAGGGAGGACAGTATAAAGACTGGAAGTACTAATAAAACAGTACGTGCCATCAGGTATACGTAGGAACCCCGAAACAACATTCGGCCTATCAGAGGCGCACGACTCGACTATTGACGAGCATATGTGTGACATTTGTAATTGCTGAGGCAGTTACTCGGATGAGTGTTTCTCTATCTTACACAAGGCTCGGTCAATGCAACATCTATCCATCTTGGAAGCGGTTGCAATTACTAGCTTATGTAGCCATCAATTCGCCATATTGGGAGAATCGTTACATCATCCGGAAGACTCGTATTATTTCCTTCTCCTGGAGTTCTCCAATGTTTCACTCACATTTTTGTTCAGTATATATATATATATATATACCTTATGACATTTAATTTATTTGAAGGTCTCATGATATTGGGGCCTAAAGTTTCCCTTTTTTTCGTATGTTCATTCTTAATAAAGTATTGTTCTCCTATAAATAAATGAATATATATATATATATATATATATATGCTTGTATATACTATATGTTTAAAGGATTTGATCTATTTATAAGTAAATATCGGTGACAGAACTTATGTAGAAATAATTTTGAATAGTGTAGACATAGAATCAACGATTTGTGAAGATTGTCAGTTTCTCGTCGATGTGACTCGAGAATTATTAGTCTTACAATCGCATGAGCGAAAAAACTTATATTAACCGAGTGCCGTTTACTCTGTGTCAATGCGATTCAAACTAATATCCTTATATTTTACTATATCTGAATCGTAATAAGCATTTCCATGTTCATCTAAAGCCGTGGCACATTTTTAAAACCGACGATTTTCTTCAACTGTGAAATGAACATCATGATTGGACTTTCTATCTTTTCTTTCTTTATCTCACAAATAGTCAAGTACGAATTTCTTGTCTGATTCTTTTAGATGAGGCTTGATGTGAATAATTTTGATATTTCGGACCGTTGTCCTCATCTTTATTATGGTATGTATAAACGCAACGTTTTGGTCGTTGTATTCGACGGCTTTTCTTCAGGTGTTCCATATGTATCCGAGTATAGTAATGATCTAACCTGGGAAATAAGTTTTAATAGTTTGGCTGTTGATCAAACAAGCGAGGAAGACATTTGAAGATCTTTTTCAAATAATGACGTTATTGTTTTTGGCACGCCTATCATTCAGACACGTGTCACGAGAAGAATCACGACCATTTAGAAAAAATATTATTTGAAGATCTTCAAAAGTCTTTGATGCCTGTTTGATCAAGAGTCAAACTATTAAAAATGATTTGCCAGGTTGGATCATTACTATACACGGATACACAGGGAACACCTGAGGAAGGCCGTCGAATACAGCGTCCGAAACGTCGTGTTTTTACATACCACAATAACGTTGAGGAAAACAGTCCGAAACATCAAAATTATTTACGAATTTCTGGTTTCGTCTGTATGGACAATTGACAGTTTTACATTGTTTGTATCATTAATTCACACGTGTTATATCCTCCATTAGAACACTTGATTGTCAAGCCTAATTCTTTGCATTTATATTCCAACGTAGGTGGAATTCGTTTGCCATTGAATTACCTCCCTTCTTTATGTGAAACAAAAACAATCAATAAATACATATTAAGCTCATCTGATTGATGAACAATAATTATCAATTTATTCTCTTGATGCTTCTCTCATTTGTATCCTTTTTTTTCATTTTCTTTGCCTCCTTAAATTACCCCTACATTAATTTTCAGGATGTTTTCGTGATTAACGAAAATAGGACATAATTGGAAAATCGATATCAACAATTTTTTCAGTTATTTATTTAGAATAACCTTAAAGCACTAAACATTATTGATTGATTCATAAATATCTCCTTTACTAACGACCATCGATATTTCAGAAAAAAATTTACATTTGTTAAAAATTATGACAAGAAACATTCTGTTATAATAATGTTAAATCGATAGTTTAATATCTCACGGCCGTTAGTATCAGGAAAAGTAAAACAAAGATGTAGCCTCGAACTAGGATTGAACACACATCTCTTTATACTCGTTTAACCTAACACCTGCTTTGGCAATTGTAACGAGATAATGAAGGTTCTGAGTTTTGCGAGCCCAACTATAGAAAAAGGAGGAAGAAGAAATGAGACAAGGTGGAGGCTTTGAAAAAGCTTGGAGGGATGAACGATGATTTGACCGGGGCGTGACCCCGAATGGAGAATTGAGTGTCAACCGGAAGTTTCGGGTGTTGACCGGAACCGGAAGTCACGTGGTGACGTGGAACGACGAAGAAAAATACCAGCCTCTTTTTGCTTTCCGACGCTGTAGGGACGGACCAGACCTTGGGCCCCTTGTGGGATCCCAGTAATTTAACAGTGTCCTCTCTCTCTTTCTCTCTGCCTTTCCTCCTCTCCGATACAACCCACGAGACGCACGAGACGAACCTGGAAATAACACCTTTGCAGAACACCTTTTAGTGTCGTGATTTTGGAGGCACGTTGACAAGACCCGCTATACAATTATATCGCTACCGCCACGTTACATTATTGAGCAAGCAGAAGACCTATGATGAAGTAGGGATCTGTAAAATAATGAGATGTGAAAATGGAGAAAGTTACTCGGATATTGGGATGACGTTTGAAAGGTGAGCTGTTGGTTTTTGATTGGTCGGTGAATACCAACAGAATTTTGGGATGACGTGTAAAAGGCTACCTGTAGGTTTGGGATTACTCAGCACCTCGCGGGAACGGTAGGGTTAAATGCTCCATGGTCGTTAATATTAGGAAGAGTAAAACAAAGAAGTACCCTCGAGCAAAGTTCGGACTCGCATCTTCTTATACTCGTTTAAACTAATAAATGCTTTAGCAATTTAGAAAACAGAAGAGCTATCATAAAACACGGTTCTGTTTTCTACTCATTCGGCCATTGACTTTTTGCAGTCGTCTTTATTCCATACTGCATTGTCGATTCATTGTAACAGCAAAAGATATTAGCAGGTAATCTAGAGGAAACAAATATTGCTTTATATTATTTGGATTTTTACTGACTGTTGTCCTCATAATTATTGTTATATTCACAACGTTTTTGTAAACAAAGATGAGGACAACAGTCCGAAAAATGTAAATAATACAAATTATCAAGCCTCATCTAAAAATTCAGACAAAATATTCGTTTATACTTAGTTTAGTTTTTAAAGTATTGTTTCATGTAACGAGGAGGCACACCAAATATACCGGTTATCGTCGTAGGATTTCAAATCCTGGACGAGGCTATTTGCGTTTCATTTTGTGCTGATACTATTGGAAAAGATAAGAATCCATCTGTGCCCCCCATACACACACTCAGTTATGGGTAAACAGTCAAAGAGACAGGGTTCTTAATTATTAGCTGGGCAACCGGTCTAGGAGAACGAAAACTGAATTCAAACCAGTTTTAATTCGCTTATAAATTGACTGTGTCCTATCCTATTTGTGATGTAGGTGTTGGGTAAATTCTTACTCATAATGATGATCTTACGAGTTATGAGGTGCGAGTTCAAATCTCTTCGGGAGTTATAATTATGTATAGGCAAGCACA
>CM042137.1:151838789-151872285 GCA_023376005.1 Doryteuthis pealeii
ATAAAATAGCAGTTGTGTGTATGTATGTCCGGAGTAAACTACAAAAATAAAAATAAATTACGACAAATTTAATATATATACACATTCACTGTCACCAGAGCTTCCGTTTCGTCGAGATAATTATGAAGATTTAATCTATAATTCAGAAGACTCATAAAATCAAATTTATGATAAGATAACAGAACGGCCATTGTTAGTGTTTCTAGCTAACTCCACACATAAAATAAGTCCAGTCAATTTTTATTCACCTTTTAAAAAATTAAAAATTCTATCTAATAAAATATGTTTCGATTTTTTTGACATATAATATTCTAAATAGAAGACATTAATTTTCTTTTCAGAGTGGTTTAAGTCTGTCCACTTTTTAATTTAAAAAATAATATATAATTATGTAGATTTTCGATGGTCTCTGTACTAAATTCTACATAATACAAAAAATAAGAAAATATTTATGTTTAAATACGCTCGTTTTATTCTTTCAGTTCACACACGCACACACACACACACACACACACACACATATATATATATATATATATATATATAATCCAAAAGTCCAGAGAAGAAATCTTCCTTGCGACACAAGAGTTTTATTTAAAAAAACCTGTCGCAGTTTGAGAGCTCAATGTGTGCTGTTAATGTTAGAGTCACAGAGCAAATATATAAGTAAAGAAATAACAAAAGACTTAGAGATTTAGCATTATAGTCTATTTCTAAGCTCCCTGAAATAGACTATAACGCTAAATCTCTACGTTTTTTGTTATTTCTTTACTTATATATATATATATATATATTATATATATATATATATATATATATATATAAAATCTTGAAAAATATTTTCACTTTGAAATATGTTATTAATTGAATGAATTCTACGATCGCAAAATGTTAACAAGCTTAAAATAATCTTTCTTTTTCTTTTTATTCATTTTTATTTTCATGTTAGCCATTGTTTATACAATAATCACGTTAATTTGTTTATTCTAATATTAAATATTAAAATAAAATCAGATTATCAATGCAGAATGGCGCGCAAAAGATAATATTAGATTACGTATAAAATGTATTACAAATTCATAACATTTCACGGAAATACCCGAAACATTTTAGACGTTCGGGTAAGAGGACTTCGGGGGTTTCCGTAATCTAATGTTATTTATGCGTAAAATGCAATTCCAATGATATTATCTCTTGCGCGCTATTCTGCATTTGTTCAAAAACCAGTACATAATTTCATATTTAACTTTTAAGCACATTCAATTTTTTCTAAGTAGCCGCTTCTAGTATATATATATATATATATATATAAAGGTATTAACGCTATATGAAATGTAAACGGTCGAGTCCATTTCCTACGAGTCTAAAAATTACACAACGCGTCTCCATTTGATGATTATGTAGGTTAAAATTTAGGATAATGAAAATGCTCTAAAAAGATATGAAAGAAAAATATTCAACTCAGAAATCCAGAAAATACAGGAAGGCCACGGAATGTATTGACAAGCATTTTAAAGAATATATGGACAAATGAAAATATCTTATATGAAACACTATCAAAACCATTAAAAAGTAGTCAACTAAAAGTAGAGAAGCATTTTCAGCTGCTAAAACCGTATAACTATACTGATGAGAGGTGATACCTCGAAACACGTGTCTATAGTTTACCCCTATTATACGCTTCCCGTTCTCGGTTGAGCACTCTATTTAGAAGGTATATAATTGCAGATTCACCGTATTCGGCTCGGCCAAATCTCACTTTGTTTACAAAGTTTGAGACCTCTAGGTGAAGGTCATTTCCCCTTAGAAATATAGCAATTAAATAGCCTGCTATACTTGGCGACTGACTGTGGATGTGTGGGTAAGAAGCTTGGCGAGCGTAAGTTCGTTCGGGTTTCAAACCCAGCCAGAGGCAGCTGCTAAAACCGTATAACTATACTGATGAGAGGTGATACCTCGAAACACGTGTCTATAGTTTACCCCTATATATATATATATATATATATATATATGGAGGTGCGTGGACCAGTCGATTCGAGTTCAATTCCTAGAAGCTGTTGGCATTTCGCATAGCTGTAATACCCTTGGGAAAGGTATGAATCCATATATTCTCCCTCCAGCTATGGGTTAAATAGTAGGGCAGACTGGTCTCTTCAGCCTTGAATAAGTAACCAGTTTAGGAGAGGGATACATCTGAATTCAAAATTCCTGAGGTCGGTCGTTGATTGGGTTTGTGGCAATCCTTGTGCACCAATTCTTTCCTATCGACTGTGCCAAAAAGTGTGGATGGTCCAACACAAGCCTTCACCACTATAAACAAATTACTGTGTGGATGTTCATTGTATGAACACTCATACGTCGATCAACGGAGCAGTCCATCTTATATATATATATATATATATATATATATATATATATATATATATATATATATTCCTCTAACGCAAATCATATATATTCATTGAAAATAAAGGAGGTCCTTAATAGAAACATTCCACCAAGAACCAATCTGTTATATATATATATATATATATATATATATATATATATTATATATATAGCATGACGATCCTCCGGTGAAACTCGAGTAGGCTTATTATCGGTTTTCTAAATCACCGCTACAAATATATTTAGCACTGTTATATTCCTTTACATTCACGACTCGCCCGATTTTCTGCCTTCTCCGGTAAGTCACCTTTATATATATATATATATATATATATATATATATATTATATAGTGTGTGTGTGTGTGTGTGTGTGTGTGTGTGTGTGTGTGTGTGTGTGTCCATTCTGAGGGAAAATGAAATTACAATACCCTGAAAACCGATACCAATTTAGCCATAGGTACTCTCTTCGTATGACAGACCCTATTCGATGTTCCCATTAAATCTTCAATATCTTCGCCTCTCTGTTACATAGAAATACTCATAGCAATGCACTCGCTGTGTTTTGCCCTTTGAGCTATGCATGTTGCAATAACGGTTAAGTGTGGTGACGGGATTCCAATGCAATACGGGTGTCATTTCCCGGGGACGCACATGTGCTGTTTGTGTTCAATTAGACATGTAATTGGGTCGGGTTATTGAGCCCCGGGACAAGTGATGTTCATTTTGAGAATTACTTTGCATGTTATTATTGACGCATCAGGGGTGGAGGGTCCCATGGTGGGGGGTCCCATGTCACCAACTGTGATTGAATGTATATTCCTACAGTTGGAGAGCAATTTATTTAACGCCACATAATGGATACAGTCCGTGATGCTTAAGGACGGAATTCTGGTGGATGAGCAATCCATGACCTGCAACACTCCAATTTGGTCCTTACTTAGGCTAGACGGGCGGTCAGAGACTCTCCCTCTCTCTCTCTCTCCGACCAGTCGGCTGGTCATGTCAAACCCTAGCATCTCTAAGATTGTCTCAAACCTATTGCTCTCATGTCAATCTTCCAACTCATTTTACGTCCTAGAATGCGGTGGCTGATGGTCTTAGTGTCCTGGGTGGGACGTTAAACCATCTGTTGGTGAAGTTCCGGAGTACTGAGGAATGTTGAATACACCATCACCTTTACTCCCAGGTCTACTCTGACCCGGAGTGGTAGGACTTGTTAGAGTTCCATGTATGATTATAATAGAATAAAACTTTAAATAATGTTGTAGAGAGAGGAGACCTACCTCGTGCAACAAGGTGTGATAGAGAGAGTTGCGGGCGTGAAGACTTGCCGTATTCTCGAAGGAAGCGAGCTAGGCTTTGCCTGGCGTGTAGGACTGACCTAGAGTTGAACCTGCGTCCTTCAAAATGTGAGAGCGCTGTGGACGAGCAGTGAAATAGGAAATAGCAGAATGGCCCAGATGTAGGTGGTCACGTCGTAAGGATTGACGCATACTTGCAGTGCTGACGAGTGTCACAGGTGCTGCACGGACAATTCTGAGTGAGGAGCCCGGATGCGATGAGATTGAGGTATATTTAAGGACTTACCCTCCGGACCAGAGGGAACAACGGCAGTAGCAATTTGTTGTCGAGACAAGCGGGATAAAGAAATGTTGGATATTGTTGGTGAAATGAGCGTGATACAGTTGGAAGAACATTGCGTCAGACTTGACTGTGACACCCTCCCCCCCACACACACACACTGATTAGAAATGTATTTTTTAAATTCTTAAAAAATTGAGTACCTATCAAGAATGAATAAAACAAAATGTATTCAGCATAAAATAACCCAACAAAATTGACATGCCGTAAAATTCAACCAACCAACCTAAGAGTCGTTCACCAAGATCGACAAATTGTTAGGGGGCAGTATTAAAATAACCCAGGGCTCCCAAAGGAAATGTAGCCCCAAGCGTGTAAGCACATAACATAATAGGATGAGGCACTATTCATTTGGTGATCAACAAGTAAAAGTGACTGGAATAATTTATTGTCGAATGGAAATCGGCATCTTTATGATCATATGCAACAAGAGTACAGACCAGGGGAGGTTATTCATCCGATACATCAAGTACTTCAGCATCGATAGTGAGGAGGAGGAACGGTTACATTGCAGTGCCGGTAAAATATGTACGATGTTTTATTTGGATGGTAAAAACATGTTAGATTATTAAATATTTGTACCTTACGCTTTGGACACTCAATGTTTTTTTACGTAAGACAATCCCACACACCATATATATATATTATATATATATATATAATATATATATATATATATATATATATATATATAATATATATATATATATTATATATATATATATATATATATATACAGGGTCTTCGGATAACTTTGACATACTTATATTTAGTTATTTTTCTCCGCAGGTAGGAAGTATTGACGCACACTACGCATCATTTAAAAACTTCGACCATTCTTCATTCATATACGTAATGACAGATAGAATGCATGACAGGAACCCACCTGAATCATCGAAGAGAATATCTTGTATCCTGTTGATCTGTGCCGGTCCTCAAAATAAGGAGATTATGGTTGCTACCAAATGCTCCTCTGACTATAAAAACAGTCGGGCATGAACTGGAAAATTGCAATGGAGACTACGAGACTGTGGCTAGAATAAAGAATGATTGACGCATCAGGGGTGGGGGGTTCCAGGGTGGGGGTCCCATGTCACCAACTGTGATTAAATTGTATATTCCTACACTTGAAGAGCAATTTATTTAACTCCACCTAATAGATAGTCCGTGATGCTTAAGGACGGAATTCTGGCGGATGAGCAATCCATGACTTGCAACACTCCGATTTGGTCCTTACTTAGGCTAGACAGGCGGTCGGAGACTCTCTCTCCGACCAATCGGCTGGTCATGTCAGGCCCTAGCATCTATAAGATTGTCTCAAATCTTCCAACTCATTTTATCAAGTAAGTCCTAGAATAAAGCAACATGGCAGTCGCTCTGATTGCGTATGTACAGAAGAATTCCTCGAAAATCTGGAGAAAAAAAGTGTTGGAGGACCCTAGCATTGGAATTCGGGATTTGTCACGTGAATTGAATGCTTCAGCCTCTACCATGAAGCTTGCACTCAATGAAGACTTTCGCTACTACTCATACAAGCGTCGCAGAGGTCAACTGCTCTCAGAAAAGGCCCGTGAAAATCGTCTGATAAAGGCGAAGAAACTTCTGAGCAAAGTGAAATATCCTGCTGAACCACAAACAATCTGCTTCTTTTCCGATGAGAAAAACTTTTGCCAAGATCAAAAGCACAACACGCAGAATAACAGATGGCTTGCATACTGTCCAAAGGACACTCCTCGTGTCATGAAGACTAAATTTCCCCAAACGATGATGGTTTTCGTATATGCGTTTTCTGAGGGTGATGTGATGCCTCAGCATTTTTTCAGAGAGTGTATCCGGTTGAATTCACATGCCTATGTGTAGTTACTAAACACTGTAGTCAAGCCCTGGATAACAAGGGTAGCCAATATTAGGCCATATGTAAGGCACCAGGATTCGGTCGCCCTGCCACACCTCTGGGAAAAGTCAAAAACAGTTTTCGGCAAATTTTTACAACTACCACAGTCCCAATGTCTGACCTCCGAACTCCCCAGATTTTAACCTGATGGATTATTATGTATGGACCGCTGTTGAGAAAGACACCAATGGCTGTGCCTGTACTACGTTAATCAACGGAATTAACGTAGTTTTTGGGACCTTTCCCAGGGAAACTGTAACATCAGCTTGATCCAAGTTACGAAGCAGAATTGAGGCTGTGATCGGTGCTAATGGTGGTTATTTTGAGTGACATTTGTTGACATTAGTGTAATTTTCGTGCCTGTTGAATTTCTTTACAATCCATTAAATTTCGTAGTTACCAAGCACTTTTTCTTTTTCCTTATGAAACTGTCAAATTTCTCCCGAACAACCTGTATATATATATATTATATATATATATATATATATATATATATATATATATACACACACACACACATGTATATATATTTGGGTAGCGTTATTTCCTTTAATGCATACATTATTAAACAGGAAAGATATCGTCTATCTTACTAGTTTTTCCTCGGTCCTGAACTCTGAATTCAAACCTGTAAAATCCCGTATAAAAAAACTGACTTTGCTACACATCATACTTGTGAAGAGGATTTAGTAATGTATGTATATAAGAAGATAATGAAGCTGTATTACACTTTTTAATTCTCATGTTATTTTGCTTCATTATTTCTAAACCTTTTTTTTTTATCGATGACGTCATGTATAATTATACGTAGGATTATTGAAAGGTTTTCTAACGTAAAGATAATACATTTAAAATTGGGAACATAAAATAAACGGGTTCCATGCAAAATCCTTTGTAAATTGAAATGACAAAATTGAAATCAAAAGGAAAAGTTGTCATCAAATAAATTTTACCTTAAAAGGAAACGGGAAAATAATGATTATGAATTTTTATTTTTATTTTCTCCTGTGGCAAATGTTTTCTATAATTATAATATTCATTCCAATGCCTCTTTCATTTATGCTAATTAACCCATCATGTTTTGTGATGTGTGTGTGTGTGTGTGTGTGTGTGTGTGTGTGTGTGTGTGTGTGTGTGCGTAGATATGTGTATTTGTGTATGTATGTTGTTTGTTTCCGAATGGGAAATGATGTTTCCTTTCTGTAATGTGTTAACAATGTGTCATCTGATTATGACTAAAGGGAACAATTTTTAAATGAATTAAAAAGATGAATGATTACGACGACATTAGAAATCGACAGATCTAAGCTGATAAATAACAATAACATTTTTGAAAAGGGTGATTCACAAAGTTGAATAATAAGGAAAACTTGCATATTTTCTTTGCATTCAAAATTATTCTCAAATGTGTAAAGTCAAACACCCTGTTTTTGTTTTTTTACTTGTACAAACTTTTAATCAACTATTTCAAAGGGAAACACGAAATAAACGATACCTGGATTTTTAAAAAGACGCAAATAATTAAACAATTTTCTTTTATTCAAATTAAACATTTGTGAAGTGTCATTTAAACATGAAAAAGTTATTGATCTCTCAGCTAATAAATTTGTTAAACATTCTCCCCGTGGGACATCCTCCTCGTGGAACATCCTCCTCGTGGATCATCCCATCACTGAAAACACAAAGAAAATATTTTGTTGAATGATTTAAATTTTTTTCCTTGTTTTACCTTTCTAGATATTTAAGAAATGTTCAACAAAATGTATGTATGGAAGCTGAAATGGTCGTTAAAGCCGTCTTATAAAATTATGTCTTGTAATTCTGGAATCGATTCTTCATTTTTTGGATTTGTATTTTTTCCAGTCTTCTTGCCATCTTTCTTGAGTCTGGATCCAATGGATGTATAATATTTCCCATACTTATATCCCGAGCGCTTTCGACTGTCGTCATCATGGAGTACGTAATTTGGTTTTTAGTTCATTTTTTTTAGTTCTTTTATCTATGTTTTTATCAAATTTGGAGAGTCTATTATTTTTAAGAAGTTAGTTAAGTTAAGTGTTAGTTATTAAAGATATTTAATACGTTGTATCTGACTTTAAACGCTATTTTGTTGATGTTAGGTTTTTTATTTGTTATGCATATTGCTTGTAAGATCTGTAGGCGTTTCTTATTATTTTTTTTGTAGATAATTTTAGTATTTTCGTTTTAAATTTTCCTAATATCAGGAGAGGTGGATTTTTCTGGGTGTTTTTTAATTGAATGTTGTTTTATGGAGCTAGTGTCGGAGAGATGGTATGTGAGACGGCGGGACAGTGTTGTTGTTGTATGGCTAATATAGCTATTAGTGTATAGTTTATTTGTAATATCAACAAAATAGCATTTAATGTCGGAGACAATGTATTAAATATATTTAATAACTAACACACTTAACTTACACTCCCTTCTTAAAAAATAATAGACTCTCAAAATTTAATAAAAGCATATATAAAAGAACGAAAAAATGAACTTAAAACCAAATTATGTACCCCATGATGACGACTGGCGAAACAGTCGAAAGCGCTCGGGATATAAGTATGGCAAATATTATATACCAATTGGACCAGACTCAAAAAGATCGCCAGAAGATTGGAAAAAATCCAAATCCAAAAAATGAAGAAAAGATACTCCATATTGTTCAATATATATATATAAATATATATATATATATATATATATATATATATATATATATATATATATATATATAATATATAATATGGGGTGTATTTTACCCACGCCTTCTGCATGAGCAACAATACAATTTTTAAGCGGAGTTTAACAGGTATGAATTCAGAGTTTTTCCTCTTTTATACTGGTTGCCTAACCACGTTTTAAAATCTCGTCATTTATAGATTATGTGGATTCATACTTTTCCCAAGGTTATTAGTGCGATGTAAAATGTAAACAACCTTGTGCAGGATTTGAGCTCGTGTTGTCGTATCCAACATTGAAATTTACATATTTTCTCAAGTTATATACTCAATAAAATTCCAATGAGCAATGATTTAAATCACTACCAAAACAACTGAACATCCACCATAATCAAGAGGGGTTAACTGGTGCATAAAACATATGATTATCTGAGAAAACAATTGAAAACTGAATTAGTTGTTAGTTGTCCATCGAATCCGATGATGACACCATGTGAATCTGTTTTATTCATTTGATTTGATCTCTGGTTGCGTCTGACCAAATGAATATGTAGATGTTCCTGCTAAAGATCCCCAGACATATATCTAACCGCAAAAGCCACACCGGATTCGCTTCTGTCAGTTAAATATTTACCGCTTCAGTAGAAGGTGTAGTTTGTTTCACCTCTGATGCTTCCAATCTCAGAGAATCTGACTTCGCTCAAAGCGACAATGTCGATATTGTATTTTTGGAGCTCTTTGAATATTATGTTGCTCCTTCTTTCTGGTTTATTTGAGTTGGGTCTATCGAGCATTGTCCGGATATTCCACGACGCCATTTTGAGATCTCTGAAGATAGACCTTTTTATTCTGAGCGGCGTCCTGTCATTATGGGATTTTATTTCTGTTGGAGTACATATTTCGCAGTGAAAAGCAAACAAAGTTGTTTGGGGTGCACAAGGGTTTGCCAGTTGTTTACACACCCCTCTCATCCACCGCCAATGTGCTGTGCTGGCAAGGACGGTTCAGGGAAAGATCAGTATCTCAGTGGTAACAGTAACTGCCCGGGAGGATTTCAAAGTGTATACACCCGCTCTCACCGGTTGTCACACATCTTGCTTTGTCCTCCCAATAAACTGTAACTGAGGTGTATGGAATACCCATTTATTCCTATTAATCCCAGGTCAAGTATGACCCGGAGTGGTAGTACATGTTAAAGTCCCATCTATGGGTTTCATTCACCCAAAAATATTCTAACAAAAATATCTTAATTGTATTGACATTGTTGTTCACGAATAAAGTACGCTTTTTCAGAAATCTACCCACTCTACATGGAACATCTTGCTTTGTCCTCCCAATAAACTGACATGACACAACGCACATGCTGTAATATGCGACAGGCAGGCGCATATACTATTGGGTGCACGCAAGTGAGCAAGTGTGTGTGTGTGTGTATACAGAGGTAGTATAATATTACTTATCTAAATAAGTGAACATATTTTATTAAGGCCCCATATAGGTACATATATGTGTATACAGTGTGGATCATATGTGTGTGCGTATTAAAATATATATATTATATATATATATATATATATATATATATGAGTGTGTGTGTGTGTGTGTGTGTGTGTGTGTGTGGTGTAGATAAGTGTATGTGTATGTATAAGTGTCGATGGGAGGTCGGAACGACCATTAAAATAAGCTAGAGACTTAGAATAGATAAAGATAATTCCTTCTAGAAGACAAAATGTCTGACATTATACAAACTTGAAAGGTAGTTAAAAATTTATATTGATAAAAAGACACTCGGGGTCTATACTGTGGGTGGTCTTTAAACAGAGATTTCAAATCACGCGGGAGTTGACAAAATCTCGGAGGATAAATTTTTGAACGAGATTGAGAAGAGAGAATATAGTGAGAATTTTGAAAGTTAGTCAGTTAGTCAGAAGCCGGCAGTTGACTGGGAGAGTTTAGAATCCGGAGTGATTGAAGAAGGGTTTAGAACTTGGAGACCGAGGAAGACAGATCAACTTTTAGCAGAGACCAGAAGACCAAAGTAGAACTCCTGACAGTGGAAAGAGAGGGGGTCCTCCCCCCTCACATCTCAACAAAACATAATAAAAGAATATAAGATATTAAGAATGACCAAATAAGAGGAGAATGAAACATTGGAGTCCTGTATCTCTCTGAGTCATTTTTGAATGCTCATCTTATCCTGTTTTTGTCTTTTCTTTGTTTGTTGCACGCTCTTCGTTTATTATTTTCCTTTTGGTTGGTTTGCCCCGAGGACATTTTGATTACGGACACAAGTGAGGGTCCAGCTGGCTGACGATTATACGGACAGAAAACGAAAGACGAAGAGTTGCGGCAAATGCAGAAAAGAAGTGCAGTTCCTCGGACCCCACTGAACTAATTCTATCTAATCTGAAAAAAGGGTTTCGAAACTTCAACATTTTCAACAACAAACTGCTAGAACTGCTGGTTCAGAATTTTTTTGTTTCATCAAGATAATTTTGGATTGCTTCAAGGATGAGAAGATTATATATATGGGAATCATAGTAAGTATTCAGGATCTGAATCCTGATTTAGACAATTGGTGCAACACGATCTTCTTATCCGTTTATTTTCCCAAATTCATTTTACTAGTTGAACTTAATACCTATATCTGACTCGAGTGGATTAGTGAATTAACCCTCTCCCCGCTACGCGAAGCAAAGGACACGAAGCAAATATTTAGATGGAATAAAGCAAGTTTTTCCTTCTCCTGGACTGGTTACCGAACCAATCCTAAATAACCCCGTGGTCCTTATTTTTACTTATAGATAAAAAAAAAAACAGGCAGATTAATGCCTTTCCTAATGACGTGAAATTAAACACAAAAAGACCTATCCAGGATTTGAACTTGGGTCACCGAGTTTATTTCCTACAACGTAACGCTAATCTTTTTCTCGAACGGGTTTATTTTTTAATCATTGAATCTCAAATATAATAGAAATAAATTTTCACAAAATATGTATATTCTGAACATATTATTCATTATTTGGATTATTCGGACTTTTGTCCTAATTTTTAATGTTATTTACACAACGTGTCGGTCGATGATCACTCCGGCCTTCAGGCATTTCTTGTCGGACTCGTGAACCTTCTCTTCGAAATCGGGGAATTTCGAACTCGGCAACCTTCAGGTAATTGAATGAGAAGTCTACCCGCGTGGATTGAATAAGTTCCGTGAAGGCTCCCGAGTTCGACAAGAAATCCCTGATGAAGGCCGGAGGGAACATCAGCCGAAACGTTGTGTAGTTAACAATAAAGTAGAGGACTATAGTTCGAATAATCTAGATAATACAAATTATGAAGCTTTATCTAAAAAAAATCAGAGAAATAATGTCATTCAACTTCACAAATGTAAACGACTTTTATCAATAAAACGAAAAGCCGTTGTTCGTTGACGTTTAAATCGTCTACTCATCAGGGAAAGGCAGATTTTTAGTTTAGAATTTTAATAGAAATAATGCGAAATGATAACGAAGCTATTTTGAAGGGGCACAGTCTGAGATTTGCTACATAGCTGCAAACAGTAAATCTTTTGATCAAATATTATGAACAAACACATTTTTACAGCCCCCGCTTCTCCGTCTGTCTGTCTGTCTGACTGTCTGTCTCTCTCTCAATTATCGTTAAGCATAAGCAGCTTATAGAATTATTCTGTCTTTACTCAATTCTTCAATGTATCTCCATTCATTCTGTTTTCCAAAAAATGCTCTTAGCCGATGAACATTTGAATTTCCACACGTTTTAAAATTCCACAAAAATTAATTTATTTTCTTTTTCTTTTTTACGTTTACTTTTATTTCAAAATTTAGTGCAAGAATTTAGTAGGAATTGCTTTTAGATTAACACATTTTATTTTATGAATGATTGCTTGATTGGTTTCAACGGCTTGTCAACCCATCTAATGTTATTTTAAGCTTAGTGGTTAGGGAATTGTGTTCATTGTATATATTTACACAAAATCTTCGTAGGATGGGACACAAGATCAATTTTCAGCATAATTTGAATTCAGGGTTTATCCTTTTCCTAGACTGCTGGCCATATAAATTCCAAAGAGCAGAGTGTGTGCTACTGATTACTACTGATGGAGCAAGAATAATTTGTTTTAAACCTTTCCCAATGATATTAGCGCTATGAAAGGCAAACAGCCTTATCCAGGATTTGAACTCGTGTCAAATTCCATACCGGGTGCATCCATTGTACGTTCATATTTACATTTTTTGTTTCTTATTGTTTTTTACACAATTATATAATTCCAAGTTGTCTATCTAATACTACTAATAATTAGGTTTTAAGTACTTATTTTATTTAATGATATTTTTTTTTTCACATTTTTAACTAATAATATCCTTAGTAAACAGTTGTAGCTTCAAATAACTATTCTTAATGCAATAACTTACAGGTATCACATATTCCTATCATATTTCTGAAAATAGAGTTGACCCAGTAGTGATGGCAATAAACACTCCTCGGACCTCAAGAACTGGAACCCCACTGTCAGATGCAGTTTAGTGTAAATATCCAGGATCCCCTTTTTGGCGGGTCTGATCCCTATTCTAAACCTTTCCGAAATAGTGTATTAACACCGAAGAATTGCTCGATTAAAACATAAAAAGCAAAAAATAAATATACAAAAGAAACAATAATAAAATGAGTATTCGAATTGTATCTACGTTTTCTTATTCATGTGACAAGAATTAAATTTGTGATTCCTTAAAATGGTAGATAATTTAGCGATAAGATTTATATGACGTCAACAGAATTACAAATTTAACAATTAGATAAGTTTTTTCGACGTTTTGTTTCGGAATTCAATATGTTTACAATTGCTTCTTTTTTTGTTAGTCTTTCTCAAAAGATATAATCTCATCTAGTGTTCTAAAATCCCTTAAGAACAACAACCCACATAAATACATTGGGGTAGTTATTGCTTAAGAAGATTATTTTTGCATAAGACCTATCAAATACGAATGATTTTTAGATATATCTATTTGACTCATAGATAGCATACTAACAGATACAACCAGTTCAGGTCAGAGTGGACCTGGTAGTAATGACAATGAAAGCTTATTCCACACTCGCCAAATTTCCAGAACTGGGGTCTAACTATCAGATGAAGTCTAATATCATATCCGTATCGTTGCATATCAGAGAATCTGACTTCGCTCAGAGCGACAATGTCGATATTGTATTTTTTAGATCTATGGCCAAATTTCCAGAAAACTGGATCTAACTATCAGATGAAGTCTAATATCATATCCGTATCATTGCATATTTCGATATCATCTCTCTGCAGGAGATACAGTCAGCATATTCTAAGCCTCTTTGTCAGGGTGGATGAAATATGTTTATCGGAAACTTATAACCGAAAATGGTTAATTCTGTTTCCTGTTTAAGAAAGTTATTAAACAGGTTGAGCCGAGAATTAATCTTGCAAAAATTCCTCCTCCATCCCTGATCAAACATTTATAAGCATTTGTCGGTGTGGCTGCATGCGTAGATACTTATTTAACTTATCTTAATATGGCACAAGGCAAGATTTATGGGGCATCAAGAGAAAAATATTTTATCACTATCAATAGTCTGTAAGTTTAGAGCAAACACTTTATATAATTGCTGGGAATAATTTTCCTTCTTACACGAGCATGATCTTAGGAGTGCTCAATAAATTATAATCTTACTAAGAAAGTTTGCGAGATTAACTTGTTCAACATTGTTAGACGAAAGAGACAAGGGAAGGTTTAATCAACGTGTGTTTCTAATATACTAAAATGAATGATAAATCTTGAATTAAGTCTATCATATGGACTCAACTGTTCCCTGTCCGATGTGTGTGGGGGGGGGGGGGTTAGGTACCAGAAGAATTCTGATATTGTAAAAAAACAGCTGGTACCTCTAAATTAGGGACATTCCCAAAATGAGGTAACCAAGCAAGTACCCGGTACTATTAGTATTTTTGTAATTTAACTATTGTAGTTCTTCTAGCCATAACAAAATAGATTAAATTATACTAATCAATTATTCTTATCTGTAGATATAGATGAATCAATTATATTATATCTACATCTAAATAATAAATGTTCTGCTTAATTAATAGGTAGCTTGTACTTTTACAATATCACAGTTTTTCCTTAAGGGACCTCCTTTTAGGCACGTAAACTCTGCCCCCCTGCTCTGTCTCAGGGTTTAGACTATTGCATATTGGGGAAGAGAAAGTCAAGATCTGAATGCTTACTTATAAGGTAGGCAAGCTCTTCCCATTTGGATTATTGATGCTCTTCATTTGCCCTACTTCCCTTTCCGAGACTTTGTTAATATATATATATATATATATATATATATATATATATATATATATATATATATATATTTATAATTGGGCCCCGAAACGGTTTGCACACTTTCTCTTCTGATGAGCCTATTTCAGTTGTAAACATCGTTTGTTTTTTCATTATATCTTATTCATATGTAATATATATTATATATATATATATATATATATATATATATATATATATATATAATTGATTGATTGATTGATTGATGATTGATTGATTGGATTTACTTTTCAAACTTTGAATCTAAAAAAAAGAAAAACAGAATTTATAATTTTCTCAAAAAATTTAAAGTTTCCTAAAATAATCTAAACATATCTTTTTTCCTGCTTATGACGTCAAATTATCTGATGGTTAAGTTCCAGTTCTGGAGCTCGGGGAATGTCGAGTACTCCTATATCACCATTACTCCCAGGTCAACTCTGATCTGGAGTAGAAGTACCTGTTAGTATGGGCTAAATAGAACAAAATAAGTTCTAAAACATGTATTTAAAAATGAGTTAAAGAAAATAGAGTCCACATCCAGAATGAATAAAACAAAAAATCTTCGGCATAAAATGACCCAATGGGTTGAGATGCCGTAAAATCCAACCAACTTATCATATCTTATTTATATTTTCATATATGAATGTCATTTTTATCAAATCCAAAAAAAAAAGAGACTACTTTATCGAAAGTAAGTTTTCTCCTTTCCTCGTTGCCATATTCTGTATTCATGAAAAAGGCAGATGTTAAGTTTTGAATTTGATTAAAATGGAACGTTTACTCGAATTTTCAGGTGAAAGAAATTTGGTAGATAATTTTCAAATGATCAATAATTCATCGCTTTTATACCCACAACACATAAACGTCATAATACAGGGTGAGACATTATTATAAAGGGTGCACACAAAAACACTCTTTGTGGGATGAATACCATATTGGATTTTACTGCCCTCTGGCGGTGGGAGGGTCACACAGTGTTTCTGTTAGTGAAAATATTTTCAGTTAATAATGTATGCGATGCCACTATATGCTATAAACATAATCGAATATTTTTGTCCTCGCTTTGTATTTACGAGCGTGGACTGAAACGTTCATAGGCTGAAATGTTCACCATCATGTCGTGCTAGTAGCAGGGAGAGCCATGGCAATCTCTCGCCAACCGTCCCTATCATTCATTGCCACCGGCATGGCATCTGCGTAGCATCCAGTATCCGTACAGAGCTGGTTAATGCAAGCCTTTGCTGAACAACGTTCCCATTTGCTGGCTTCCACTGGAGAACGTCCCTACTGAGTTCTTCCTTGCTTCTCCAGTGTACTGCATATCTTGTTCGTCACATTCGGATGATTTGTGTGATAGGTGGCAAGTGGCCGTACAGCTGCTTTCTTATAGGGTGCTGCTTTCTTGTAGGGGGCTTCTTTCTTATAGGGGCTGCTTTCTTGTAGGGGGTTTCTTTCTTGTTGGGGTCTTCTTTCTTGTAGGGGGCTGCTTTCTTGTAGGGGGCTGCTGTCTTGTAAGGGGTTGCTTTCTTGTAGAGGGCTGCTTTCTTGTAGGGGGCTGCTTTCTTGTAGGGCCCCTACAAGAAAGCAGCCCTACAAAAAGCAGCCCTCTTCCACGATTTGTTTGAGGTCACACGTAGGATTCTTATAATGATGTTATATCAGGTATTGATATTTGTTTAACAAATGTGATTTCAAGCATTTCAACACCGATGAAAAAAATGTGTAGACTGTATGGGGAGAGGAGCTATTTCAAAAAATAAACCCCATCTGGTTATAAGATTATCTTATTCAGCCTATGTTCATTTCAGTCGACCCTCGTACGTCTACATTTAATGCACAAATATTCCTCAACTAAACATAACTTACAATATAAATTATACAACTTGCAATACTTGTTTAAGTGTAAGTTACATAGGTACATTAATTCCTAAATAGTTTTGTTTTCTGTCTGATCTTTTCTCTCTCTTGAAAGTTACTCATTTGTCGCTTTTAATATTTAACATGTTGAAGGACAGAATAGAAAATGACGTCAGAGTGGAAGAGAATAAAAGAAAATGTTAATTAAAGTAAAATCCTTAGACAAACAGAGTAGAAGAATATCTACAAAACACAAGAAATGGAATTTTGACTGCGTAAAAACAAAGTTAAACAGACTTAGAAATATAGTTTTGAAAAATGCGTAAGATATCCAAGTTGTTGTTGTTGTTGTTGTTGCTGTGTGTGTGTGCATGCGTGTGTGTGTGTGTGTGTGTGTGTGTGTGTGTGTGTGTTCTGTACAAAGGGAATTGACTCAGAATTTAAATGTCAAAGGTTAGATTTAAACTATTTTGGTATTGACGATGGAATGGTTGTTATTTACCGATTAATGTTCTTTTGTATCCTGGGTATGACATAAGACTGCATCTCATGGTGAAGTTTCAATTCTGGAAATCTGTGAATATGGAGTACCCCATAACCGCCATTACTCCCAGGTCCACTCTGATCCGGGGTGGTAATACCTGTTAGGGTCCCATGTATGAGTTTAATAGAACAAAAAATGAGAATTAAAATGTGTTTAAGAAACTGAGATTGAAGAAAAAAATTAACACCCAACAAGAATGAATTAAACAAAATGTCTTTGGCATGATATAACCCAACAAAGGTTGTCATGCCCTAAAATTCAACCAATGTTCTTTTACTTACATTATGCCAAATTAAAACAGAAAAATTTCACAAGATCAATTTTGACTCAGTGTTTGAATAATGATTCATCCTGATTGAAGAATCAATTCTATGGTAGCTTCGCTTTGAAACAAAGTACATTTTTTATATATACTGTGTGTTGTCCAATTAATCAATATATGATTCCTATAATTTTACACCTTTTACTTTTTAATATTTTTTAATAAGATAGATAAAAATAAGTATAAAAAGTGAACCAGCCCTATCGGCTTGGGCTTTAGAATACACCGACTGCACCTCTCCAGGTGAGTAAGACTCCCTCCAATAAGGCCACCTGTTGGCCGTGGATGGCGCCCCGGGAGGCTTAAGGATGGAACCCCGGTGGCTGTGCAGTTCATGACGCTCTTAGGCTAGACGGGTGGTCGTAGAGGCCCCCTCAGATTAAACGTCTGATCAAATCACACCTTCGCAACTATTATTGTACCAGCCCTATTGCCAAGTAATTTTAGATCTTTAACATCGATATATCAATACTCGCGTTCATTAATTGTAAAACCGTTATAATCTTGCAACATCCTCTGGTTAAAAATAAGAGCGTCCAAATCATCCCAGGTGAAATGAAAAAATTAAAAATCCTGATAACCTTGTGTTTATCCGCCGAATTCTCATTTCTTATGCTTCGGTTTTTTTATTATAAAGAAAGGGAAGAAAAATGACATGCTACACAGAAAATATAGGAACGAAAGAGAACGCTAATCTGTTTCAATCGAACATAATGAAAAGATAACCGTTACAACGTTTGATGTGTTTACGTAAGAGCTATCGTTAAATAGTTCAATATGTAAAGAACATAATAATATTGAGTTAACTTTCTCTCTCACATTTTTTCTTTATTTCCTTTCGTTTTCATCTTTTATGCTCGATTGAAACAAATTAGCGTTATCGCTTCCGCGCGCTCACCCCTCTCTCTATCTTCCACCTACTCTCTTTGTTTCTTTCTTTCTTTCTTATATTTTTGTAGCATGACCTTTTTCTTCACTTACTTTCTTTAGAATAAAAACTGAATGATTCATTATTTAGCTGAGGCGACGACACTCCTAAGAAATAAGTCAGCAGATAAGCAACACCATATAATCAGGATTTACATGTTTGAGTTTTATCTTGGACGGTCTCGTTTTTAACCAGAGTGTGTTGCAAGATGATAACGGTCGTACAAAATAAGGAACACAAGTATTGTGAAATTCACCATTCCTTGATTGTAGCCACATGTCCAGAATAGATAATTATATAATTAAATAGTCTTAGATATAATCATTAACTTTTCGTAACTAATAAATATTCAAGTCTGTGGCCTCGCAAGATAATTCAGAGATAATGGAAGAATCACATTCATGTTAAAACAATTATTTAAACGAATATTTCTGTGTATCTTGTTTGGTAAACTATTATAACAAGATGCACTGGCGCAGCATAATCTTCACGTTAACTTTGTCTTTGTTTTACATTTGTCTTACATATATATGAAGAAAATGTTTTCAAAAATATAACAGACAGATGATGTTAGGATAAAAGGAAAAAAAAATTTTCACATGCAATAATCACGTCATCAGCTTTCGTATATAAATGCACATATAAAAAATTACGGTAAATAACATTATATTCACACATTCACCATACACTTAACATTTTTCATTTTTTCTCCCTTACAAAATTTATTTTGCATTGTCCTGATGATGGTTTATCATAAACCGAAATACTTAAGTATAGACATATAAATTTTTCCTTTGATCATAACATCCTGTGTCTGTTATATTTTTGAAAACATTTTCTTCACATATTGTCGGATTAATTTCCTCATCGTATTTCCTTATATATATATATATATATATATATATAATAATAATATATATATATATATTTACCAACCCTCCACATGAGAAGATGTGACACAAGGTCAATTTATCAAGCGGCGTTTAAGGATTTGAAATAAGAGTTTTCCTTCTTCTAGACTCGTTGTCTAACCAAGGTTAAATAACCCTCTCCGCCCTACTATTTACCCATAGATGGAGGGAGAGTAGTTGGATTCATACTTTTTCCTATGGTATTAGCGCTATGGGGAATGTAAACAGCCTCGTCTAGGATTCGAACTCGGATTAACGCATCCATTTCCTACGACATTAATCATTACACGCGCCTCCATAATTGCAAGTATAAGCTTGGTAAATGGGTGTGTGTATGTGTGAGTCTCTCTCTCTCTCTCTCTCTCTCTCTCTCTCTTCTCTCTCTCTCTCTCTCTCTCTGATGATTTCTATGTATCTATTGAATATGAAAGTTAACAGAAAACTTTCCAATCTGAATTTTTTTCTTTCCTTATTTGAATTAGTCTTTAGCTTTTATCTTATTAATGAAACAATTTAAATTCATATGAGTTCAAGTGACCAGTCTGTATCAGGTTAGGCATCCTCCCCCTCTCTACATTTATCTTGAGTAATAAGGTGAGAATTTTGCTGTCTCTTCGTCTTATCTTACAGAAAACATTTTATCCGAATGCTTTTCTGTCTCGTCAAAAAAATATCAAATGAGGTGTTTGACTGAACCTTTTTCCTATCTGCTTCATTAATCTTTGGCTTATCAATGAAAAGTTTTGAAGCCAATAAGTGACAAAGTGTTGCTCTGAAAAGAATGATAGACAAGCATTCATTGTCATTTATATCTCATCAACGGGCGATGACTCACATGAGGGAAATAATGGTTATTGTTACTTAGTTCGAGTTTATCAGAATTATCGTTTTGTCTTTGCTATAAGTTAAGTTTAGTATTATTAATGTCGGCAGAATGGCCTATTGTCGGTATCAACGGAACAGCGAGGGTGTATGTCCCCTTTTCACTAGCGCTAGAGTATTCTAGCCGATTTTAACAATGCTGTTGTTTGGAGGGTCTCTATCTTTCCTCTGATTTCCAACTCAGCCTGATTCTTTTCCAAACCCTCCGGAACTGTCCCAAGGCCACCAATTACAACTGGTACGGCCTTTATCTTCATGTTCCAGTTTTTTTAGTTCTCTGACAAGGTCCAAGTATTTGGATTGCGTTTTGTTCTCTTTCACTTTCACTCTGATCCGCCGGAATGGTAAAATCCACGGGTTGACAGGTTCTCTTTATCTTGTTAATTAACACTAGGTCTGGACTCCTAGCTGGGATTAGGCGATCCGTCTGTATCTCAGTTCCAGAGAATGTTGTTATTATTATTATTTATGATGTAATAAATATGTAAATACCTTGGTACCTCCTCACTATAATCTGATTGGACAGTGTCTTCTATAAATATTCGACACTATGTTGGTACAAGCGCCTAAACCTACTAGTCCAGTGTACTTCGGCCACTGGACCAAATGAGATAGTTGATAGCGTCGATTCCAAGGGGTCGTCCCCCCAGGGAATAACTGCCCCCACGATTTAAAGGGGTAGGGCTGGGTTTATTGCCCAGCGCCTGAGGCGCCCCCATTGAGGAGGAATGCCGACGGGATCGATGCAATTTTCTACCTACAACCCATGAGTCTCGGCTTGTGGGTGGGCCCACGCAAAAAGGCATTGTGCCGTATCGTGTACAAGTGGGGTACATGTAAATATCCCTAAGCCTACTAGCCTACTATCCAGACTACTACCAAGATTGCTCGTAAGAGGTACTGCTACTCGAAGCACCAGCTACTACTGCGATAATATACCTTACTACCAACTTGATAATATATCCCTCAACTCGGATATATCAATTTATAATAGAGATCTTGTAGTTGTTGCTGGGGATCGAGTGAAAAGTTGCTTCAAAAGGATTAAGGAATTTCTTCTGACATTAACGATGCAGGGTTTTCAATTGTCATAATATTTCCCTTTATGGATGACAAATCCAAATATAAATATTCAAGAGATTTTGGTGGGTAAAAATAATCATCAGAAATGAATTATCTACATTCACTACTGATTAAAATATCGAAAAACGTTTTAGAATCGAACCCAATTCAAAATAGGAAAAGGGAATTAAAAAATGAATTTATTCCGCAAACAGAATTCCACAAAATTGGAAAAATAAACAAATGAAATAATTGATCAGTTTGCATTTAACTAAATGAATAGAAAAAATAAAATGAATTGAGTAATTAAAACTTAACGAAGAAAAAAATAACAATTCTAAATTGGCTGTTTGCTAGAGAAAGAAAATGAAATATTTTGCAGGTGTTCCACCCTTTCATCTTATATATATATATATATATAATATATATTATATATATATATATATATATATATATGAGAGAGAGAGAGAGAGAGAGAGAAGAGAGAGAGAGAGAGAGAGAGAGAATACACAGTTAAATGTAAATAAGGAACGTTTGCATAAAGTGATCGTTTATCACAGAGCAGATACAAAACCTAAAATACAGAAATGTCAAACTTTATGTAACTAACTTCTAGTGGAGCTAATCATAATTGGAACATTCTTTGTATATATCTATATATATATATATATTATATATATATATATATATATATATATATATATATTATATATATATATATATATATTATATGTAGGGTGTCTTGCTGTGTGTGTGTGTATATGTAGAAGGAATTAGAGGGTTTAAAAAGATGTCCTAAACAATAAAATGATTAAATAACGAAACGAAGACAAGCCTAATGCATATATAACCCAATGCGTACCCTAACATTAAACAACATAAGCTTCAATGTAAAATATCACCTACAAAGTTTATATCATAGACAACGTTGCTACATTGTTATGTGCTACTATATATATATATATATATATATATATATATATATATATATATATATATATATATATATAAAGGGAAATTGATAGCCATTGTCTCTTTATTCTGGGTACATTAATTGCATATCCAACATATATGCAGGAGTAGAAACAATTCAACAAGTGACTTAAATATGAACTATTTCTATAAAATTTGATGATACATTGATGTAGATAATCAAAATAAATAGTAACAAAAAAATATACATAGATCCCATATATACATTGACTTATCCTCTCTCGAAGAACATCTAAAAAAAAAAAAGCCTAACCTACTCACCAGTTTTGATAATAAGAATAACATATTTCAATAATTATGATTCATTAAATCATCCTCGAACAATTTATAGCATTTAACTGTTACCATAATTCAATCGAATATCAGATTAAAAGAGATATTGCTGACCCAAGAGATGGAACCCTGAAATTTACAAAGGAAGAGAAATCAAACTGTATCCTCTGGTGACAACTTTTCAAATAATGTATTCTCATTGACAGAAATAATTATGAATCGCTGACAAATTCTGAGAGATATTTATTTCTAGAATCGGTATTAATTACTCCCAGTGGAATATCATTTAAAAGACTAAACTGATTATAATACATAAGATAGATGGAAAAATATTTAATATCGGATGAATTAAAGAAACAAATGAGATAGATAAATATTCCAGAAATCCTAACCTTAAACGGATATAGCAAAAACGTAAACGTTCAAAAAGTAACATTTTAATTCTCATTTTACACATACAAATCTCGAATAAACTGTTAGAGAGAGTTATTATGTAATAAAAAAGTTTAGAATTCGAAATTTCGAGAATTTTCTAGAAAAGACTCTAATCGATTTCTATATAATAAACCTTAATTTGAATCGGAGAAAACAGGAAGTAGAGTTGGAGACGGGGGGGACAGTTCATTTGGCGTGGATTGGTTGTTTGTTAGGGGGGTTGGGGTATGATGTTTAAATAATTTAATTTTTACACTGGACGAAGTTGAAAACATATTTTAAGTGTGAATTGATAATTGAACGAATTTCCAATTCCTTAAAACATTTTAAGGAAGCGACTATCTCTCTCTCTCAATAATTTTCATTAAGGAAAATAAATTCATGAAAAGCAAGAAAATACTGGTCACATTTTCTTTCTTGCCAGAAATCCTACGGGAACTCATGAATGAAAGCCATTAAGTGTATACGTGCCAAAATCAATATTGGCCGTAACGAAGCAGGGCTGTGAATGATAAATCTTTCCCTGATGAGGTTCCAAAAAATGTGGAGGAAGGGTTGCAGGCCCCAATTACTGGTACGTGTTAGTTGAAAAAAAAGAAGTATTTAAAAATGAAACAAACTTTACCGGCATTAAATGACCCACTAAGGTTGATATGCCGTAAAACAAACCAAACCACACAAACCCCTGTTTAATAAATAATTACTTAGTATTATTGATTTATAATGTTATTGTTATATTCTCAAATGTATTTAACGCAATCCTACGTATAATTGTATATTGAAATCAATTAGAATAAAGTAAAAATACGACTAATACTTTTTTGTTTCTATCTAATTTCATTAGCCTTTCTAATTCAGTATGATATTCAATTATATTAAAACGTAGATATTTGTGCTCGGAGGGCGCATATTTTTTGCTAGTAAGAAAAATAATTTAGACACGTAAAATCGTGACAATAATTCGAAATTATCTTACCTGATCAAAACTTTAACAAGAAAAATCCAATAGTACGTTGACAAGAATTTTTTCTCAAACAACTAACCTTTTAGAATTGCATTATAAGCCAAACTTTCAAATTTTTAAATGCAATTTTCCTACTTTCCAAACCAACTTCTTTGCCCTTATTGCAAAGACCAACACCTTTTATCATAGCTGGGCTAGAAGGCGGTGGCTGAAGATTTTAGTGTCCTAGTGGTGAAGTTTCAATTCTGGAACTTCTAGGAATGTGGAGTATCCTTTTATTGCCATTACTCCCAGGTCCACTCTAACCTGGAGTGTAGTATATGTTGGGAGATTACAAAATTGTGTTTAAAAATGAGTTTCATAATAAATTGAACACCCAACAAGAATGAATAGAAGAAAATGTCTTCGGCATAAAATAACCCGGTTGACATGCCTTAAATCCAACCAACCAACCTACTTTGCTAAGAAAGATTTTGTACGATAATCAACATAGACAAAAATATCTGCAAATTTTGTTCTCTTATAAAATCTCCTGAGAATAATTTTAGTAATTATAAACTCAGGCATTAGCAAATAAAAAATATGTAAATGCATATGTTAGAATTAAGTTAGACATACGTTTGCAGAGAAACACTTATTTTCACAGCTGCACAAAATATTTTACTAAATTTAGACAAGACTCAATATAGATAAAACCAGCAATATCTGTGGATATACCACAGTATGATAATTTAATTTTTACGTTTGATATGTTTACTTTAGGGCTATTTCAAAATAGTTCAAAATGTAAAAAGTATAATCTTGATTTAACTCTCTCTCTCTCTCTCTCTCTCTCTCTCTCTCTCTCTCTCTCTCTCTCTCTTCTCTCTCTCTCTCTCTCTCCTCTCTCTCTCTCTCTCTCTCTCTCTCTTACTTTTTTTTTCTTCTTTAATCTGTTATGTTCATTGAAACAAATTAGTTATCGTTTCCGCGAGCTCACCCCGTACCTCTATCTTTCCCTTACTCTCTTTCTTTCTTCTCTCTTTCTTTTATTTTTTCTGTATAGTATGTCCCTTTTCTTCCCTTTCTTTCTTTATAATAATAAAGGAATGGTCAATTATTTAGCCGAGGAGACTACATTCATAAGAAAAAGAATTCGGCGGATAATCTGGATTTAGAATTTTTGTATTTCATCTTGGACGATGTGGACAGTCTCATTTTAACCAGAGGGTGTTTTCAAGATGACAACGATTGTAACATTAAGAACATGAGTATTAATATATAGATCCTCTCTTGAAAGTTAATAATTGAATGTTTATAAAGATATTTCGCGAAATAAATGTTCAGTTGTTTTCCAGAAAACTTTTATTATTATTTCCTTCTATTGAAAGGAAGCAAAGATTTGTTTGGACTGTCACTGTGTAGAGTATTAAAAATATACCAGAGGCCGGAAAATGAACAAATTCCATGTTTGAAAATGAAAACTGATTGGAATTTATGAATTCAATAACATTCTCTCTCTCTCTCTCTCTCTCTCTCTCTTCTCTCTC
Organism: Doryteuthis pealeii; assembly: GCA_023376005.1. Taxonomy (NCBI): domain Eukaryota; kingdom Metazoa; phylum Mollusca; class Cephalopoda; order Myopsida; family Loliginidae; genus Doryteuthis; species Doryteuthis pealeii. The sequence goes on from CM042137.1 coordinate 151,864,457, forward strand.
TCTCTCTCTCTCTCTCTCTCTCTCTCTCTCTCCATGCATACATACCAATACCCCCCTCCACATATATATATTTTGTTGAACAACGCTGCCTAGCCTAGAAAATACAGAACAGACATCGGCTTCAAGTTTTAATAAAATGGAGTCACCAACATCTATAAAAAAAAAGTATCGACCCACGCAGTATTTACCAAGAGAGAAATGAACCATGAATAAAACATTTTCAAATTAATCACTCCCTGGCAATCAACCATTCTTATTTCAGTGATTTTTGTGTAGTCTAATCTCCTCGATATGTTTGATGTGATATAAATCTGTGCCGTGTTGTTTTAATGATTTTTAGAATGAGTGTACAATAAAGGCAGTCATATTATTTTCTCCTGCTTTGATGACTATTGTGACAATGAGATATTTTGTATAAATAATGTTGAAAAGGAAAATAAAAAAAATGTAAAAAACAAAAACAAAAGTAAAATATGAGAAAAAGCTCTAAAATCAGTGATTATATACTGAAAATACTTATTTATATTTAATGAGTTGGTAATTTTGGGTAGATACCTCAAAAGAATAGAATTTAAAATGTGAATCCTAATGAGAAAACAAAATTCCTTAAAGAAAACATGTTACATGATATATTTTCCCAAAATAGAATATTGAAAAAATGTAATACAATTTGGCGTGTTTGAAATTGTTGGTCTTCACTATCTTACCATTAACTAGGCTTAATCTAGCACCTACAAGGACAGAATGTTAGGTTCCCTGAAACATTTTTAATTCTTTCTTATGCATGCACATGTCGAATTCAATTGCACACATATTGGCGCCAAAATTCTTTCCTGAGCATACACCAATCTAATTAATTGCCACGCATATACGCTTATTTATTAACATGCACACACACGTTTAATTCACTCTTACACATAGGAATAATTCAATCCGATCCATATATGTGGTCTATGCTTGTCACGGTACTTGATGAGATGTCTTGGTTCCGTGACTACCACATATGTCTCTATCTAGTTGTTCTTCGATGAGTGTGTGTTCTTTGATCTGTAGAACTGGATCGACGCAGCTTAGCTGGGTGCGTCTTTGTGAAGTGTCTGAAGATTAGTGGAAATGAGCTGCCGCAGGTGTTGGCAACTATAAGAACGAGACAACACAGCGGAATCAAATTCATACCATATTTTGATTGTAATGTTTCCAATTTTAAACAAAACAATTTCCTGTGACTAAACAAAATAACTTTTTCACTTTTCTTTCGTTAAAATTACTTAACTCTAAACAATAATCTATGTGGCAGGGCAGTTTCGTTTTTGTTAGGAGTTAAGTAATTTTTTAACGAAATGAAACGTGAAAAAGTTGTATTTTTGTTAGTCACAGAAATTGTTTTTGTTAAAATTGGAACTTACAATCAAATATTGTATGAATTTTGATTCGGCCTGTGTTTGTCTCGTTCCTTATGTTGCCAAAAACTGCGGGCAGCTCATTTCGCACTAATTTCAGACACGTCAAAAGACGCACCAACTAAGCTGCGTCGATCGAGTTCTACAGATGCGAAGGAACACACACTCATCGGAAGAACAACTAGGATAGGAGAACATATGTGGTAGTTCAGGAACAAGTATCTCATCAAGTACCGTGAAACATAGGACTAATGGACTCGGATGAAATTATTCCTATGTGTAAGAGTGAATTAAACGTGTGTGTGCATGTTTAATAACTAAGCGTAATATGCCGGGCATTAATTAGATTGGTGTATGCTCAGGAAAGATTTTTGGCGCCAATATCGTGTGCAATTGAATTCACATGTGCATGCATAAGAAGAATTAAAAGAATGTTTCAGGGAACTAACATTCTGTCCTTGTAGGTGCTAGATTAAGCCTAGTTTAATGGTAAGATAGTGAAGACCAACAAACATTTCAACACACCAAATTGTATCAAATGTTTTCAATTATTCTAAGTTGGGAAAATAAATTATGTACATGTTTTCCTTACTAAGGATTTTGTGTTTTCTCGTTAGGATCATATATTGAATTCTATTCTTTTTGAGGTATCTACCAAAAAAATTACCAACTCCATTAAATATAATAAGTATTTCAGTAGTAATGATCACTGATTTTAAAGCATTTTTCTTATATTTTTTTTGTTTTTGTTTTTTAAACATTTTTTTTTTTTATTTTCCTTTTCAACATTATTTTTATACAAAATATGCTCATTGTCCACAATAGTCATCAAGCAGGAGAAATAATATGACTGCCTTTATTTGTACCTCCATTCTAAAATCATAAAACAACACGGCACAGATTATTCACATCAAACATATCGAGGAGATTAGACTACACAAAAATCACTGAAATAAGACATGTTGATTACCAGGGAGATTAATTTGAAAATGTTTATTCATGTTCATTTCTCTCTGGTAAATACTGGTGGGTCATACTTTTTTTTTATAGATGTTGGTGGACTCCATTTTATTAAAACTTGGAGGCCGATGTCTGTTGCTGTATTTTCTAGCTAGGCAGCGGTTCAACAAAATATATATATGTGGGAGGGGGGGTATTGGGTATGTATGCGTGGAGAGAGAGAGAAGAGAGAGGAGAGAGAGAGAGAGAGAGAGAGAGAGGAGAGAGAGAGAGAGAGAGGAATGTTATTGAATTCATAAATTCCAATCAGTTTTTCATTTTCATACATGACTTTGTTCATTTCCCGGTCTGGTATTTTTCATACTCTACACAGTGACAGTCCAAACAAATCTTGGCGTTCCTTCACTAGTAAGGAATAATAATCAAAGTTTTTTCTTGGAAAACAACTGAACATTTATTTTCGGAAATATTTTATAAACATTCAATATTAACTTTCAAAGGAGGATCTATATATTAATACTCATGTTTTCTATGTTACAATGTTGTCATCTGAACACCCTCTGGTTAAAATGAGGCTGTCCACATGTCCAAGATGAAATGCAAAAATCTAATCCAGATTATCCGCCGATTCTTATTTCTTTGAATGTAGTCTCTCGGCTAATATTGACCATTCCTTATTATTATAAAGAAAGAAGGGAAGACAAGGGACATACTATACAGAAAAATAAGAAAGAGAGAAAGAAATGAAAGAGAGTAAGGGAAAGATAGAGGTAGGGGTGAGCTTCGGCGGAAACGATACTAATTTGTTTCATGGGACATACAATTAAAGAAGAAAAAAAAGTAAGAGAGAGAGAGAGAGAGAGAGAGAGGGAGAGAGGGAGAGAGAGAGAGAGAGAGAGAGAGAGCGAGAGAGAGAGAGAGAGAGAGAGTTAAATCAAGAGTATACTTTTTACATTTTGAATTTTTGCATGCCCTAAAGTAAACATATCAAACGTAAAAATTAAATTATCATACTGGTTGGTATATCCACAGAATATTGCTGGTTTATCTATATTGATCTGTCTAAATTTAGTAAATATTTTGCGCAGCTGTGAAATAAGTGTTTTTCCGGCAAACGTATGCTAACTTAATTCTAACATATGCATTTAAATATTTTTTATTTGCTAATGCCTGAGTTTATAATTACTAATACTTATTCTTAGAGATTTTTATAAGAGAAAAATTTGAAGATATTTTTTGTCTATGTTGATTATCGTACAAAATCTTTCTTAGCAAAGTAGGTTGGTTGGTTGGATTTTAAGGCATGTCAACCGGTTATTTTTATGCGAAGACATTTTTTCTATTCCATTCTTGTTGGGTGTTCAATTTATTATGAAACTCATTTTTAAACACAATTTTGTAATCTCAACATATACTACACTCAGGTAAGAGTGGACCTGGGAGTAATGGCAATAAAAGGATACTCCACATTCCTAGGACTTCAGAATTGGAACTTCACCAACTAGGACACTAAAATCTTCAGCCACCGCCTTCTAGCCATCTATGATAAAAGGTGTTGGTCTTTGCCATAGAGGGCAAAGAGGTTGGTTAGGAACGTAGGAAATTGCATTTAAAATTTGAAAGATTGGCTTATAATGCCAATTCTAAAAGGTGGTTGTTTGAGAAAAATCATGTCAACGTATTATGGATTTTTCTGTTAAAGTTTTGATCAGGTAAGATAATTTCGAATTATTGTCCACGTTTTTACGTGTCTAAATTTTTTCTTACTAGTAAAAATATGCGCCCTCCGAGGACAAATATCTACGTTTTAATATATTAAAAACCATACTGATTAGAAAGTCTAATGAATTAGATAGAACAAAAAAAATTATTATCTTATTTTAATTTTATTCTAATTGATTTCAATTACAATTATACATAGGATTGCTTTAAATACATTTGAGAATATAACAATAACATATAAATCAATAAACTAAGTAATTATTTATTAAACACGGTTTTGTTTTGTGTAACGTTACGGGTTGTTTATAGTCCACGGTACCAATTTCGGGATACGTAACGTTAACGGGGTTTGTTTCTTTCACGGCACTACTCGTATAAGTTTGTGGCCGTCGTCTTTTTCACCTGGTATAGACTCTTGGGGTTTGTTTTTCAACTAACACTGTAGCAGTAATTGTCTGTGGCCTGCAACCTTCCTCCTTCTTTGGTCAAGGGAAAGATATACTTACACAGGCCGCGTGCTTTTCGTTACGGCCAATTTGACTTTTTGACACGTATAACACTTTACGGCTTTCATTCCTGAGTTCCGTAGGATTTCTTTGGCGGAAGTAAATAAAGATGTGGACAGTATTTCTTGGCTTTCATGAATTATTTTTCTAATGAAGTTTATGCGAGAGAGAGATAGTCGGCTTCCTTAATATGTTTTTAATGATGCTCTGAACTTCGTTCCACTTATCAGGCTTCACACTAAAAATATGTTTTCAAACTTCGTCAGTGTAAAATATTAAATCTCAAGTTTCACACATCAGTGACACAGGACCCCGTCTAATGTCAAGCCAACTCCACGGCCACAGTACTCAACTGGTCTTCCCCCTCGGTCTCCAGGCTCTACTACTCCTCGGTCCTCCAGACTTAACTGATTCAAATCTAAGGTTTCCTCATTATATTAGAATGATGTAGAGTCTTTAAATCCTTCTTCTCGAACTTTCGAACGTTCTAACTTTTTTACCAAATTACATAATACTCTCTCTCACAGTTTATTCGAGATTTGTATGTGTAAAATGAGAATTAAAATGTTACTTTTTGGAACGTTTACGTTTTTTGCTATATCCTTTTAAGGTTAGGATTTCTGGGGAATAATATTTATCTATCCTCATTTGTTTCTTTAATTCATCCGATATTTAATATTTTTCCATCTATTTATGTATTATAATCAGTTTAGTCTTTTAAATGATATTCACTGGGAGTAAATTAATACCGGTTCTAGAAATAAATATTGAATATTAGTTTTAGTCTCAGAATTTGTCCAGCGATTCATAATTATTCTGTTAATGAGAATACATTATTTGAAATGTCACCAGAGGATACGGTTTGATTTCTCTTCCTTTGTAAATTTCAGGGTCATCTCTGTTGGGTCGCAATATCTCTTTTTAATCTGATATTCGATTGAATTATGGTAACAGTTTAAATGCTATAAATTGTCGAGGATGATTTAATGCATCATAATTATTGAAATATGTTATTCTTATTATTAAAACTGTGAGTAGGTTAGGCTTTTTAGATGTTCTTGAGAGAGGATAATTATATGTATATATGGGATCTATGTATAGTTTTTTTGTTACTGTTTATTTTGATTATCTACATCAATGTATCATCAAATTTATAGAAATAGTTCATATTTAAGTCACTTGTTGAATTGTTTCTACTCCTGATATATGTTGGATATGCAATTAATGTACCGCAGAATAAAGAACAATGGCTATCAATTTTCCCTTTATATATATATATATATATATATATATATATATATATATATATTATATATATATATAATATATATATACTATATAGTAAGTAGCACATAACAATGTAGCAACGTTGTCTATGATTATAAACTTTGTAGGTGATATTTTAACATTGAAAGCTTCTGTTGTTTAATGTTAGGGTACGCATTGGGTTATATATGCATTAGGCTTGTCTTCGTTTCGTTTTTAATTATTTTATTGTTTAGGACATCTTTTTAAACCCTCTAATTCCTTCTACATATACACACACACACACACAGTAAGACACACCCTATATATATATATATATATATATATATATATTATATTATATATATATATATATCTATATATACAAGAATATTCCATTATGATTAGCCTCACTAGAAGTTAGTTACAATAAAGTTTGACATTTCTGTATTTTAGGTTTTGTATCTGCTCTGGTGATAAGCGATCACTTTATGCAAACGTTTCTAATTTACATTTAACTGTTTCTCTCTCTCTCTCCTCTCTCTCTCTCTCATTTATATATATATAATATATTATATATATATATATATATATATATATAGATGAAAGGGTGGAACACCTGCAAAATATTTCATTTTCTTTCTCTAGCAAACAGCCAATTTAGAAATTGGATATTTTTTCTTCGTTAAGTTTTAATTACTCAATTCATTTTATTTTTTTTCATTCATTTAGTTAAATGCAAACTGATCAATTATTTCATTTGTTTATTTTTCCAATTTTGTGGAATTCTTGTTAGCGGAATAAATCATTTTTTTATTTCCTTTTCCCATTTTGAATTGGGCTTGATTCTAAAACGTTTTTCGATATTTTAATCAGTAGTGAATGTAGATATTCATTTCTGTATGATTATTTTTACCCACCAAAATCTCTTGAATATTTAATATTTGGATTTGTCATCCATAAAGGGAAATATTATGACAATGTTGAAAACCTGCATCGTTAATGTCAGAAGAAAATTCTAAATCCTTTTGAAGCAATTTCTACTCGATCCCAGCAACAACTACAAGATCTCTATTATAAATTGATACATCGGGTTAAGGGATATATTATGAAGTTGGTAGTAAGGTATATAATCGCAGGAGTAGCTGCTTGCGTCGAGTAGCAGTATCGATAGTCGTGGTGTAGTCTGGTTAGTAGGCTAGTAGGCTTAGGGGAATTTACATGTAGCACACTTGTAAGCGATACGGAACAAAGGCCTTTTTACGTGGGGCCGCACCACAGCGAAGACTTCATTGGGGTGTAAGGTAGAAAATTGCATCGATCCCGTCGGATTCCCTCAATAGGGGCACCTCAGGCGCTGGCATAACCCAGCCTGCCCTTTAAATCGAGGGGGCAGGTATTCTCCTGGGGACGGTCCCCTTGGATTGACGCTATCAACAACACTCATCAGGTTCAGTGGAAGCAGCACTGGACTAAGTAGGCTTAAGCGCTTTGTACAACACAGTGTCGAAATATCTTATAGAGGCACTGTTAATCAGATATAGTGCGGGTACAAGGTAATTTATATATTCATTACATTTAAATAGTAATAATACAACATTGCTTTGGGATGAGATCAATCTAATCCAGCTAGGAACGTCAGACCTAGTGTTAATTAACAAGATTAAGAGAACCTGTCACGTGAATTTTACCATTCCGGTGGATAGAGTGAAGTTGAAGGAGAACGAAAAGAGACCCAACATACTGGATCTATAACTGGACATGAAGGTAAAGGCGTACCCGTTGTCATTGGTGGCTTGGGACAGTTTGAGGGTTTGGAAAGAATCAGGCCTGAGTTGGAATCAGAGGACAAATAGGACGCTCCAAACAACGCATTGTTTAAATTCGGCTAGAATACTCTCGCGCTAGTGGAAAAGGGGACTACACCCTGCTGTTCGTTTATACCGAACAATAGGCCATTCTGCGACTTAATATACTAAACTTAACTTTGCAAAGA
>CM042137.1:151872385-151942385 GCA_023376005.1 Doryteuthis pealeii
GAGAGATCAATCTGGACTAACAGGGTGGATTCCCGTTTTTCGGCATCCTGCAAAATTTTCATTAGGAACCATTTCATTAAACCAAGTAAATTTAGAAATTCCAACCAATCTGGACTAACTGGGTGGATTCCGTTTATCCGGCATCCCTGCAAATTTCATTAGGAATCCATTTCATTAAACCCTAGTAACATTAGAAATGCCAACCAATCTGGACTAACTGGTGGATTCCCGTTTATCGGCATCCCTGCAAATTTTCATTAGGAATCCATTTCATTAAACCCAAGTAACATTTAGAAATGCAACCAATCTGGACTAACTGGTGGATTCCCGTTTATCCGGCATCCTGCAAATTTTCATTAGGAATCCATTTCATAAACCCAAGTAACATAGAAATGCCAACCAATCTGGACTAACTGGGTGGATTCCCGTTTATCCGGCATCCCTGCAAATTTTCATTAGGAATCCATTTCATTAAACCCAAGTAACATTTAGAAATGCCAACCAATCTGGACTAACTGGGTGGATTCCCGTTTATCCGGCATCCTGCAAATTTCATTAGGAATCCATTTCATTAAACCCAAGTAACATAGAAATTCCAACCAATCTGGACTAACTGGGTGGATTCCCGTTAATCCGGCATCCCTGCAAATTTTCATTAGGAATCCATTTCATTAAACCCAAGTAACATTAGAAATGCCAACCAATCTGGACTAACTGGGTGGATTCCCGTTATCCGGCATCCCTGCAAATTTTCATTAGGAATCCATTTCATTAAACCCAAGTAACATTTAGAAATCCAACCAATCTGGACTAACTGGGTGGATTCCCGTTTATCCGGCATCCCTGCAAATTTTCATTAGGAATCCATTTCATTAAACCCAAGTAACATTTAGAAATGCCAACCAATCTGGACTAACTGGGTGGATTCCCGTTTATCCGGCATCCCTGCAAATTTTCATTAGGAATCCATTTCATTAAACCCAAGTAACATTAGAAATGCCAACCAATCTGGACTAACTGGGTGGATTCCCGTTTATCCGGCATCCCTGCAAATTTCATTAGGAATCCATTTCATTAAACCCAAGTAACATAGAAATGCCAACCAATCTGGACTAACTGGGTGGATTCCCGTTAATCCGGCATCCCTGCAAATTTTCATTAGGAATCCATTTCATTAAACCCAAGTAACATTAGAAATGCCAACCAATCTGGACTAACTGGGTGGATTCCCGTTTATCCGGCATCCCTGCAAATTTTCATTAGGAATCCATTTCATTAAACCCAAGTAACATTTAGAAATGCCAACCAATCTGGACTAACTGGGTGGATTCCCGTTTATCCGGCATCCCTGCAAATTTTCATTAGGAATCCATTTCATTAAACCCAAGTAACATTTAGAAATGCCAACCAATCTGGACTAACTGGGTGGATTCCCGTTTATCCGGCATCCCTGCAAATTTTCATTAGGAATCCATTTCATTAAACCCAAGTAACATTTAGAAATGCCAACCAATCTGGACTAACTGGGTGGATTCCCGTTTATCCGGCATCCCTGCAAATTTTCATTAGGAATCCATTTCATTAAACCCAAGTAACATTTAGAAATTCCAACCAATCTGGACTAACTGGGTGGATTCCCGTTTATCCGGCATCCCTGCAAATTTTCATTAGGAATCCATTTCATTAAACCCAAGTAACATTTAGAAATTCCAACCAATCTGGACTAACTGGGTGGATTCCCGTTTATCCGGCATCCCTGCAAATTTTCATTAGGAATCCATTTCATTAAACCCAAGTAACATTTAGAAATGCCAACCAATCTGGACTAACTGGGTGGATTCCCGTTTATCCGGCATCCCTGCAAATTTTCATTAGGAATCCATTTCATTAAACCCAAGTAACATTAGAAATGCCAACCAATCTGGACTAACTGGGTGGATTCCCGTTATCCGGCATCCCTGCAAATTTTCATTAGGAATCCATTTCATTAAACCCAAGTAACATTTAGAAATTCCAACCAATCTGGACTAACTGGGTGGATTCCCGTTTATCCGGCATCCCTGCAAATTTTCATTAGGAATCCATTTCATTAAACCCAAGTAACATTTAGAAATGCCAACCAATCTGGACTAACTGGGTGGATTCCCGTTTATCCGGCATCCCTGCAAATTTTCATTAGGAATCCATTTCATTAAACCCAAGTAACATTTAGAAATGCCAACCAATCTGGACTAACTGGGTGGATTCCCGTTTATCCGGCATCCCTGCAAATTTTCATTAGGAATCCATTTCATTAAACCCAAGTAACATTTAGAAATGCCAACCAATCTGGACTAACTGGGTGGATTCCCGTTATCCGGCATCCCTGCAAATTTTCATTAGGAATCCATTTCATTAAACCCAAGTAACATTTAGAAATGCCAACCAATCTGGACTAACTGGGTGGATTCCCGTTTATCCGGCATCCCTGCAAATTTTCATTAGGAATCCATTTCATTAAACCCAAGTAACATTTAGAAATGCCAACCAATCTGGACTAACTGGGTGGATTCCCGTTTATCCGGCATCCCTGCAAATTTTCATTAGGAATCCATTTCATTAAACCCAAGTAACATTTAGAAATGCCAACCAATCTGGACTAACTGGGTGGATTCCCGTTTATCCGGCATCCCTGCAAATTTTCATTAGGAATCCATTTCATTAAACCCAAGTAACATTTAGAAATTCCAACCAATCTGGACTAACTGGGTGGATTCCCGTTTATCCGGCATCCCTGCAAATTTTCATTAGGAATCCATTTCATTAAACCCAAGTAACATTTAGAAATGCCAACCAATCTGGACTAACTGGGTGGATTCCCGTTTATCCGGCATCCCTGCAAATTTTCATTAGGAATCCATTTCATTAAACCCAAGTAACATTAGAAATGCCAACCAATCTGGACTAACTGGGTGGATTCCCGTTTATCCGGCATCCCTGCAAATTTTCATTAGGAATCCATTTCATTAAACCCAAGTAACATTAGAAATCCAACCAATCTGGACTAACTGGTGGATTCCCGTTTATCCGGCATCCCTGCAAATTTTCATTAGGAATCCATTTCATTAAACCCAAGTAACATTTAGAAATTCCAACCAATCTGGACTAACTGGGTGGATTCCCGTTTATCCGGCATCCCTGCAAATTTTCATTAGGAATCCATTTCATTAAACCCAAGTAACATTTAGAAATTCCAACCAATCTGGACTAACTGGTGGATTCCCGTTTATCCGGCATCCCTGCAAATTTTCATTAGGAATCCATTTCATTAAACCCAAGTAACATTTAGAAATCCAACCAATCTGGACTAACTGGGTGGATTCCCGTTTATCCGGCATCCCTGCAAATTTTCATTAGGAATCCATTTCATTAAACCCAAGTAACATTAGAAATGCCAACCAATCTGGACTAACTGGGTGGATTCCCGTTTATCCGGCATCCCTGCAAATTTTCATTAGGAATCCATTTCATTAAACCCAAGTAACATTAGAAATGCCAACCAATCTGGACTAACTGGGTGGATTCCCGTTATCCGGCATCCCTGCAAATTTTCATTAGGAATCCATTTCATTAAACCCAAGTAACATTTAGAAATGCCAACCAATCTGGACTAACTGGGTGGATTCCCGTTTATCCGGCATCCCTGCAAATTTCATTAGGAATCCATTTCATTAAACCCAAGTAACATTAGAAATCCAACCAATCTGGACTAACTGGGTGGATTCCGTTTATCCGGCATCCCTGCAAATTTTCATTAGGAATCCATTTCATTAAACCCAAGTAACATTTAGAAATTCCAACCAATCTGGACTAACTGGGTGGATTCCCGTTTATCCGGCATCCCTGCAAATTTTCATTAGGAATCCATTTCATTAAACCCAAGTAACATTTAGAAATGCCAACCAATCTGGACTAACTGGGTGGATTCCCGTTTATCCGGCATCCCTGCAAATTTTCATTAGGAATCCATTTCATTAAACCCTAGTAACATTTAGAAATGCCAACCAATCTGGACTAACTGGGTGGATTCCGTTTATCCGGCATCCTGCAAATTTTCATTAGGAATCCATTTCATTAAACCCAAGTAACATTTAGAAATTCCAACCAATCTGGACTAACTGGGTGGATTCCCGTTTTTCCGGCATCCCTGCAAATTTTCATTAGGAATCCATTTCATTAAACCCAAGTAACATTTAGAAATTCCAACCAATCTGGACTAACTGGGTGGATTCCCGTTTATCCGGCATCCCTGCAAATTTTCATTAGGAATCCATTTCATTAACCCTAGTAACATAGAAATGCCAATCAATCTGGACTAACTGGTGGATTCCCGTTAATCCGGCATCCCTGCAAATTTTCATTGGAATCCATTTCATTCAACCCTAGTAACATTAGAAATGCCAACCAATTGGACTAACTGGTGGATTCCCGTTTATCCGGCATCCCTGCAAATTTTCATTAGGAATCCATTTCAATAAACCTAAGTAACATGAAGAAAGCCAACCAATCTGGACTAACTGGGTGGATTCCCGTTTATCCGGCATCCCTGCAAATTTTCATTAGGAATCCATTTCATTAAACCCTAGTAACATTTAGAAATGCCAACCAATCTGGACTAACTGGGTGGATTCCCGTTTATCCGCATCCCTGCAAATTTTCATTAGGAATCCATTTCATTAAACCCAAGTAACATAGAAATGCCAACCAATCTGGACTACCTGGGTGGATTCCCGTAAATCCAGCCCTGCAAATTTTCACTAGGAATCCATTTCATTAAACCCAGTAACATGGACAAAATGCCAACCAATCTGGACTACCTGGGTGGATTCCCGTTAATCCAGCTCCCTGCAAATTTTCACTAGGAATACATTTCATTAAACCCAAGTAACATGGACAAATGCCAACCAATCTGGACTAACTGGGTGGATTCCCGTTTATCAGGCATCCCTGCAAATTTTCATTTGGAATCAATTTCATTAAACCCAAGTAACATGGAGAAATGAAAACCAATCTGGACTGACTAGGTGGATTCCCGTTAATCCGGCATCCCTGCAAATTTCAATTTGGAATCCATTTCATTTAACCCAAGTAACATGGGGAAATGCCAACCAATCTGGACTACCTGGGTTGATTCCCGTTTATCCTGAATCCTTGCAAATTTTCACTACGAATCAATTTTATTAAACCCAAGTAACATGAAGAAATGCCAACCAATCTGGACTAACCGTGTGGATTCACGCTAATCCGGCATCCCTGAAAATTTTATTTGGAATCCATTTATTTAAACCCAAGTAACATGAAGAAATGCCAACCAATCTAGACTAACTGGGTGGATTCCTGTTAATCCGGCATCCCTGCAAATTTTCATTCGGAATCCATTTCATTAAACCCAAGTAACATGTAGAATTGCCAATCAATCTGGACTATCTGGGTGGATTCCCGTTAATCTGGCATACCTGAAAATTTTCATTTGGAATCCATTTCATTAAACCCAAGTAACATTTAGAAATTCCAATCAATCTGGACTCCGTGGGTGGATTCTAATACATTTCAATTCTTAGCTAATTTATATTATTGTGTAAAAGAAAAGATTTTAGTATTGAAAATAAATACTTTTTTTTTTCTGTATTTTAAAACTTCAGGTACTTCGAACCAGACAAGTTGTGTTGCTATGAAGAAAACAATCGATAATATGAAGGTGAGAGTTTCACAAATTACGTCATAAATAAAATAATTTATTTCATTCTCTCAATTCTGCGATTATTTCCTGTTTTGAATCTGCCACATGACAACCGCCATCTTAATACATCAAATGACTTTCTGAATAAGAAAAAACTCTTCTGTTCTCTACATAAGTCAAAAGGTTTTATTTTCCACTGAAGTTTCGTACAATAACAGTTTATCGAAGATATCATCATCATGTCGTGCTAGTAGCACGGATATCCATGACATTCTCTCTCCAACCGTCCCTATAATTTATTGTACCCGGAAGGTCTTCTGCTCAGCATCCAGTGTCTGCACAGAGCTGGTCAATTTAGGTATTTGCTAGGCATCCACTCTGGCGTGCCCATGTGCTTGTTTCTATTGGCAACCGTCCCTTATTAGTTTGTCCCTACTTTTCCAGCATTGGCCAGCATTTCTTGTTCGTCTCACTTGGATGTTCAGTGTGATAGGGGACATGTGCCGTACAGCAGCTTTCTTGTTGGGTCTTTTTTCAAGATTTTTTTAATATCAAGCACAGCATTATTGTACAGCTCCCATATAGCTTATTATCTTTTTTCGGGTCAAAGTAGTGCAACCATACAGTAGCACTGATGCAACTAATAATGGAAATAGAAAAATAAATATTGCCAATACTTGTAAAAAAAATTATTTTACAAGAATAATTCAATACAAATTGAATATTTTCGAAATTCTACATGAAAATCTGAATGCGTCGAAATATTCAGGCAATCAACTATTTCTATGACGGAATCACTGATAATCTGTCTATGGAAGTCTATGCCTTCTCTATACGTTCATTAACATCGTTTGAACTCAAACCTTAAAAGATCGCCTTTACATCCATCACATGTATTACTATCTCATTAAAGAAAAAATGTCATATTAAGGAAATCGAATTGACTGAAGTGAAGAACTTTTTTTTATTATGCATTACTATCTTGGATGAGATATTATTACCTCATCCAAGATCTTGCAATTAATAATATAGAATTATTTTTTCATCCCTTCAGTCAACCTAATTTCCCTACAATTATTTTTCTTTTAACAAGATGGCAAAGAATGTGTTGGATTAAACAGCCATCTTTTTTAGTTTTGCGGTTTTGCAATAAATTGTTTCTTCCCCGGTGATTATATTGCCGAAAAGTTATTATTTTCTGTGTCAAGAGCGAAATTAGAAATGGAAGCGTTTAAATTCAAACCAATTTCTGTTGACGTCGGTTCATGTGGAACCAAATCTCCTAATGTCAAAATGTTGATAAAGGTCTGCAAATGATGTGGCACAGTTCACTGACTAAGCAAACATTTAAAAAACTCGGATTCCCTTAACTTTTTCGCAAATAAGATGTAGCCCTTCTGGCTGGGGCTTTAGAATAAACCGACTGCACCTCTGCAGAGAAGTAAGACCCATAATTGGGCCAACGGTTGGTCGTGGATGGGGACCCGTAATGCTTGAGGACGGAACTCTGGTGGCTAAACAGTCTATGACACCCCTTTGGCCCTTACTTAGGCTAGACGAGCAGTCGGAGAGCCACCCTCTGATCAATCAGCAAGTCACGTCAGCCCTACACCTATGTGATTGAATCCGATTGCCCTCATGGTAAGCCTTTTTATTATATGTGTTAGAAGGCAGTGGCTGAGGGTCTTAATGTCCCGGGTGTGACGTTAAACTATCTGATTGTGAAGTTTAATTCTGAAACTTTGGGGAATGGGGAGTACTCATTGATTACCATCACTCCCAGGTCCACTCTGTCTTGGAGTGGTAGTACCTGTTAGGGTCCCATCTAGAAATTGAATAGAGCAAAATAAGTTTCTAAATGTTTTAGAAATTGAGATTTTTATAAATAGTACCCATTACAAATGAATAAAACAAAACATCTTCGGCATAAAATGACCCAAAGGGTTTGACATGCCGTTAAAAAACCAACCAACCAAATCAAATAAGATGGCGCTTAGAACTTTTGTATTATCATTATACATGATAATTGCTTCATCTTCACCAATGATTCCCGTTTCTTAATCTTCCAGCACCGTCTAGATTGATGCCTGAGATTGTCAGATGTCTTTTCAAACTAAACAGCAGCTATGTAAACCCGGAGGCAGACAAAGGATTCTTGTGCTGTGCCTGCTGACTTTGCAAGACAGACTTGAAGACTTTACTGAAAATGATGCAAGTGGTACTAGATTGGCTTAAAGGAAGTGTCATGTTCACATCTTCCATTTATTTGATTGACGTATCTAGCTTTAGAGGGACTAACACGATAACAATTACACACACACACACACACACACACACACACACACATACGTACACGCATGCATGAATTCACACAAACACACATACACGCACAGAGAGAAGGAAAATTTTCAAAATAAGATTGATCTATTCCGCTGAAGAAGAATCATTCGAATTTGAATTAATTTGTATTCTAATTACTCTAAACCTCCAGTGAAACATATCAGTCTAATTCGTCAAACTGTTTTTCTTTGTCTTTAAATTGGATTTAATTAAACATATCATATCACTTCATGCGATTTTTTAGCACCAGTGTTAGCTGGAGCCTTTAATTAGGCTGAGTGACAACAATTTCCACATACCCCCAGGACTTTTCTAGGTATTCGACCCAATCTTAACAATACTGTTATCTGGATGGTATCGATTTTTCCTCTGGTTTTCAATTCCTCCAATCTTTTTTCAAAATTTTTGGGATTTTTTCAATTGATATAATCGTCAATCTCATGTCCAAAAATCTTTTAGTTCTCTGGCAAGGTCCAAGTATTTATCTACCTTTTTGCTTTCTTTCATTTTCGCTTTGTTTGCCGGAACAACAGATGAAAAGTTAGTTTTTCTTGTTAATAAACACTGTCTGGTATTCTGACCCAATTAAGAGGTCCCTTTGTATCTCGAATTCCTAGATGATTTCATGTTTCTAATTCTTTAGGACATATTCTGGGTTTTGGATATACGAATGGGTTGTATGATCAACTTTTATCTCTTGCATAATTCTCAGTGGATCACTTTTCCCAACAGTCGTACCTAGTCCTGTACTTTGTGAGAGTTTTCTGTATTCACATATTATGTGATTAACTATTTGTCGTCTGATTCCACAAAACGTACAATTGCGTATTGTCTATTTTCCCTTTGATACAATTGGTCCTTATGGCATTATTTTGTGCTGCAATTATAAGTGATTTGGTTTCTATCTTGAGTTTTCCCTTTCTTAGCCTTGCCCAAGTGTTCTCCTGTGTATTGTCTCTAGTTTGCCTTAAAGAATCCATAGAGTTGGTTTTCTTCATATACGATTGTTACAGGAATTATGTTCTGATGGCCTACTATAAACTAAAACCGTCCTGTCGGCTGGGACGTTAGAATGTACCGACTGCACCTCTGCAGAGGGATAAGACTCCCCAATGGGGCCACCTGTTGGCCGTGGGTTGCGACCCGCGATGCTTAAGGATAGAACCGAGCTGGCTGAGCAGTCCATGACTTGCAATATTCCACTTTAGGCTTTTCTTGGCTAGACGGCGGTCGGAAGGCCCCCTCCGATCAATCTGCTGGCCTCGTCAAGCCCTAGCACCTATATGATTGCCTCAAACCTACAGCCCTAATGCCAACCCCTAATCCTTCTTATCATATGGATACTGAAAGGCAGTGGCTGACGGTCTACATGTCCTGGGAATGACGTTAAACTCTACTTGATGGTGAGGTTCCAGTTCTGGAGGTTTGGGAAATGTGGACCACCCTTCATCACCAAGCTCCCTGGTCCAGAGTGGTAGTACCTGTTAGTCTAGGGTCTCATCTATGGGTTGAATAGAAAAAACATGAGTTTATAAACAAAATTTTATTAAGAATGAATTTATTTAACAACTTTGTCGGCATTAAATGACTCACCGAGGTTGATATGCTGTAAAACAAAACAAACCAAACCAATGAATTAGAAATATTATCTATGGAAAATGAACTTATAATATCCTTGTCCATCCTATTTTATCAAGGTTATTGTTCTCTTTTTGATAAGATTGAACATCGAGCTCTCAATTGAACTGGACTACTTTGACATTCTGCCGTTGGGAGAAAGGTCCAACTTAGAATCTATATATATATATATATATATATATATATATATATATATATATATATATTATATATTATTTCACTTTTCTCTCTTTTTCCCTTTCTATCCTCATCTCCCTTTATTTGCCCCCCCCCATCTCTCCCTCTCTGACTCTCATCCTTTCACATTCTATCGCTGTCTCACCACCCTCTCTCTCTCTCTCTCTCTCTGACTCTCTTCTTCTTCTTCTTCTTCTTCTTCTTCTTCTTTCTTTCTTTCTTTCTTTCTTTCTTTCTTCTTTCTTTATCTTCTTCTTTCTTTTGTAACGTTGAAATTCCAACATAATGGGAAGGACTAGAATGAAACCCTTGTCTTCAAAAATGAATTCCATAAATTTTATTTTGAAACATATATGATTTGTACATATAATAGAAACGTATAAAACTTTACGATACGAAGTTGAATCTCAAGAAAATAATATGGCTCGTAATTACGTAATAACGCGAGTGAAACTGGAGGCAGAGAAAAATGTTGCTATCTTTTTCTTGCACCGATTGACATAACGCAGCACAGTGCTATGTTTGAAGCGTATCGATCGCCGGAAAAGTCAAAAGAAAAAATCTGATCTCAACTGAATGCTAAACGCTATCTTAGCAATGCAAATGCGAAAGAAATGTTAAGTTGTGCTTTTTTATTTATTCGTGACGGGGTATGTATGTCTTTGAATTTGATCAAAATTCAATGCTTATACTTTTTAGTTTCATCTCCCACATAAGAAATTTTCGTCACTCTTTCTGAAATAAACGCGGGAGAAAAAAAGAAATACCTAATTTCTTCAACGCTGCCCCCAGGAAAATAAAACCGGCTTTAAAGAGAACAAAAAAAAGATGTACGTTGTAGATTATAACCTTATTTATCTTTATATTTTCATCAGAGCAACATTCGTGGGAAGAATTTGGAAGCGAAATCGAAAGAAAATCTTTTTGCGTGAGTGGGTTAGCGTAAAAGAAGGCAAATCCATGGTCATTCGGATGAAAATTAGATTCTTTTTCTTTTTTCTTTTTTTTTTTATGAAGAGAAGATTTCACCAGAGATATTTTCTCGAGATCTTATTTCAGTAACAAGAAAAAAATTGTTGAAATTTACAGCAATTTCTTGTAGCAGTTCTGAGATATTCTACATATCTAATTAGCAGTGGCTACCCGGTGTCGCCTGGGTAGATGGGGATTTTTAAAAAGTTAGTCCCGTAGATCAATTATTACTGAATCGTGCATTGAATCCTCGTGGGATGCCCTATATAAGTCCCTATGTAAAAAATAGACCTTACATTGATCCAGCTAAAACGAAGCCATGGTGATATTTAATACGTATATCTATTTACTTTGTCGTTAATTGTTTTATTTTCGAAGTTTCCTCCGGACATACAGATTCACACAACTGCCCTTTATATATGTATAGATAGATAGAAAACCAAACCCTGGTGTTATGTAATGTGTATATATATTTACTTTGTCGTTAATTGTTTTATTTTCGAGGATTCCTCCGGACAAATTAATTGCAAATTCCTTTATATATAGATAGATAGGTTTCCTTATTTTCATAATGTATTATATCTAAGCAACAAAAATTAAGATTATCCCTGTTGTCATAGATTGTTGATCCGAGTTATTAGGGATAGAAAAAACACTTAAAAATTAAAACACGAAAGAAAATAATAGTCAAAATTACTAATATTATCAGGATCTATGGATATGCTACAGTATGATATTAAAACGTTAAATATTTTTATTTAAGAGCATTTGCAAAATAGTTCAATACGTAATAAGTATAATAATTTTGATTTAACTCTCATTCTTTTTTCTTTCTTTCCTTCTTTTCATATTTTCATTATGTTCGATTGAAACATAGTAGCGTTATCGCTTCTGCGTATTCATCCCTCTCTCTACTTTTCCCCTATACCCTTTCTTTCTTTCTTTCTCATCATATTTTTCTGTGTAGCATATCCTTTTTCTTCCTTGTCTTTCCTTATAATAAAACGAAATGGTCCATTATTTACCTGCGGTGACGACACTAATACGATATATGAATTCGGCGGATAAGCACCACCAGATAATCAGGATTTATATTTTGGGATTTCAACTTGGACGATTTTAACGGTCTCATTTTTTCACCATTGTTTTGCAAGATGATAAACAATTAAGGAACACGTGTATTAATATAAAGGTAGATGTAGTTGTTTGTGTTTCACTTCCAGTATTGATATTTAGATAACAAACAAGAACTTATATATCATTTTACAGTAAAATCGTTTCCAATTCAGTCTAAAAAGCAAACTCATAAATTGGGATTTTTTAAAATTCAGTTGGTCTGAAGATCGCATTGCTAAGAAAATGTCAGTAAACAGGCACCGTTGACTCCATATCCACGGTACTTTAACTTACATATAAATGCTCCTTCCACGATATTGAGCACTGTTTATTCGTTAATATTGCAACTATATATTATATATATATATATATATATATATATATATATATATATATATATATATATATATAGAGAGAGAGAGAGAGAGAGAGAGAGATGAGAGTAAACAAACAGATGGAGATAGCCGACAATTCTGCGGAGAATATGTGCTTAATTGAAGCCATACCTAATTTGTTTACTCCTTACATTTAAACAGATATGCACGCCTAATTTATTAATTATCAACTTATTAATGCACATATTCTCCCATATATATATATATATATATATATATATATATATATATATATATATATATATATATATATACTCATTGTTTTTTGTTCAAAGGTAATAAAAATTGTATTTATTGTAATAAGAAATTCCGAGTAACCTCCCCTATTTTATTACTACCTCTCCTATGGGGTACTCTTTGGTGTTTCTAAGAGTATATAAGCTCTCAGTAACCTGTAACATTATTCTAAGCAGAATAATGATTTCTTAAGCCTATCCGTGTGTTCTTTTATCATTACTTTGTATCTGGGGAAATATCTAAAAATTGAAATTTGAATAGTAAGGGAAGGGAAAGTCATTGGTGCTTTTCGTAATTAAAACGTAAACAAATCAATTATGGAAGAAATAATCAATGGATCTGACTCTTTGAGTTATAAAATGACTATATTAAGCATAACTCACATCACTATATAACTCACGTCACAATTGATATATATATATATATATATATATATATATATATATATATATATATATATATAATTCAAACCTTTCCAGTTGGACAGAAATCTTTACAATTATTTTTGTACAGGTTACTTAATTTTCAGCAAAATTACAAAGCCTATCAATTTTACAAATAGTCAACAAATTTTGTTTTGCAATATGATATCACACAAAATTATGTAAAAGTATTTTCATGCACTTATTTTGTATTTTAAAAAAAATTCAGTTCAGTCTTAAAAAGTGAACCCTATTTCCTCCCCTTAAAAAGAAGAAAAAAGAAAGAAGTAAGAAAAAAAATGCAAGACATCAATGAAAAAAAAAAGTAGGCGGAAGTGACCTATTGTTGCTATCAGCCGAACAGCGAGGAATTTTCTTCTTTTCAGAAACACTAGACCAGTGCATCTGAAGTGGAGTGCCCTAGCTACCATCAATGACCGACTTTACAGATGCAAGCTATGCTATTTTTTTTCTGAGATCGAGAGTCGATATCGAACACGGAACCTTCGGTAATTTATGAGGAAGTGCGTCCCGGTCTCCTGCCTAAAATATTGCTACCCGGTGACTATTTAAATAACGACCCAGCTCATTCTATTCAAAACTATCCATCATCATATCTATCCATCTCAATTTGTTCAATTTATCTATATTACTTTAAATACTAACATTTTTTATTATGTTGTTTAATGTCTTGTTTTTAGTTTAAATAAACAAGAATTACGACAAAAAAAATAAGCCCCCCCCCCAAATACATTTACTTGTCGAAATATCTATCTATCTCCATTTGTTCATATCTATCTATATTATTTTGTTTGTTTATCTATCTATCTATCTTAGTCTATTCCAAACTATATATCCATCTTCATATCTAAACAAGAATTACAACAAATTACGATAAATAAACAAGAATTACGACGAGCTGGGGTTGTTATTTTGATAGTCACCGGGTAGCAATTTTTGAGGCAGGAGACCAGGACGCACTTCCTCATAAATTACCGAACCTTCTACTTCCGTGGTTGATGTTCTACCGATTGAGATGGACCGGCCACTTATAAATTCGGTGATTTGCATAGACACTTTTTAAGAGAGAGATGAAGTTAAGTGAGAAAGAGATAAAGAGAGAAGAGAGAGAGAGAGAGAGAGAGGTTTCCCTAATTTGAATTTTATAGACCGTCTCAAAAGAAACCGCAGAGATTATACGAAAAATTGACTAATAATCTTCACGCTTCAGAAGACGTCTATCAATAAATAAACATATTAACTTAATCTTAAACAGACTAACATCACTAGCGGTGCACCGGAACTGAATCCTGAATAATGATTAATAAGAAAAAATGTTTAATAATCTCTCTGCATATATATATATATATATATATATATATATATATATATAATTTTTGCTGAAGCAATTACAATGCATGTTATGCATAAAATTCGATACTTTTTATTTTATTTTTACAGAAAATGAACTTGAAAAGTGTAATCCCAGCAAAGGATCGCTCGGTACGATGCTCTACCACCGAGCGATTCCTTTGCGGGATTACACTTGTCAAGTTCATTTTCTATTAAAAAAAAGTATCGAATTTTAGCGATACAGCATTGTAATTCCTTCAAGCAAAAAAAATATAATATATACTTATCAACAATGCTTCTAAAAAAACATCCAAATATTATAATATATATATATATAATATATAAATATATAATATATATATATATATATGCCAATTCTTCCAGGCTGTGGTTATGTCAGTACTACTGTATAGGTGCACTTTTGGACCGAACGAAGTGCCTTGAGAATAAGATAGAACGGAACTGCAAAAGAATTCTACGTGCAGTCTTGAACAAGTTAAGGAAACAGCACCCCACAAAGAAGTAGCTGTATGGCCACCTGCCCACATATCCCAAACCATCCGAGACACTGCTGGAGAAGCAAAGACGAGCTCATAAGCGAAGTTCTCTCGTGGAAGTCAAAACATGAGCATGCTTGTGTGTGCCGCCAAGCAAGGACCTACATTGACCAATTATGTTAGGAAGCTGGGAAATTTGCAGCGTTGATTTATCAATAAATGAATTTTATAATGCATCAGTTTTTTTTTCACAACTTTACGACTTAATTACTTATTTCTGCTATGGTAAATTAATATATAAAATGCATTTAAAATATGAACCGTCTAATTTTAAGTTTCAAATTTCAAATTTTTAGATTCTAAAAACAAATATTTATTTAATAACTACTTTAGTTTATTATTGTTATCTAATAATTTTTGTAGAAACACTCTATTGAAAATTTAGCCCCCCCCCCCTGCTTTTAAACAGTTTATTGTTTTTGAGGCATGATTCCTCAAACGAGATTCATTTTCAAAATCTTTTGTTCTTTCGAGATTGAAAATATTAGCAACATTTAACCGTCTGATTTCAATTTCAAAAGAATTTGACAAGGGATTTTATTTTTCTTGCTTTGAAGGATAAACAACTGAACAAATAAACACGACACTTGCCTTCACTTGGAGCCAATTATCGGAAATATTATCAAAACGATATTTTTCCTCTTTGAAACAAAATTGTTTCACGTAAATTCTATTAATATTTTATCAAATATGATGAAGCTATTTAAACACACTTTATATTCTTTTAGAAGATTTTGTATGTGCTTGTTATACCTGACAAATTTGCAAGCGATTACTAATTTATAATATAAATGACTTTTTTCAATATACAGTACAATGCCAGCCAAAGTGTTATATGATTATCAATGATATTGAGGCGCGTGGTGTAATGGTAAGAGTCGTAGGAAATGGATACAAGATGAGTTCAAATCCTTGAATGAGACTCTTTCACATGGTGCTAATACCCTTGGGAAAGGTATGAATCCACTTACTCTCCCTCCAGCTATGCGTTAATATTAGGACAGACTGGGCTCTTTAATATTGGCTAGGTAACCAGTCTAGGAGACGGAAGTCTCTGAAGTCAAACCTGTTACTCTCTGTTAAGAAAATGACCTTGTGTCACATCCTGTTCGTAAGGAGTGGTTGGTATATATAATATATATATATATATATATATATATATATATATATATATATATATGAATAATAAAATTCGAAGGCAATACAATGCGTAAAAAATAAAGACAAAAAGATGTTTATATGTCTAATCGATTTCAAAGCAAAGCTTTATCATCATTTTTCTGAAAATAAACTCTGATGATAAAGCTTTTCTTTGAAATCGTAGACATATAAAACATCTTTTTGTCTTTATTTTACGCATTGTATTGCCTTCGAATTTTATTATTTCATAACATACTAACAATGCTTCAAGCAAATTACCAATTACTTTTTATATATATATATATATATATATATAATATATATATATATATATGATCATCAATACAATGCATGTTTGTTGATCTTTTGCAATACCAACTTACAATGTTTCATATTGATTTATTGATTGATATTAACGGTATTTAAAACCATCCTGGGTTATTTTGTGCTTTAAAGGGTTGGAAAACACTTTGTGTTCATTTATATTTACATAAATGCATTTTTGTTTTGTTATTTGTTAAGAGATTTCTTTACAGAGTTACATGATATTAAGTATTCCTATCTAATACGAATAATACATGCAGCTGTATTGTTTCAAGTATTCATATATAATATCAATTATAACATTTCAAGTAATTATTTATATCTAATAATTGTTTGCACATAGCTATATGGATTCCCTTATTCATATCCAAACCTCAGTTAAATAATGGACCATTCCATTTTTTTATTAGAAAGAAAGAAATGGAAGAAAAATGTAATATGAAAGAAAGAAAATATTAAAGAGATAAGAATTCGTAGGATAAGTAATATCAGATACTTTTTGAATTTCATCTTAGACGATTTAAACGGTCTAGTTTTTAACCATAAGGTTTTGCAGGATGAGAACGGTAACACATTTAAGGAACACAAGTATCAATATTTAAATTATTGATAAACATGCATTCCATATTATTAAAACTATATTTTGTTCTTTTAAGTTCCCTTAGTTTATATGGAATAATCATAAGTAAAGCAAAAATAGAAAACATTTGAAATATTAAATTTATTCAATTTAGCGTAATAAAGTGTTTCTATGCAAAACTATGAAAAGGGCAATGTGAAAATCATCATGTGACGTTTTTGATAGAATTAAAGCTGTGGAACGGAACACAAAATCTTCGACACAAATTCCTCTATTTTTACCCCTCTGACTCCGACTCCTTTTTTTGTAATTAAGTGATTATGTACTACAAATCCCATAAAACCTATACATTTGCTGTTGACAAACAAATGACTCTGATTGCTTATAGTACCCGCTGTTGCTTAAGTGGTCACCCATTTAAGTACGTAACAGACTCATCTCAGATTTACTTCGGTAATCTAGGAGCGACTGGTTATTTCAACGTGACTTGGCTGTAATGCTCCTAATGGAGTCGACCTATATCATTATAATTGCTTCATATCAAAGGATAAATATATTGTGAATTTTATATTATACCTATTCATTTTTTAGTATTCTAACAGAATCGTTGAGACAAAATCATTGAATGGATATAAAAGAAATAACAATAAAAATATGAATGCTATAATGGACGACTTTTGCACACACACACACACACACACACACACACACACACAAACTCGCACACACACACACACACACCGCACGCACGCACGCACACACACATGCATCTGTGTGTGTATTTGCAAATACGAAATAAATACAGAACAAAAATAAAACTACTTTATAACAGAAGTTGAAATATTATCTTTCTCTGAATGTAAAAGACATAACAAAAATAATAACAAAAATCTATAATGTAAGATTTCTTTTACATATAGAGTTTTGAAAATACAAAATAAAATGACTTCAAGAATAATTTGAGATGGATTTTTTTAAAAGAAACCGGTGGAGGATGCGGAGTCGATATAATTTTAGCGAATCCGACTGACTCCGCCTCCAGTGATCCCTTAATCACTTTGACAAAAATCAGAGTCAGGAGAAAAGTAAAACATTTGTTATATCAGTGCATGTATATTGTTATACTGATCTGCGGCCAATAGTCCGTGTGAGTGTGTATCGGAGGTGTATGTCAATTTGTTTCTGTGTATACAAACATCAAATAAAACAGAATATCCCATGTACATGATATTTTAGATTTTTTCCTTTCTCTCTTTTTCATTATTCCCTTTAACTTTCTCTTTATCATTTTTTCTATCCTACATTTATCTTAACATCAAATTTTATTTGTTCTTCCTTTTTTAAATTTCTTTTCCTCGCTTCCTGTCTTCTTTTGTTCCTCGAAGACTTTTATTTTATTTCTTTTAAATGGATCTGAACTTGTCTTCATGCTCCATTATAGATTATGTGATGTTATTTCATGTCATTTGACACATTTCTAGAATTCAGCAGATGGTAAAATGTTCCATTTCTGTTTGAAGTGCTGATTTTATATCATTTGTGTTTAAGTGAATATTTCTTTCAAATTGATGCAATCCCAGCAATGTTCCGTCTCACCTTGCTAGTCAACGTTTGTACCAAATGATCGGAAAGAGCATATAGAAAAAGTTTTACTTCGAATCTTTCGGATGAGGCTTGATAATTTGTATTATTTGAATTTTCTCGGACTATTGTCCTCGTCTTTATTGTTATATACACGACTCCTTGGCCGATTTGCTATTCGGCGTTTGTCAGGCGCTTCTTGTCGAAACAGTAGGACACATGGCACAACGGATATAAGGGTTGAGTTAATATAGTTCTAAGTGACAATTTGTTGGTTGCAAGTTCAATCCTGACCAAATCCGATTATAATATATTTTACGTAACCTAGCTTAACACTTGTATCAGGTCATAGTTAATGAATGAGAACAATCTAAGCCGAGAGATTGAATAAAGGGTTCGGTTCGAAGTTCCGTGAAGGCTCCCGAGTTCGACATGAAGGTTCCCGAGTTCGAAGAGAAGGTTTCTGGGTACGACAAGAAACGCCTGAAAAAGATCAAAGGGCACACCGGCCGAAACATTGTGTATATAACAAAGAAGATGAGGACAATAGTCCGAATAATCCAAAGAATATCAAATTCTTACTTTGGTTTAAAAGGTAAAACTTCTTAAAGATGAAGAAAGAGTTGAATGATAGTAAAGTATTTTGTACCAAATGTACAATTCGTCATCGATGTGACTAAACTTAGAGAAATAGAAATGTTATGTTGATCTATTTCTAAGCTCTCCAGTGACCTGTGAGTTCAATCCAAATTTCTTCCATTTTCTTGACCCGTAATTCAAAGATTATTGGATTGAGTTATGATTGTTGATATTACCTCTCTTTCTCGTTTCTTAACTTTTCTTTTCATGCTACATATCTGTTGGATCCAAAACTTTGGCAAATGATGTTTCACCTGAGCTTACTTCCTTGGAATTATTTTCAAAGCTTTTGATGTCACGTTTCATTGATTTCTACCCTTTGAAAAGTTTTCGAAACTCTTTTATCTTTGACTTCTTTAATCTGGATGGAATATAATTGGTTCAGCAAATGATCGGTTTTCATGCGAACAAACATCATCGATTTGTCTTAGTTCGGTTTTGAAGAACAATTCTTGAGAAACAGTTCTGAATCTGAACTAAATATAACATTTTTCTAAGATTCGTTGAAACAGCTATTGGTTGGCCTCAAATAGTTGTCTTTCGTGACGATAATACACTAACGAACACAAAAATATGAGGATAACTATGTAACCCGTTCAGAGGGAGAAATAATCACATTGTTTGAGAAACAGTATTATTTGGATTTTTCGGACTATTGTCCTCATCTTCATTGTTATATACACAACATTTCAGCCAATGTGCCATTCGGGAACCTTCTCTTCAAACTCGGGAACATTCATGGAAATCGAATCCTTTATTTGATTCACGGGGTTAGACTGTTCTTATTCCGTTAACCGTGATCGGGTTCAAATCTTAAGCTATGTTAAGTATTTTATGTTATCCTCGATCTTCGCCAGACTTGAATATGCAATCTACAGATGATTGTCATTTAGAACTATATTAACTCAATGCTTATTACTTCAAGAAACACCTGACGCAAACTTTGTGTATATAACAATAAAGATCCGAAAAATCCGAAAAATCCAAATAATACAAATTATCAAACCTCATCTTAAAAATTCAGACAAGTGATTGATAAACAACTTAATAAATAGTTAGCCAGATAATTGAAGTGTATTTTTGCACGTACGCTTTTTGAAAAGTAGTTTACAATGTCAGTTTTATTGTTGATGAAAATATTAAAAGTTAGATAAGAATGTCATGTCACGATGTTAAATATTTTGGAAAAACGTTACATGTCTTCAAAAAGAATTTATTTTGCTTACTGATATCCTTTCAATAAATTCTTTGAATTGTAATTTCATAATCAAATAATAATTGGTTGCTATCTGAGGATTACGAATTTGGTGTCGGTAGAGCATCCGACTGAACCACAATATTCCAGGTTTGATACCAATCCTCGTCAACTGATCTCTGAGTAGCACATCTTGGATCTGTGCGGTAAAATGGGTAGGTGTGAAGTTCCATCTCAGAAGAAACAACAATCTCCCTGGTCTAGTGCTAGTGAAAAGATGCAGATAACAATAATGAGCCTACTATTACACGATTATTTGGAATTGGAAGATAAAATGTTCATAAAGACATGGCCAGAGTCCAGATCACACAGGAAAAAAGGTCGTGGCAGAATGGTACCATCCTGAACAACTTCAAGGGTCCTTGAGAAGAGCCAAGGGAGTCGATAAAAATAGCACAGAACATGTCGCACATACACACAAGGTTATAAATCAGATCTAGGACATTTGAATTCTTACAAATACTTTAACCCATCGCCACAACACATAAAGCAGTCCATTAACAAAGAGACACACATTCCTTTCACTAGAGCCACTTCCAACGAAGAAGTGGAATATAAAGGCAGATGGTGACAGGTGGCACAGTACACGATATCAAAAACAGGGCTAGACAAAAGCATCACCTTACCCCAAAAGGGTCAGACAAGAAACAACAGTCTAATACAAACCTTTTTAAATGGAATTTAGAACATAACATTCAACTTTTTTCGTTTATTTCATTCATCTCATCCAAGCTTCTAAATAACCAACATTATTCTCCCATAAATATACTATATATATATATATATATATATATATATATACAGGGGTGCTTGATAATATCATAGAAGCTATTATATCCTCAAATGAACTTTCAGCCAATCAAAATTACACACACCTGTTATATATATATATATATATATATATATATAATATATATATATATATATATATATATATATATACGCTCCCAATTTCGGTTGAGCACTCTATTTAGGAGGTATATAATTGAAAAAATTCACCGTATTCGCTATCTCACTTTGTTTACAAAAGTTTGAGAACTCTAGGTGAAGGTCATTCCCCTTAGAAATATAGCGATTAGATAGCCTGCTATACGTCGCGACTGACTGTGGCGAGCGTAAGTTCGTTCGGGTCTCTAACCCAGCCAGAGGCAGCTGCTAAAAATCGTATAACTATACTGAAGAGAGGTGAAACCTCGAAACACGTGTCTATAGTTTACCCTATATATATAATATATATATATATATATATATATATATATGTGTGTGTGTGTTGTGTGTGTGTGTGAGTGTGTGTAATTTTCATAGGCTGAAAGTTCATATGAAGACATCATCAAACACAAAATATATATATATAAACTCCGTTATATGTTTTCAGTTAGAAATTGGCTACAAAATATAGACATACTGACAAATTGTACATAGATGACTATATATATATATATATATATATATATATATATATATATATATATATATATAATAGTGAGAGAAAGACTGATGCCTATTGCATTAATAAAATGTGTATGCTGTATTTGGGGATTTATTTTCAATTATTTTCTCTACTCTAATTCGTATTCCCTCGGTGTTGAAGCGACCAGAATTCATCAGCTAAAGATTTTTTTTTCTTTTCAGAAACCATTGCTAGGTATCTTAAACAAAACAATCTTAGGCCCAACATAAAAAGCTACTAAAATATTATATATTTTATTTTCCTACATCCAACGGATTTGGTTATTCGTCATGAGTGAATTTACGATTTCCATCATCGTGCCAGTCATCATTAAATTTAGTTATTCACTGGCAAATAGCATTGTATCCATTTGCCCCTAAGGAGAAATTCTGATGCAAAGCTTTTTGGATTAAGTCTCTGCCTATTGCTTTTATTCAGTCAAGTCGAGAAAATAAAAACGTAAATAGTTTTTATTTTATTTTCTGATAAAGGATTTTTAAGTATTCACAAAATATTCAATAAGAGATATAACGAGAAAACAAAGAAGCTTCCCAATGATAATGAAATAGGATAAATTTATATGTATGTATATATCTATCTCTCTCTCTCTCTCTCTCTCTCTCTCTCTCTCTCTCTATATAATATATATATATATATATATATATATATATATATATATATATATATATATATATATATATATAATATATATATATATATATATATATTATATATATATATATATAGAGAAATTATAAATATAAAATATATGAGAAATTAATTGTAATCACCTGAAGTTATATTTGTGAGTGTGCATGTGTGTGTGTATGATTGTATATATATATATATATATATATATATATATAATATATATATATATATATATAATTACACCTAAAATTACATTCATGCCCTCATTCTAATTACCGAAATATTCCAACGGAAAATACACACATTCTGCCCAAAGAAAAAAATAAACAAAAACTACAAATACTAGAAGCTTTATACATAAAACAATACAAACCATCCTTAAACAAAATTAATTTCCAATGCAGTACACACATTCTAAAATGTCTATAACACCTTTCTCATCAATTCTTCTCCTTCCAGCCTCCACATTAATATATTTTTTTTTTTAAACTGGAACACATCACCCCTGATGATGGCACTTCGAAGTGCCGAAAGTACTCGGGACCTGAACTTTGGTGGACTTATCCACGAATTCCACCCAAATATTAAAAAGTTGGCCAGTAAACTCGAAAGATCAAAAATAAAATTGTTAAACAGGAGATGTGTCTTTTGTTTAATTCTACATGTATAAATGAAAGAATGCTGCCCAAATAACACACACACACACACACACACACACACATATATATATATATATATATATATATATATGAGAGAGAGAGAGAAAAAATATAGAAATGAATCCAACAATATGTGGAAGAGCAATAAGTTAAAGTGAAAAATAGGAAAAGTAGGGATGGTTTATTGGTATTTGAAAAACTATTTTTCGACACTCAGCGTTTCGATTGATATGTACAGTCTCAAATAAATATCTAAAATAGATATATATTAGGTATGCATCTCCAATCAAAACAAATATCATCTGTTGATGTTAGTTTTGTTTAACGATACAAGAAAGAAGATTTATAGCTAAAAATTACATCACAACATTTTTGGAGAAAAAAAACAACGCCCCTGTTTGAAATAATGTGACTATTCAATGTTTTAGGTGTCGTACGTGATTTTAAATTTGAAAAAAAATTGCAAAGGAAATGTGAGTGACTGAGAAATTATGTTACTCAATTAGGTTTGTCGTTATTTCTGAAATATTCATGTAAATTGTGAATGAAATAAGTGTAACTAATTGTAATAAATCTAAAAATGTCTAACTTTTAGGGAAAAAATCTTAAAATCACCATAACATTTTCTGATAATCATTGATACCACACAATACGATAATGAATTGAGGAATTTACTTCATGATACACACAAATATGATCCGACTTGATCAATAAAAAAAATAGAAATCTTTCTAAATCCTACAAAGAATTAATCTTAATGAAGACAAATTTTGATCCTCATTGATTAACCACTTTCCCACTATTCCCACAAAATATGAACTACAAAATGACCCAAAGCAAATATTCCTTTAACTCCTATCATATCCGGAATCGGAACGGTTCCACGTAATACTACAGAATCTATAGCCAAAATGTTGACCAATTCTCTTTTACGTAATTTTCTTTGACTAAGTGAAAAGAGCGTCGTTGAATGTCATTAAGATTTTTCATTCTAAGCAATTTCGATGCAAGAAATCGTCATATCAATGTAAATCAATGTATATATATATTTATTTTGCATACTCCGTCCCCCCTCACAAAAAAAAGATTTCTCTTGTATCAGATTTTTAATTGTTGTAGGGTTTTAAGGGGTCAAATAAGAACTAAACGACGGGTAGCAAATGTAGGAAAATGTATTAACAAAAGAGTAGACAATTACAGTAGAGAGAAGTGGGAATTACGTCCGACAAATAGAGTTATGACATGACTTTCCTTGGCTTACTCTCAAGCCGTATTTGTCCCTGTTACTTATAGTAACCGTCGGCGCATTCCATTAGTCTATAGGGTATATCACCTATAACATTAATTAAACAATGTATACGAGGAGTTAAAAAGTTGATAGGTTAAAAAGTTTATATGATGGCGTCATATTCAATGGGATCTAAGTACTGAAACACTGATGGAAGAACTGTGAGAAAATGGACTATATTGAAAAATAAATATCATCTGGTTACATTCTATGAGAGTATCTTGTTCAGCAATGACACCAGGGTCCAGCCAGTGTTAAAAACAGAGCGAATGCTGACATATATATCTGCTATACAGCCAACACTTTCCCTAATACCTTACTGCCTCACTTACCCGAAAACCTTTGATCCTTCTATCCTGTCACCCGAACATTTAAACTACCTACATCTATGGTAACCCATTTTACCTAATCATTCTCTATCTCCCTTCTCATCCTCCTTCTATTACGTTTTCTTGTTCTATATATCATTCTTATTTAGGATAATGAAATTCATTCTGATGAAGCCAATGGAGGCGAAATTTTATTTGAATTTTATTATTTGTGTTCGCTATTCACTTTACAATAATTTTCCATCACATTTTGTCGGACTTTTCCTAATATGTAATTTCATATATATATATATATATATATATATATATATATATATGGGGAAAATGGGATTGGAATGAATTCGACGTAAAATAATGTAATAAGGTAAAATAAGGAATGAAAGAAGAAAACTCAGACAAAAATGTGTAGTATATTTCGCTGGAACCTTAAGTTACGCTTCCTCAAGCCTTTATTGAATCATTAGGATCATACAAGTGTTTTATGATCCTAATGATTCAATAAAGGCTTGAGGAAGCGGAAACTAAAGTTCCAGGGAAATATACTACATATTTTTGTCTGAGTTTTGTTCTTTCATCCTTATTTTACCGCATATATATATATATATATATATATATATATATATATATATATATATATATATATATATGAAAACTGAATTACCTTGATGCTGATGTTAAAGTTTCTACTTCCTTTTAAATTTCTTGTAATTATATTTTTGCATTTATTTTATTTCTTATTTTTATTTGCTACTTCCAAAATCTTGATTGATATTTTCCCAGGATGACAGTTTCCTTCCAACAGATTAAGCCTGGCGCCAATGTAGAACGTTTTCTACTGTTTCATGTCACTCGTGTCTAAGAACACCACGTGATGTTTATAATGAGAAAAGCTGTTTGAATGCAATCATTCCTTTACGTTTCTTATTAATCTTTCTTATCCCTTATGTTCATCGACATTCTGGCACTTATAACTGTTTGTAATCATAATATTTAACTCCCTTTGACAGCAGCCAGTGACCAGCGTTTTCTTTTTTGTTTTATTTACTTTTTGGCGGCTACTTTTATCTTAAGACGCTATCGCAATTTAATAATGAGTTTATTGGCATAATCATACAACCAGCTGATTCATTTAATTTCTTTTTTAAAAGAACAATCCATTTAATTGTTGTAAATCTGCTAATAACATTAGATTCTTTATTTACAAGAATCCGATAATTGAACAAACCATAAGGTTCATTATTAACACTATTAACTTTTGCTCTACAAGTTCAAAACAGAAAATCACATGAGGTCATCATTCTTTCTTTATCTTTTTTTTTAGTTTTTATTTCTCTTTTATTTATTTATTTTTCTTTCTATTCTGTCTTTCTTTCTTCTTTTATCGGTTCCTTATCTTTCTTTCTCGCATCAAGATGTATATCTATATATATATATATATATATATATATATATATATATATATATATATATAACATCTTGATGGCGACAAAGAAAAATTTTTAAATATTTTTTTATATTTTATTATATATTATTTTTTTCATTTTTTTTTAGCTTCAATTAGGATAATTTAAATAAATACCACATTTATTCACCCTCATTGTCCATTAATAAATTTTATTTTATATGATTACTTTTTATTAATCTGCGTTAAACCTCAATTATTATAACATAAGTCACCGTGTTTTTATATACCCTCTAACCAAAGCGAAATCAATAAATAATTTTAATAGGTTTTGCTTATAAAACCACTCTTACGCCTCATAACGCATACTTTATTAAACAACCATAGTAAAATGAATACCCACAAATCGATTCGCATCTTTTTTTACATTTTTATACTCACGAAAAAACAACTTCCGGTAATAAATTCAAAAACATAAACAAGCGTTCTCTTTATAACGTAACATCTTATTCAATGAACACACATGTAATCGAGTGCAATTAATCGGTACCTCGATTAATTCAGTGGATTTAACCCTGAAGATCCTTATGGTGAAACTCAAGTAGGTTTCTATTGTATCCATTTCTTTATATATATATATATATATATATATGTGTGTGTGTGTGTGTGTGTGTGTGTGTGTGTGTGTGTGCGTGTGTACATATATTCCATATAACCTCACTACTCTATCATTGCCGGATCCAAATTGAATGTCATTCAATAGAACGTCCTCATTTCTCAAGCATTATTAAGCATGTCTTTTCGTCGTACTTGGTGTTTTTTGTGATAGGGGTAAGTGGCCGTACATGTTTTGTGTGGTTCTGCATCCGGGAATTTTTTTTAGACAGCACATAGCATCTTGGGTAGTTCTCATTCAGCTTTTTTCATTTTTTTTTTCAAATTTTCCTTGAAAAAAAATAGAATGTCTTCGATTTTTATAATAATATTTCCATCTTTAGATATTTCTTGGGAAATTAATTTGTTGTTTTGTTTTGCTTCAAGAAGGATTTGTTTTGTTTTGTTTTGTTTTGTTTTTGTTTTTGTTTAATTTGTGGTCTTTAGTTTCGAACAAATCCTGATTATTTGCGCTAGAAGAAAATATCCACAAATCAAAATAAGCGAAAGTAAATTGGAGTATAAATTTGTTAATAGGATGGAAATACAAAATCGAATTGCAATATTAGTTATCAAACTTTACCAATTCGATAATTATGATAAACACTTAATCTATAACGAGTGACATAACAAGTTATGAAAAACAAAAAACTTTCTTTTTTAAATTCGTAAAACAATAAGATCGTATTCATTTGCATTATAATCTCAAGACAGTGTTATTCCGTAATTTCTACTATTTTTATGCTTTGTTTTTTAAACATTACGTTTTTATTGAGTTAATCTGAAATGACCAAATGCTGATTACTATAGGAGTCTCTATCGTTTCAATCTTATAAGTTATCTTCGGTCTATTTTTTGATTCACGCACATTATTGATAAAGTTTCAATATGCAAATTGACTGT
This sequence comes from Doryteuthis pealeii, assembly GCA_023376005.1. Lineage (NCBI taxonomy): Eukaryota > Metazoa > Mollusca > Cephalopoda > Myopsida > Loliginidae > Doryteuthis > Doryteuthis pealeii. The sequence goes on from CM042137.1 coordinate 151,900,167, forward strand.
CACATTTAATGAGTTCTTCTGGCGCCGTAATTTTCAACATTTATTTTCAAATATCTCTAAAATATTAGTCGAAGATTGATTTAAAAAATGAAAAGGTCTGAAATTCTCGATATCTCGTATAGAATTTTAAATGATCCCGAACGCGTAGAGGGAATTTAAAATATCATGATAATAAATAGATCGGTAATTACACACTGATATTCCCTGGTGACATACAAAAACTTTCTGAAGACATTTTTGTCTTAGATTATTCAAGAACATAACGGAATAGGAGATAATAATGGCACATGCGTAAAAAAATATAATGAATGATGACACGTATGATAAATAAAAAGGGACCCTAAATGTTCTGTTGCCAGTCTATCATGTTGTATTCGTTAGAGAGTTGGGTAATTTCATTGTCAATCTCAAAACAAATGTATTTCTTACACGTTACAGCAAGATAATTTATTTTTCTTTCAAATACTGAATATAAAAACATTAACAATTGAGTACAACAACACACAAATATAAACATAAACAGAGAGAGAGAGAGGGGTAGAGAGAGGTTGAGAGAGAATAAGAGAGATAGAGAAAGAATTTAGAGAGAGAGAAAGAATTAGAGATAGAGAATTAGAGAGAGAGAGAAAGAAAGAGAGAGAGAATTAGAGATAGAGAATGAGAATGAGAGAGGGGGAGAAATAGAGAGAGAGAGAGAGAGAGAGTGACAGAGAATTAGAGTGAGTGAGAAATAGAATAGGTCAATTTTCCTTTTTAGAGTTAATTGTACTTGTTGCATAAGCAGTTGACGACAAAACAATTCAAGCCCTGTAGGCTGAGGCTATAGAATGCACCGACTGCACCTCTGCAGAGGGTTAATATCCCATCATTGGGCCTACCTGTTGGCCCTGGGGTGGCGACCCATGATGCTTATGAATAGAACCCAGGTGGCTGAGCAGTTCATTACATGCAACACTCCACTTTGGTCCTTGATTAGGCTAGACGGGCAGCCGGAGAGGTCCCCTCCGATCACTCGGGTATTCACCTCAAACCCTAGAATCTATATGATTTTCCAACCCAACCATCCCTTTTTGTCATATAAGCGCCAAAAGGCGGTGACTGAGGGTCCGAATGTGTCTTAGGGTATGACGTTAAACTTGATGGGGAAGTTCCAATTCTGGAGCTCTGGGGAATGTGGATTTCCTGTTCATCACCATTGCTCCCCGGTCCACTTTGACGCAAAGTGTTAGTATCTGTTAACACACACACACACACACACACACACACACACACACACACACATGTTACTATATATATAACATCTTGATGGCGACAAAGAAAGATAAGGAACCGATAGAAGATGACACAGAAAAAAAGACAGGAAAATAAAGAAAAATAAATCAATAAATGAGAAATAAAAACTAAAAAAGATAAAGAAATAATAAAGACATCATGTGATTTTCTGTTTTGAACTTGTAGAGCAAAAGTTAATAGTGTTAATAATGAACCTTATGATTTGTTCAATTATCGGATTCTTGAAAAACAAAGAATCTAATGTTATTAGCAGATTTACAACAATTAAATGGGATTATTTTTTAAAAAAGAAATCAAATGTAATCAGCTGGTTGAATAAAAAAACATGAGTTTAAAAGAAATGTTTAAAGAAATGAGTTTTAAAAATATTGAGTACCCTCAAGAATGAATAAAGCAAAAATGTCTTCGGCAAAAAATGACCCAATAGATTTGACATCACGTAAAAACCAACCAACCAAAAAACCCGCAAAAACAAATATACAAACTAAAACCGATAGAATAATATGCAAGGAAATAAAACTTATTTAAATTAGCATGTTTCTTTCTTTCCTAATTTGTGCTAATGTTTCAGGTGGTTTTTGTTGTTTTTTTATTTGTTCGAAGGTATCAATGATAATGAGGGGAATTCCTGTGGCATAGTAAGTGAGTTTGAACTTCAGTCGCACTACTGTGTGCACTTTCGGACTAATACCCTTGGGAAAGGCATGAAACCTCTCATCCCCAGGCTGAGTTAAATAGCACCACTGCTGGTCTTCTGCAAGCATGGGTTTGGCTTTTAATAAGACACATATGTTGATATGCCATTAATCAAAGAAACAAAACGAATAAATGTATGATTTTATTTAACTTTTTTTTCAAGTTTCAATTTTAATATATATATATATATATATATATATATATATATATATATATATATATATATATATATATATGTATGTATGTATCAAAACAGAATATGTATATGTGTCCATGTGAGTATCAAACCATCTCGGTTTTAATTCCTGAGAATCAATTAATTCGTTTGAACAGAAATCTGCAATCTTATGAAAAGTTCCCCAGGTAATTTCGATAATCTTAAAATATTTTTTCTTTTAACCGTTCTTCTCATTCTGATAAGTTTTGGTGCACTGACCATGAATATTAAATTCAAATCGTGGCACATTAGCACAAAAGCCAGATTTTCATTTCGTCTGGTTTTCGCTGAGTTATAAGAAACCTAATGAAAGTTGTCAGCTCTTTAAAATGCAGCAGAAAATAACCGAAAGCAATTGCAAAATTGGTGCTCGCCATCTTTTAGAATTATAATTAGAGCATTGAGCCAAGAATATAAAAAACTTTTTTTTGTTAAAGCGAGTAATATTAAATTCTTCAACCAGTGTGTGTAAAAACACATACAAAGAAAATTCCTTGAATTAGTTTCTATGACATTTTTTTCGATTAACCAAAATAATTTCTAAAATGTATTTCAATTCACAACGCAATGTTGCAAATGTTGTTTTTTTTTTGTATCTTTTTTTTTCTTTTTCTTGGATTCTTCTGATTGTAAAACATCCAGAGTTAAGAGAATGGAACGAAAATCTTTTTGTGATTATTTCTCTCGGTTCTACTCTTAATAAACACAATGAAACATTTTCTGTCACGTTCAGCAATTCACTTCTATTAAAACAAAATCAATATTATTTGGATTGTTAACATTTTTTGCTAAAGTTTTAATTTCAGTAGACACGTGATTATTTTTCTTTTAGGACGACGGGTGATTTAAATGTCAATACGGACAACAAGCTCCCCATCGACCTAATAAACGATGTATGCCAAGTCAACCACTTCATCCTAACTCACAACTTCCAATTCAACAAACAACATTGCCTACAAGCTAAAGGCACGAAGATGGCATCAAGCTATGCAAACATATAAAGGTACATAATAGAAACCAAACTATTTGGGGACAACTATTTTTGATTATATATATATATATATTATTATATATATAATATAATAATATATATATATATATATATTATATAAGTAAATATGAATACACACACACACACACACACATATATATATATATATATATATATATATATATATATATATATAATATATATATATATATATATATATATATATATATATATATATATATATATATTATATATATATATATTATATATATATATATATAATTATATATAGTATATATAATAATTATATATATAATATAATAATATATATATATATATAGATATTATATATATACTAGCTAAAGTACCCGGTCCATGACCGGACTAAAATGAAATTTGATCACCAAGGAGTGAGAGAGAAAGTGGAAGACAGTAGTTAGAGAGGGTAAGAGGAAAATAATTCTTGAAACTAAAACATTGAGAATTTGTATATTTCAGGATTTGTATTTTCTGTTTTATAGTTTAAAATTATTTCATATTATTATACAACAAATTGAAAAGTATTCGTTTGTATATTTGTTTGTTATTGTTTTAAATTTTTTGTACATGACAACAATTCACATTTAGTTCTTAATTGCATGTTGAGTTTAAAAAAGAAGCTGAGAATCGAAAATTTAAATTCTTCGTATTGCAATATCTATTTTTGCTAAAACCTAGATAGTATTATAGGGACCACCAATTGATCAGTTTAGGCCATCTTGAATAAAACGGAAATATTTTGTTATTATTTATAATTAATTGATTTTTCATAGAATTTAAAAAACTCTTATCGTAACGTTTTTAGCTACGTTAATTTTCAGTTGATTTAACAGTGCAAAAATGAAAAACGTTGTTTTTTCAATCATAATTTTCATTATTACCGTAAGCTGAAAAAAAAGTTAAAAATCATCAGGAGTTTATTTAATGTTTTTTCTTTCAAATGAAAAAAAAATTTCAAGAAATATTAATTTTTCTGCAAGTTTCATAGTGTTAAATATAGGGGGGGGGTAAATTTCACAGGGCAAAAATTGGTGGTACCTAGTATTTGAAAAACATTGTTTAAAAACGTTTTGGTGGACCTGATTATCTGGACTCCCCCCCCCATCTATTTTTTTCCTTCAGTTGATATTATCGATTACACATCATCTTATCAGATTGAAAAAAAAATTCTTAAAAGTTCTTTATTATTTGAGTATTCACGGTGCTCATTTCCTCGTATAAGTTTATAGTAAATTGATCCCATCCGGAACCGCTTGAACGGAACCCAAAATTATTTATTTATTTTCCATTAAACTAACCCCAACCCTAACCCTAACCCCTACCCCCCCTATTAAATTAAGTTTATTACAAAATTTGTATTAATTTACAAAACATTCAATTTCATAAAAAGTTCAAATGTCACCTATGAAATCTCTATTTAAACATGCCAATTTTTCAGAACTGAAAAAGTTGCACTATAAACTCAGCGATGTTTATTGACTTCACAATAAAGAGTAAAATCATAAAAACTTAAAAATTTAATTTGTAAGGCAAATTATGAGGAATATTTTAAATTGTATTTTGAATAATAATTTTAAATGTTGTTGTTATGTTTTGTTTATCAACTTTTCGGTAATTTACTAACGAAATCATGTTATTTTGATAAACAAAGCGCTTTCAATTTTTCGTACTTACATATAACATTTTTTTGAATGTTTTCCAATAACTGGATATTGTCAGATAAACTTGAAATAAATTTCGTACTTACAAATAATTGACTACTTATCTCCAGTCCGGCCTTCCACTAAAGATAAAACACCGGATTTGTCCGTATTAGTAACCTTGTTTTTGTTTTTTTTTATCGTGCTTGAGAAAATAATTAGTTAACGAACAAAAGAAAAACAGTTTCTAAAGAAATTCGTCAATCTTATTTTATTTTTAACCTTTAAAACTCTAACAATAAAAATTAATAAATAAATTAAAGAATTAAAAGTCATTTTATTCGAATGAAAATCTTAGTTTAATTTATACAAATATGTAACCGTACTTACGACGTAAACTGATTTTCATGATACTGTATTTACGATTAAACTATTTTTTAAATAATGTAACCGTAAAGTGTACATTTTGATTTTCTACAATTTTATGCATTACAAAAATTAAAATTAAAATGAGTGTACTGTACAATTAAGAATATGGACAAACTCGCTGTTAAAAATAATTTAATCTATAAAAACACATACAAATTACATATACAGAAAGACTAAGAGAATCGAACTGCCTTATTCGTATTATCGCCTATACGTAGTATATATTTTTTTTAACTCGCTGTAAAAAAAAAAATAAATCTATTAAAAACACATACAAATTACAATATTCAGAAAGACATTTCATCTTATTACTAAAATATAAATATTTTAAAGATTAAAATCCTAAATAGGTAAGAGATTCCGATCTGACTTTATAAGACTGCACTGCTTGTATCGCAATAAATCATAGGCAGCGTGGCTATCCGAAGCCATTTTTTAATTTTTTAACACGCTGTAAAAAAAATATTCAATTAATAAAAACTCACACAAATTACATATTTTGAAAGAGTATTTCTTATCTTTCTAACGATATAAAAGTTATTAAAGACTGAACCATAAATAGGCCATAAATTCGGAGTTGAACGGCTTAGACTGCAAAATTAATTCATTAAAATCAAAACTTCGCTGCTGTTATCGCTTTAACAATAAGCAGGCAGAACAATATTTTATTATCAGGAGGGGCTGATATACGGACAGTTCCGCAAATTGGGTGATTTTGGATTAATTAATCGATTAAATCCCTTAATCATTAAAAATCAATAACCAAATTTGGAATTTTTCTTAGTTAGAACGATATCAATGTGTATGCAAGATTTTGAATCTGAGGAGTACCTCCCGTTTTTTTTTGTTATACGTCGACACGTACATACCAAAATCTCTGTTTTATATATTAGATTTATATATATATATAATAATATATATTGGCGTCGGCCAATAAACTCACCACTTAACCATTTAAACCTGTGTTTTTTTCAATTTCTTGATATATTACATACCGTCGGATTTACTTCCTCTCTTCATATAAATATATATATATATATATATATATATAAGTATACACAAGTAAATGTGGAAATAAATCCGACAATATGAAGAAATATGTATGCATATATATATATATTAGTATACACAAGTATATATATATATATATATATATATTAATATAATATATATATATATATATAATAAAGTATACACAAGTAAATATTGAAAAATCTGACAATATGAAGAAATTTGAAACGAATTATTTAAAAAATAAGATGAATTTATTTATCGACGCTTAAGCGTTTCGGTTTATCTAAACCTTCATCAGGATTGATTATGGGATGAAGAAAGCGATGGATGTTTTGTAGTTGACAGGAGTTAGAAAAACATTTACAAAACATCCATCACTTTCTTCATCCCATAAATCAATCCTGATGAAGTTTTTAATAAACCGAAACGTTTAAGCGTCGATAAATAAATTCATCTTATTTTTGGAACACTTCGTTTTTTAAATTTCTTCATATATATATATATATATAATATATATAAATATATATATATATATATATATATATATATATATATATATATATACCAAACTTGTTGGTACTTCAGTAGGTACACAGATGATATCTTTCTCATATGGACACACGGCCCAAATAGCCTACTAGATTTCCGCAAACACTGTAACAAATACGAGAATTCCATAAAATTCACTATAGAACACTCACTCACCTTCATCACAATCCTAGATGTAATGATCGAAGCCGAAAATAACACAACAACCACAACCCTATACACCAAAACCACAGATAACCACCCATTCCTTAACTACAACAGCAACCACCCGCACAAACTGAAAAATCGATAATATATACCGCATGTATTCATTTAACGGCATATCAACACCTTATGGGTTATTTAATGCCAAAATTTGATCCATTTGTTTAATTTGCTTTTATTTATTCATTTAACGGCATATCAACAGCTTATGGGTTATTTAATGCCAAAATTTGATTCATTTGTTTAATTTGCTTTTATTTATTCATTTAACGGCATATCAACACCTTATGGGTTATTTAATGCCAAAATTTGATTCATTTGATGCATCTGCTCACATCCCAAGAATACACATACCACACAGCCAACCTAGTACAAAGCTTCCTAAAAACTGTCTACCCCATCAAACAAAATAGCCACTAACAAGGCAGCATCCCTAAACAGACAAGAGTTCCTCAAATACAAAAAAAATCAACCTAACGATCGAATCTCTATGGTATTTCACCATGGCCAACATATACACAAACTCACAAAAACACTAACAAAAGTGTTAATAATCCTACAATCCAACCCCAAAATAAAATCTACCTTCCAAAAACCTCCCATCAAAGCTAAACCACAACCACCCAACCTAGGCAGCATCCTCACAGCATAAAAAACACCTACATAACAGCAAAAAAGCAACCAGAGGTGTAAAAAGCCAAGATGCCAAGTAAGCGCACACATCATCACAGATTCCTCAATCAGAATACCTCACACCAACATAAAGATCCAACTCCCACAACACACATCCGACAGCGCAAACATCATCTACTATATCTACTGCACGAAATGCAAAAACAGTGTATATGTATGTGAAATACAAACACTCTTCATATTCAGATTAAACAGCCAAAAAATCTGAACTGTGTAGCATCGCCCAACATTTCAACAAACGACAACACAACCTCGAAAACCTGAAGTGCAAATTAATTGACCACGGTTTTCCATCCACCCAAACACACAAACAGACTAAAATTAAATGGGTCACATGCTTATGCTCATATACACACAAATTAAACAAACATTTAGGATTTCTCAACCCATATAAATATTTCTCTAACACTATCAGTACATCAGAGAGAGTTTCGTTGCTTTATATATGAGAACATGATTCTCAGACACACTTTTCAACTTTTCCCCTTTCTCGTTTTCATTCCATCAACTTTTCTATTTCCATCCTTTTGACAATATCTATTTTCCTACTTTCTTTTTTCCTTCTTTCTTTCTTTCTTTCTTTCATTCCTTCTTTCTTTCCTTCCTTCTTTCTTTCTTTCCTTCTTTCTTTCTTTCTTTCCTTCTTTCTTTCTTTCTTAATTTCATTCCTTCTTTCTTTCTTTCCTTCCTTCTGTCTTTCTTTCCATCTTTCTTTCTTTCTTCTTTCTTTCTTTTTCCTTCTTTTCTTCTTTCTTTCTTTTTTTCCTTCCTTCTTTCTTTCTTTCCTTCTTTCTTTCTTTCCATCTTCTTTCTTTCTTTCTTCTTTCCTTCTTTCCTTTCTTTCTTCCCTTCTTTCTTTCTTTCCTTCCTTCCTGTCTATCTTTCGTTCGTTCCTTCCTGTCTCTCTTTGTTTCCATCTTTCTTTCTTTCTTTCCTTCCTGTCTCTCTTTATTTCCATCTTCTTTCTTTCTTTCTTTCTTTCTTTCTTTCCTTCTCTCTTTCTTCCTCTTTCTTTCTTTCTTTCTTTCTTTCTTTCTTTCTTCTTCCTTCTTCCATCTTTCTTTCTTTCTTTCTTCCCTTCTTCTTTCTTTCCTTCCTTCCTGTCTATCTTTCGTTCCTTCCTTCCTGTCTCTCTTTATTTCCATCTTTCTTTCTTTCCTTTCTTTCTTCCCTTCTTTCTTTCTTCCTTCCTTCTCTCTTTCTTTCTTTCTTTCTTTTCTTTCTTTCCTTCCTTCCTTCTCTCTTTCTTTCCATCTTTCTTTCTTTCTTTCCTTCTTTCTTTCCATCTTCTTTCTTTCCTTTTTCTTCCCTTCTTCTTTCTTTCCTTCCTTCCTGTCTATCTTTCGTTCCTTCCTTCCTGTCTCTCTATATTTCCTTCCTTCCTACCTTTCTAATATTTGTATATTTCACTTCACCTTCTTACTTCTCCCCCTCCATCCTTTGTCTTTCAATTAATATTCCTTCCCGTTCAATTAGAAATCAATGTAAACAAAAGATGAGCTATTAAGTTCCTATTTTAGACACGTGAAATTTTCTTTAATCGAATCTTTCTTTATTTTTCATGAGATTTGGTGAAATGAAGTTTTCAAATTAAATTAATTTCATACGGATCAGATACCGTAGAACAATGACTAGCAAACAAGACTGTTAAACTTCTACTTAAATATTCAAGAAATTACATAATGAACAAACTGACAGTACCACCTTCTTGGGGGTAGTTTGATGTTTTAAAATCATAATAAAAATAGCTCTGTCGAATGGAGCTTTAGATTACACTGACCGTATCTCTACAGAGGGTAGGACACTCCAATGGGCTATGTATTGGCCGCCGGGCGCGATCCAAGATAATTAAGGATGGGACCCTGATGGGTGAGCAGTCCATGACATGCAACACTCCACTTTGACCCTTACTTAGGCCCCCTGCGATCAATTGGCTGGTAACATCAAACCCTAGAACCTATTGGATCGTCCAAACTCAATTGCTTTTATGGAAAACTCCAACTCTTTGTTGCGGAGTACCCCTTCATCATACTTAGTCGCAGAATGCTAGTACCTAACATGGCTTAAATAGAGAAAACTGAGTTTTAAAAATTGTTTAAAAGATTGAGTTTTAGAAATCTGTGTACTCTTCAAAAACAGAATCTCTTCAGCATAACAAAGGTTGACATGCCGTAAAATCCAACCAACTAACTATTAACTCTATAATCCTTATTTGTTATGCAGAAACTTTAAATCTAATATGATAAATTTTGAAGGGGATTAAATCTTTAAAACTTCTAAATTTTCTGTTGGTGTTCAAAGTGATTTATGATTTGCCGATAACAACTGAAATAGTTTTCCTTCCTATACGTTGGTTTCGATAATTGCATATTCAAATCAATTATATAAACATATTCAAATACATCTGCTCAATATCGATCATTCTCTGAGTGTCTAAGAAAAGCTTTGCTTATCAAGCTAAATTTGTTTCATTTAAACTGTTGTTCGATAAAAAAAAAATCCGAAATATTCCGAAGCGGAAAGCACGATGACTTCAAAGTTAATTTTGACTTCAAAAGGAATTTTAATGTTTTCCTATCATTTGCGAATTGAAGGATTGAAATAAAAACCTGCCGTTTCTTTCAAAAATACTTTAGCTATGACATAATAACTTAGCTAATTACTTTTTAAATATCTAATATCTTTCTCATTCAAATTCTCAATTCTACTCAATTATATCTTCCTCCATATCAATATATACGATACAATAACTTATCACCAGATATATTATCTGTCAGTTCGGCTACCCATGACTCTCCCCCTTTCTCTCTCTCTATCCCTCTCTCTCTCTCTCTCTCTCTCTCTCTCTCTCTCTCTCTCTCTCTCTCTCTCTCTCTCTCTCTCTCCACCAATCCCTATTGGTCATCGCCCCTAACAGATATTCCACACGACATTTAGAATAGGTAAATAATTTATTGAAGTAGGTTTTTGCTGGTCGGCTTATATTGGTGTGTCCATGCGTAGGTGTCCACAGGAAAACGTTACTTATGGGTTCGTCCTTGCATCTCCAGTAATGTCCAGCATGTATTGTTAATCTTATTTGAATGTTTGTGTGATAGAAGACAAGTGGTGGCACAGCATTTCTTGGAGTGGAGTTGCATTATCTCTTGCTGCCTTCTCTAAATTACGCAGCAGTGATCCAGCTTGTGAATTTGTATTTGCAAGAAGCGTTCGATCATCTTTAATAATTTCTGTAGAATATCGCCATCTTCTTTCCTTTTTTAGCGGGAAACCTTTTTCTTCTATGAAATCTAATGTCGTTTGTAGTCCGTAGTCTACGCATTTTAGAAATATAAATGGTGCAAATGTATCTCCTTGTTCGACTCCAGGGACAATATGAGAACTTTTAGGTCGATTTCTACTAAAGACTGTTTTGATTTTTCAAAAAAATGTCGTTACTTCAGGGCGAATGCGATTAAGGAGAAGGGCATTATAAACTTTAGCGGCTATGGCACTAAGATTTATACCTCTGTAGTTCTTAGTGATTCCGAGGTTGACTTTATTGCAGATTGGAAAGATATATAACAAGATATCAAATACGCAGCATTATGCGTTTTTGTATTTAATTAAGATATATTAGTCGTTTATTACTAATTTAGCAATAAAAACGTGCAAGAAAACTGAGGCAGGATCTAGAGGAAAATTTGTGGAGACAAAGACGAGATAAAGATATGACAAGTTTATAGGGAAGTAATGGGCAAAAGTCAGATACGTGGTTATAGAAAATGCCACTCACTTTATCATTGTGTTTCAACCTCTCTCTGAAAAAGTCTCAATAAACAGGAAGACGTGAAGTGATATTTTCGAGTCCATAAATTGTAGCTCAATCTCCAGTGGTGAGGGGCTCTTGTAGACCTTAAATGTCAGTCGTTCCTTGTCGTTCTGTCTGTTACTTGGTAGTTAACTGATCATTTTAATAAATCTCGTGTGACCATTTATAGCACCTACCGCATGAGTTCTCGTGATTGGCCCTTTGATGTCGGACACACAGCCGAGAACCAGGTACACAGGCAAATATTTCATTACAAAATATACACACACTTAACTTGAGGAGTACAAAGAAGCTAGTTACATTTTCTTTTAAAAAGTCTCATTAGTTGATTTAAAGATTGTATGAGACAGCGTAAAATAAACATTAGAAACAGAACTTTCAAGTCTACACAGCGAAACCATTGTATTTACTCATGAATAAAATCAATCTATTACTTTGGAGTCATCGATCATTACCATAAGAGAAGTGTACTAGGGCGAAGATATGAACTGAATAAATGCATATAAAAAAGGCGGGAGATGAGACAGAATGTCTGAATCGTAACAGAAACGCCGTATCTTCATTACGAGGGTCAGCATAATAGCCGAACAAAACAGAGTAAAAAATACAATCAGTGGATATGACGAAAAGAATTTTAAAAATCTAGAACACTCATAATTTTATTAAGGTACTGAGATGTCCATTTTTTAAAGTCAGGAAAGGTTTTAGCTAAAAGCTTTGTTCGATCACATGCAGCCTCTAATCCATCATACTAGAATGTGTTATGGTGTGAAAGAATTTGAGATCTCAGCTCTTTCAATAAATATCAATCTATTCTGAAAGATGGGCTTTTGCTATATATCACCGGTTCTTTCAGAAAGAGAAACTTTTTTCATGGAGAATGGAGTCCAATGGCGATTGTAAAAAAAAAAATCGAGAATGCTAGATTCAACAGTTTTCTAAGCGAATCGTATAACAAATCAATAACCTGTCATGAATCATTTGGAAAATGTCTGGGATATTTTGGATCGTTAAATAACTACATCGATACAAGAAAATACGGATGTTTTGATTCGTATTTTCAGAGCAGTTCGTTTAGGCATCTTAGAAATAATAGAGAAAAAGTCTGACAAATATTTGCGAAATTAGATCTAGTAAAGTACGTCTGTCACAACGTGTAGATTGTAGTAAAAGTGTTGTTTTTAATTTTATGTACACATGTAATATGAGATGGTAATACCAAACATTGTAGGTAAGACTGGAAAGTAACCATTTCGGGGATGATATATGAAAGACTATCCTTTCGTTCGCTGAGTGATCAACACTAGGCGAGAATAAGAGAGAAAGAGTGTGAATCCCTCTTTTCCATCCGCGTGGTGGGTTGACCCCAGTGCTTGAATGAAATTTTTTTACCCATTTTCCCCCCGGGGAGTAAAGAAATATTTCTAGTAATCACAAGGCTAAGACACGCGTATTACAGCAATATATTTTAGCATTTCTTTTTCTTACATCGTGCAGTTGACAGTTCTTGAATAATGTTTCTGGTGTTGGGAGAAATTCTTAGAGAAAGATTGTCATTCTTAAAAACCTTAGTTACAGGGACACCTGTTGGATCAAATATTGAGGTTAATATGATCAAAGCAAGTATATGTATTTACCCAACCCCTCCACACGAGCAGGATGCGACACAAGGTCAATTTTTAAGCAGTTTACCATGTTTGAATTCATAGTTTTCCTTCTCCTAGTTCAGTTACCATACCGGGACTAAAAAGCCCTGTCTGCCCTACTATTTACTCATAGCTGTAAGGAGAATGTTTTAATTCATACCTTTCCCAAAAGGTATTAACATTAAGTAAAATATATAGAGCCTCGTTCAGGATTTTAACTCGTGTCACTATTACCATTTTCAACGGTGATAACCATTGCCAATACAAACACCTCTAAAGGAAATATGATTCCAAAAGCTATCAATACCCTCCATAATAACACAAGATCCAGATGCAAACTTGTAGTACACACTGTTGTATAAAATATCTGGTCCCTAAAAGTTATTCTACTATCCTAAAGTGTGAAAACCTCTATCTCTTCAGTTTTCGCTCCATCTTTTGAGCGCCGAGCGCATACTCTTGATCATTAAATGTGACCAGAATTGATTATTATTTAAAGCAGTTGAAAAGTTTAAAAGAGTTTTGCACCGGAACAAATCCTGCGACGTTTTTCCCTTTCGTGAAGAGGTCCTTCTGCTTCATGTGACTTTGATGTAAGTGGCTATTCATATGAACTGAATGTAAGTCCGTCATATTACCATCGCTTATGAATATGCATGAGTTGTGTGTAGAAAAAATAGAAAAAACTAAGTATTCTAAAAGATGTTTATACTTGATGGTGAAGTCAACGTTATAACTTTTCAGTTTATGCAACCGTCATCGGGACATGTGGTGAAATGTTGTGTTGAGATAGTGGACAACTTAAGAAATAGGAGAAATACCTGTTGTATAAGAAGGGGTATAGCCAGTGTTAGTCTGTTGTAGATTCCATGACGCATGAAGACATTCAAGAAGGGGGGGCGAAGACGTGGGAGGAACTAAGGGGGGTAAAATGCTCCGTGTTTTTCTATTTTTTTCTACGCACTGACGGATTTAATTCTCTATTTGACTCTCATAAGTTGTTGTGTACATAAGCTACAGACATCAGTCTTGCGAGAACGACTAATGGAAATCAGGACGAGAGTGACATTTTATTGGAGCGCAGAGAACGAACTTTTCTGAAAAGAGTTTGATTCAATGGACATCGTTGTCGATGGAAAGATTTCGTTGTCACGAACTAACACGATTTCCGTCTACCTTTGTCGGTTTAAGGACACAAGACACCAGTCTCGTTGGTATTTGGCTTTGAAACTAACGTAAGTGCTGAATTTTCGACTGTCTGGCGTAGTAAAAAGTACTAGCATGACTTGCGGGTAAACTACAGTGTGATGATGTAATCATTACAACGTTTGATAAGTTTACTTAAGAGCTATTGCTAAATAGTTCAATATGTGAAAAGTATGATAATCTTGATTTAACTCTTTCTCACTCTTTTTTCTTTCTTTAATTCTTTTCTCATTTTCTCATTTGATTTTTTTCTGTGTAGCATGTCCTTTTTCACCCCTTTCTCTCTTTCTAATGAAAACGGAATGATCCATTATTTAGCTGAGGTGACACCACCTATAAGAAATAAGAATAAGACACACCAGATAATCAGGATTTTCATTTTGCATTCGATTTGGATGGTCTAATTTTTACCTCAGTGTGTTGCTAGATAATAACGGTCGTACAATTAAGGAACACGAGTATTAATATATAGATTGATCCATTCCTTTTTAATATTTGGCATTATTCACTACCTATGTTTGTGATGCACGTTTCACCCCAGATTTCTATCACCCTTGCTGTTTTGAATGATACATTGACTTGATTGTATAGAACGGATAAAAAGGCATCTAAAACGGTTTAGAGTATCGATGGTCAAAGGTTTCCGGTTCGATTTCTATGAGCCATACTCCAGGGCTTCATCAATGTTGAGCCATTCTACCCGGAGGAGTAAAGGTTTATACTAAAAAAAAGAATATATCATTAATCTCATGTGTCATTTTCATAAAATTGTGATGAATGAAAACAGTTTTGGGAGTTGGGAAAATTGATCTGTTTTCGTTGTTGTTTGTCTAGAGAAACAAACGCAAAGAAAGAAATAATTCAACAGAAAAAATTATCTTTACATACTTAGTATGTAAAGGCAATTTTTTCTGTGTAATCGTAAAGTGTTTGATGTTTGGCGCGAAAACTAATATGCTTTTATTCTCAAAGTTTTGAATTGTATGTCTTTTTGTAACTGAAAATATGCTTCAGTCAACTTCTTTGTTTGTGTTTGTGTATTTATATGTGTATGTGTTTGTGTATTATATGTGCGTGCGTGTATTTTACGGGTGTATCTTTGTGAGTCTTTGTTAATGTGTATAACTGTGCCATGCCCATCCTCAGTCGTTAGGGACAACAAAATTAATGACTTCTGGGCCGAGTGATGATACTGCTCATTGTATATATTCATTCTCTTTTTTTATATATGGCTAAAACGACCTGTAATGAAAATCGCACCATGAGCATATCCTCCTCCTCCCCATCTCTCTCTCTCTCTCTCTCTCTCTCTCTCTCCTCTCTCTCTCTCTCTCTCTCTCTCTCTCTCTCTCCTTCTCTCTCGCACACATATAAAACTATAAAACTAAAATGTTTTCTTTATAAGTGTGGTCCCTTTTAATCGATTTTGACAGAATTAGAGCGCGAGCAAAAGCTGTTCAAAACCATCGAGTTTGGTTTAAGACATATCAACCTGTTGGGTCATTTAATGCCAAGAGTAACCTTTTTAAATACTTATTAATTATTTTCATTTTGCAGACATTACTTCTAAAATAGAACAAATCACAGTGTAGTGGAAATTATCTAACGCATATTTGAAAAATTATCAATGTTTTGGACCACCATAATATATATATATATATATATATATATATATATATATATATATATATATATATATATATATATATATATATATGAATTTGATATATTGAAAAAACAAAATGATGTTTACAAATGCTTGGATCATCAGGAGAAGAATGTGCACCGTTTCGGGCCTTCCTCTAAACGTTTTTAACTGCACATCGGCCTCCCCCTCACTGTTGTGAGGTCCCTCGGAATATCTGTATCGACCGTATGTAATACATCGGTCTTCAACATCGTTGAAAGGAAGGCCCCGAAACGGTGCATATTCTCTCCTGATGATCCCAAGCATTTGTAAACATCATTTGTTTTTTCAATATATCAAATACACACTGTCGGATTAATTTCCTTTTATTTCATATATATATATATATTATATATATATATATATATATATATATATATATATATGAGTTAGGAGTAGGGAAATGAATCCGACAGTAAATGTATAGATTTCATTTTCATTTATGATATTGACAATATTTCGATTTATAAAAATCATCATCAGAGCATAATGATAATTACGTCCGTTTTTAGATGTAAATGTTTTTAATCTGGATTCATCTAGAGAGAAGCAGAAAATGATTTAAATTCAAACCTGAAACATTGTCTTTCCAAAAAGCCTGTAAGCCATGCGGTCGCTTCGTGTTTGTTGATTCGCTGCGTGTTTCGCTAACGTCTAAAAACGGATCTAATTATCATTATGCTCCGATGATGATATTTTATAAAGCGAATTATTGTCAATATTAGCAATGAAAATGATATAAAAATATATTCATTTTAACAACAGTGTGTGTTTTCATATCCTTTCTATCTATCTATCTATCTATCTATCTATATATATATATATATATATATATATATTATATATTATATGTATATATATATATATATATATATATATATATATATATATATATATATATATATATATATATATATATATATATATATATATATATATATACATATATATATATGGTAGTAAAAATATGGAAGATAAATCCGACAATATGAAGAAAAATTTGAAAAGGCAAATGTTCCGAAAATAGAATGAATTTAATTATCGATGTTTAAACATTTCGGTTTCATTAAAACCTTCATCAGGATGTATCTTGGGTGAAGAAAATGATGGATGTTTTAAAGATGACAGGAGATGAAAATTTGTTTAGTTGTGTAACTGTATTTAATCAGCGTTATATTTTCAAAAATATAACGCTGATTAAATACAGTTACACAACAAAAAGATTTTCATCTCCTGTCATCTTTAAAAACATCCATCATTTTCTTCACCCCCAAGATACAACCTGATGAAGTATATATATATATATATATATATATATATATATATATATATATATATATATATATTATATATATATATATATATATATATATATATATATATATATATATATATATATATATATATATATATATATATATATATATATATATATATATATATATTTAATATATATTTCATATATATATTTTTTTTTTATATATTTATATTTATATCTATATATATATATATATATATATATATATATATATATATATATATATATATATATATATATATATATATATATATATATATAAAAAAAATGTTTGGTATGTTCGGTATGTTCGTGTCGGTGTAGAAAAGAGATATCACCCAGATTCGAAATCTTGCATATACCTTAATATCCCCGTAACTAAGAAACACACTAAATTTGGTTATTTGTTTCTACTGATTGAGGGATATAATTAATTAAACAAAAACACAACGATCTGCGATAATCGTGGCATGGCTGCTGCTGCTAATATAAAAAAATCCGCAGGCTGCTGGCTATATAGAGTTATTCAAAATAGCCGCGCCGCCTTCTGATAATTTTAAATAGAAAAATTCGTGCCCGGTCCAATCTTAAAAATATTCATTTGGTTAGAAAAAAAGAAAATGATATTTCTAAATATGTAATTTGTATGTGGTTTTATCGATTGAATTTTTTTTACAGCGAATTAAGTAACAATGATAAAC
Source organism: Doryteuthis pealeii (assembly GCA_023376005.1). NCBI lineage: Eukaryota > Metazoa > Mollusca > Cephalopoda > Myopsida > Loliginidae > Doryteuthis > Doryteuthis pealeii. Next base: position 151,918,280 of record CM042137.1, read on the forward strand.
AAAAACATTTAACGATTAATAATAACTCAACTTTTTTATTATTAATATTTTTTTAGAATAAAATATATCCATTTTTAATCAGTATAACTCAAACCGTTTACGAAAGAAACTATTCATGATTTAAACATTATTAAATTGGTACGCGAAATATTCCAGCTATAAATAAGGTAATGTTTAGTTATTAGCTTCTTTGTTACTTTTTATGTTACTTTTATGGCTCGAAAAAGGAAATAAATTAGACTGAAAAACTTCTCCATGAAGGATTAAGAACTAAATTTAAATGTGTGGTATGTACAAAAGAGTTTTAGAAAACAAAACACTATTATAAACCAAAGAAAAAAAGAAATTGTAATACGAACAATTGTAAGTATCTAATTCTTAGCAGTTTATTGTTACATTTTGATACGGTAAAATAAGGATTAAACGAATAAATTTATTCCATTGGAATTCAACAGGCAAGAAAGCTCGCTTAAAAAAATAAATTGTTTAAAATATGTAAACAACAAAAAGAGACTATTCTTAAAATAAACGAATATCATTATACATTAATTCTTAGGTTTGTTTATCGTTAAATCTTTAATAAAGTTTAGGAATGCATTTTCAAAATATATATAAAAAAACATTTCCTAAAATAAACAAAGATTTTACTATACAAATTCTCGGCCATTTTTTTTATTTGATAAACCATTTTCCTCTAACTATCTCTCTTACTCCTGTTTTCTCCTTCGTATTCACTCTCTGGCATTCCTAATTTTTTTTAGTCCGGTTAGGGACCGGGTACTTTTTCAAGTTTATATATATATATATATATATATATATAACACAGACACACACACACACACATACACCACACACGCATATATAATATATATATATATATATATATATATATATATATATATATGACAACTATATGTGACTAATAAAATCCTCCCGTACTTCCGATTATCAAAAGGGGATTAATCGAGTATTGAATTTTTTTTTAATCAAACCGCATTTTAATTCATTATAATGTTATCAAATGAAGGTTTCGGCAGGAAAACTAATTCATGTCCTTCGATTAAGTGACCTCAGGAAATTTTATCCACTACCTGCTGCTTTCTTTAGAATTTCATTTACCGATATATAAGAAAAGAAAACGCATTACCTATTAACATTAACACGTTCCCCCTAGCCTTTTACTTGTAGTTGCCAACAATTGGTCCCTAATTACTTACCTTTCAGTCTATTGCACATGATTCACATTTATTCTTTGTTATATTTCTCCTTTCAAAGTAAAACCTATAAATTGAGGCGTGCTACAGATAGCAGCCTTTCTTACAGTCTTATTTATTCGTCTTTCTTTGCTTTTTTGCTTTTTGAAATACTGCCCAAGGATTTAGATATAATCCAGACTCATGCATGTGGGCTGCTAACTAATACTTTCCAATGAACACGTGTTGTTCTTGTGTAGCTGTAGATTTTGTTTTATTGATTGGAACTTGGTTCGTGCCTAAGGAAAAGGTTACTTTAAGTCTTTGATCTGTTAAAAAAAAATCATGAAAATTTCATCCAAAAATATTCAGTATGGAAGATCATGCCATTTTGAATAGGTTCAGTTTTATGAGTCCATACATTTTTCGTTCTTATTTTGTTTGGGTTTAATCTATAACGCCTGTGCATTCCTGGCCGGTTCTGTTTCTTTAACGCGTGACCTTCTACTTCCTACGGATGACGATAAAAACTAAAATACGTAATTAAACAATGTTTATTGTGTGGTATACTTTTTCTATAAAACCGCTAAACAAAAAAAACTCTTTATAATTCACCCATATGCCCGATTTATTTAGTCTTTCCTTCCACAACAACTGTACCGAGTTATTGTTGATGTCCAATTTTGGGGACTAAAATGCAAAGTATGTTGATGGAGATATTAGTATAGTAGTCAGTGAATCAAGATCTTTTGTTTTTATGTCTTTAGCTCATAACTTTCGTGTAGTAGACTAAACTCTTCCAATTGAAAAGAATCTTGCTAGTAAAACTGCTGTTTCAATTGTATCTGTTAATTCACCCGCCTCATTTTTTTAAGTGATGGTCGTGTAATGGTTATCGTTGTAGGAAATAGACATAAAAATTGAGTTCAAATTCTCAACAAACTGTCACAATTAGAATAAAACAAGGTCGCAAGTATGGGGCACCCAGTGAGAATCGAACTTGTAATTCAGTCCGGGTGGATCTGCGATTTTCAAAAATGTCTATTCTAAAATATCTGGAAGAATGGGTTAGCTTGTTAGAGTCTGCCTCAAGACAAAATATGTTGGCATAGAAAAGTCGATAAGTTTTTAGATAAGTTGCAAGTGGTTAGAAATTTGTAATTGATCAAAAATTATAAAATGATACGAAATTTACTTAGCAAAATGGAGATTAGGCGTTTTTCTGTCTGTAACCGAAATTATATTACTACTCAAATCCCATTTCCATTAGTTATTTACGTCACATTCTCCATGATTTTATTACTAATAGAATTATTTTACTTTATTAATACTGTTGACTATATCTACATACTAATAAAATGCAATTGTATTTATATATACAACAAAATAGCAGTTTACAGGTTGAAGGGGAAGGCTAAGTTGCATATTGGTATCAAGAATTTGATTTTAATAAATATGTGCTTAGTGTTATTGATTTCTAATTTTTTGTTTTATCAAATATAAGCAAAATTCTCGGGGATAGATCTTAAAAGAAATCGATTAACAAGAATAAATAACTGTAATTTATTCTTTACTTCCTATTTAAACTAAATAGTTAAAGTAGGAAAATTTAGCAATGAAAGACGGGAGTGATAAATTGTTCTCTTTTTCGATTATATACTCCTCTGTTCCAAATCTTTTTATCTGTATTCTTATTTAGTTTCATTAGCCTTTCTAATTTAATATATTTTATTAGATTAAAACCGAAATAATTGCACCCGAAGGGTTCATATATTTGCTAGTATCATTAACAACGACCAACAGCGAACATTGGAAGACATATTTATTGAAAAGCAAGGTGTTTGCATATTTCAAATTGAGTCTGTTTAAAAAAGTTCTGATTATAATAAAAGTGAATTACAATGTTTTAGTTTAAATTTTAAAAGTTTTAAAGATTTAATCAATAAATAGTCAATATTGTGTTAAAGATTTTTCTTAGGATTCCCTGAAATACAATTTTATACCAAACACTTTTTAATGACATCCATTTTCTACACTTTTATCAAGAATCCAACATAAGAGGAATATTACTGAATAAAATCATTTTGGAGAAGAAGAAGAAGAGGAAGAATATTCTTTTTACATAATTATTAGGGAACAAAAAGTGTAAATAAAAGATGAAAGAGAAGAATCGAGGAGCTAAATTTGCTGCTCAAAATTCCATAGAAAGATGAAAAGCAAAAACACTGAGAGGAAATTTGATAATAAACGTTTTACGAAAAACATAAGAAAAAAGAAAAGGTAAAATGAAGAATAATTAGGTTATTTAAGAATTTGGTATTTTTATTCTTTGATTTTGTTCATTTTGAACTCCGAATTGTACATCCTGAATTTACGTTTCTTAAAAAAGAAAAACGCCCAACTAAGTCAGAGGTTTTCCTCTGTTGATTCCAATTTGAATAGATAAGAAAATCTGGTGCTGTTTCCGAATCAATAAAATTCCATTTGACTTTTGATTTCCAACGGTCGAATTGGAGAATTTTAAGGAAGAAGAAAGGTTAAGTTCACCTTAACTGAACTCAATTGCAAAGCCTCAAGTTGTCTCGGCTCTTTTAGATTTCCAACATATAAACAAGATGCGGAAATAGTGAAATAGGAAAACAGTTTATTTCCTTCATTACAACAACGAAGATTTAAATTTATTTTTAGATTGGTATTTCAGGTAATTGAAAAAAAAATTACATTTAAATGAAATAATGAAAATTGAAGCAATCCCAGAATAATTGAAGACTGCATGCTGAAATTGAATCACTAACACACGCTTATACAACTGTATATAAAAATGTATACCTAAACTCATGCATATATAGGAACTTTGATATATATATATATATATATATATATATATATATATATATATATGTGTGTGTGTGTGTGTGTGTGTGTGTGTGTGTGTGTGGTTGTGTGCGCATATATATATATATGTATATATGTTTTGTTTAACTCAACGGGCAATTCTTGTCAGACGAGTTTTTGTTCGATCCTTTCCAACTGTCTGGCCATCTTTTTAATATCCGGTTGGAATTGATGTATGAATCACCAAAGGTTTTGCCACGAGCGCTTTCTGTACAACTTAGTGCCATCATCCGGTGTGGAACTAGTGAGATGTTTCTATTGTTTCTTTTTAAACAAACAGTAGCAGTAGAAATTAGTAGGGGACTCACAAGTTTCTTTTAAACAAACAGTAGCCGTAAGAATTAGTAGAGGTGGGGGCTCACAAATTTATAAGAATGTATGAGAAATGGTGGGAGGAGAATTGGCGAGAAATTATAGGCATTTTAGAACATGTTGACTGGTTTCAAAGTTTATCTTTAAGGTAGTTTTTTTTTGTTTAATATATAAGGCATCGAGTATTTGAAGTTTTGTTAGTTCTTTCGTCTGTAAAGTTTATTTTCACTTAAAATGTTTCGGTGATTAGAGGGAGGCATGAATGTGATTTTAAGTATTGCATTATGGAGCTTGTTTCGGTTAGATGTAGTGTTGACCGGCGTGACAATGTCGTCGTCGTGTGACCAATATACGTGCTTTCAAATTTGGAGAGGCAGTCTCTTACTGGACATCTAAATTTATACACCAGATTGGTCTCATGAAGACAAGTAGTTTTTGCGGATGAGTTGTGGCATGTGACAAGGTTGGTGGTTTTAAACTTTAGATAATTAGTTTACTTTGCTGCTGAAGTCAGTGGAAGAAACATTAATACTTATTATTTCTTCAACGGAGTTGCGTCCTGTTTATAGTTTCGATGCATATGATTGCGATAATATATCTTGTGGGTGGAGCTATTGACTGTGTTTTTTTTTTCGTTGTGGTTAATGTTATGAATGGTTTGTCTGATTTGTACTTCAACAATGTAATTGGGAAATTCATTATTGATGGGAATTTGTTTAATATTTTTGAGTTCAGAAAAGAATATTGTTTGAGAAGAAGAAATGAGTTTGCTCGATTTATTTTTTTTTTTTTATGATGAGTATTTTGTATTGTACGGGACATTCGCTTTTGTAATTGAGAGTACAGGAATTGTTAGATGTGGGTTTTTTATGAGGATAAGAGATAAATATTTTGTTGTTAGTGTCTATACTTAACGTCGTGGAATGGAAGTTTATTTTTATTGTTAAGTTCATATGTAAAGATGAGGACGGAGTTTTTTTAAATGTTATTTGAAGTTCATGGAGTTCACTTTTATTATTGACGGGGAGGAGAATATTGTCCACGTAACGAACGTAGATGGTAGTTGTTTTTATGATATTAAAAACTTTGTTTTCAAGGTGGGCCATATAGAATTTGCTGAAGGTGGGACCAAGGAGAGAGCCCATCGATATACCGTTTTGCTGGATATATAGATTGCCTTGGTTGTCACGAAATAGAACTTCAGTTGTACAACAGAGGAGGAGCTTTTTAAGGATGTTAGGGATGATTTTGAGTGGTGAATATTCTGGATTATTGTAAATGTTTTGTATGATGGTGTCGATGGTTTCTTTTACTGGGATGTTTGTAAACAGATTTTCAACATCAAGTGAAGCGATCAGTTGATTATTTGGTGTTGAGGTTTGTAAAATTGGATTAGTTCGTTTGTGGATTTCAGACTTTATTTGGTGGGCATATATGGTGTAATCAGTTGGTTGATTTGTTTTGTTAAATCATATACAGGGGTGGGGACTTGAGAAATGATAAGCCGGAGGGGGTAGTGTTTTTTATGGATTTTTACTGTTGCGTATCCAGGTTTGTAGTCATCAATAATATTAATGGCAGTTTTAGATTGTCCACTTGGGCGTTGTTGGCAGTAATTAGTTTGTTAATTTTTTAAACTTTGAATGCTCATCTAGTATTTTTTTGTAATTTGTTTTTAAATATCGGGATGATTGCGTAGTTGTTTAGCGGCAGTTTTAACTGATTATTGAGTAAGATAGAGGAATTGTGTTCTTATTAAATCTGTTCTTGATAGTTTCGACTTTTAAAAGGGCATTTAGCTCAGGGTGGGTGGTAATTCTCCCTTGTGTTTGGAACTTCTGAATCTTCTGGCATAGTAGTTCAATTTCTGTTTTGTTTTTATGCAGTTGGTTATAGTAATTATATAGGTGGCAGTTTGGTTCGAGGTTCAAGAATTTGTTTGCTCGGGTTAGTTCGAGATTTGATAGGTTGATAAATTTGACATTATTATTTGGCAAATATATCGAACTGTGGTAGAGTGAATTGGCTTTTCTGTTGATCTTCAACCAGTTTGGTTTGGTTTGGTTTGGTTTGTTTTGTTTTACGGCATATCAACCTCAGTGGGTCATTTAATGCCGATAAAGTTTTGAAATAAATCAATTCTTAATGGATAATACAATTTTTTTATAAATACATTTTTCTATTTAACCCATAGATGGGACCCTAACAGGTACTACCACTCCGGGTCAGAGTGGACCAGGGAGCAATGGTGATGAAGGGGTGCTCCACATTCTCCAAACCTCCAAAACTGGAACCTCACCATCAGATAGAGTTTAGCCACCGCCTTCTAGCACCCATATGATAAAAAGGGATTGGGGCTTACCATAAGGGCAATAGGGTTGGGAAAATCATATAGGTGCTAGGGCTTGACGTGACCAGCCGATTGATCGGAGGGGGCCTCTACGACCGCCCGTATAGCCCAAGATAGGGCCAAAGTGGAATATTGCATGTCATGAACTGCTCATACACTTGGGCTCTATCCTTAAGCATCACGGGTCGCCACCTACGGCCAACAGCTGGCCCCATTGGGGGAGTCGTACCCCTCTGCAGAGGTGCAGTCGATGCATTCTAACGCCCCAGCCGACAGGGCGGTCTTCAACCAGTGTTGGAGCTTGTTTATATATATATATATATATATATATATATATATATATATATAATAGTTGAACAGGGGTGGCCCTGAATTCTGAATTAATTGAATTAACAGTAACTCCTGACAAATTACCGACAAGCGGTCAGATATCTTTGGTTTTATTATTATTGTTTACTATCATTTGTATCTTCATTCCTATTTTTATTACTCTACAGCTGAGCAGGACAGGACAATTTAAAAGGAAGGGGGGAAAAATCTGTTTTCAAATGCCTTAAAAATAAAGAATTCATCATTCGCATCTGATGAGTCGGGAGAATTAGACACTTTTGTCTAAGCTCCCTGAAATAGACTATAATGCAAGATCTCTAAGTCTTTTGTTATTTATTTAAATATATATATGTGAAAATAAAATGGAAATTAATCCGACAGTATGAATAAGATATAATGAAAAAACAAACGATGTTTACAACTGAAATAGGCTCATCAGAAGAGAAAGTGTGCAAACCGTTTCGGGGCCCAATTCTCTTGACGGTTTAAAAAGCAACACTCGGCCCATCCTCAACTAATATGAGGACCCTATTATTTTTATTTTATTTTTTCATTATATCTTATTATATATATATTTTTTCATTATATCTTATTATATATATATTTTTATAGATATTTTATTTTTTCATTATATCTTATTATATATATATTTTTATTTTTTCATTATATCTTATTCATATATATATATATATATATATAAGAAATAACAAAAGACTTAGAGATTTTGCATTATAGTCTATTTCGGGGAGATTAGACAAAGTTTCTAATTCTCCCAGCTCATCAGATGCGAATGATGAATTCTTTATTACTTTTAATGTTTACAAATCCATAAATACATACATATATGCGTACATACAGTATATTCTTACGTATGATTTTTAATTTCTTGTATTTCCAACTAATGAATAAACATACTTTTCATATAATTAACTGTGCGCAGATGCATAATAACTAAATACATATATAAAATAATATTTTACTTCACTGCAAAAGCATCAATATTTACACAAATATACATGTATATTAATATATATATACATATATATAAAGTGCAACACAGTAATTATTCTTATTTTCTATTCAGGTATTTTTAATTGACGTGCGGCCCAGTATATTTTCTATTTCACATAGTAAAATCCACATTCTGAAAACGTAATATATTTGCGGCATTGGCCATAAACGTTGATGTTCTTTTCTATGTTTTTAGTTTATAATAGCAAAGTGCATTAAAATCCATTAAGCTGACTTTGTCTTTTGCAGCAAACAAACCTGATGAATTACAATTATTTTTATTTCATGTCATTTAATTCTTTCAAATATTATGATTAGTAAATGTTGGCTTTGTGTAAAAATGGGCTTTTCATTTTATTTCTAGATATAGGATATGTTATATTTTAACAAGAGTATATTTTCTTAAATATTAACGTCAAGATATGAATTACTATATATATATATATATATATATATATATATATATATATATATATATATATATATATATATATATATATATATATATATATATATATATATATATATATATAATTACATACACGCACAGATATAATTGTATATTTATATACATAATATATATAACGCAAATTAGTTATATATATTTGTGAATCTCTCTCTCTCTCTCTCATATATATATATATATATATATATATATATATATATATATATTCATGTGTTTATGTTATAGTTTTCGGTGTAGTATGGTGATCCGAGGCAGACATGCCAATGTGCACGCAAATGACCTCATACTTTTGCAGGTACCATAGAAAAGCAAAAGAGAGATAGTAAGAGAGATAGAAAGAGAGAGATAACCGAGAGAAAGTGAAAATAATCCCGAATATTTTTCTCATTTACGTGTATCCGTTTCATCTTTAAAATACGTTTAACAAAATCATTTTTTTCGAGTTTTATTTCATTGAGGATTTACTTTAACACTAATCTTCTGCTAACGTTTTTCATTTTCATTTTCGTAAAGAAATAAATTTACTTATCTTATACCTTCCATATGCTCGACAAAACGTTACAGTTCTTCGTGCAGATTATTCTTTATTGGATTTAAAATATCTTAAATAAAACTTGAGATGTTTATTCGTGTTTTCTACCTAAAGGCATAAATATTTTCATGTCTATTTATTTTCTCTGCTTTAAGGTAAAATCGACTCCTTCTCAAACAATCATAAAACAACACCGAGCAATCCGATATTTATTAAATAGAAAATAACTTCAAACCCTCAAGTAAATATTATAGACTGTGTGAAAACTTCACATTCATTAAACTTCCAACTAAAGTCAATAAAATAAACAACCGTCTTATTGAAAGGCACAAAACATTCAAGCAAAGAGGAATTATTGAAGAATTTTCATGAATAAAATTAATATATTACACCAAGTCAATTCCAACGTTGAAGCAAAAAAATAAGTATTTATATTCGAGCATCCTAAATTAAGTAAGAGGAATTTCTTTTCAGAAAAAAGAAAAATACTTTTTTAAAGAGTTTTCCCATGAATTTAAACTCTGTATTATTTGGAATTGGTTTATAGCCATAATTATTAATCCCATCTATGGGTTAAATAGAAACTATGAGTTTATAACCAAAATTGTATTATCTATTAAAAATGAAATTATTTCAAAACTTTGTTAGCATTGAACATTTTTTTATCAATAGAAGTATTCGGCATAAAATAACCCAAGGGGTTGACATGCCGTAAAACCCAACCAACCAACCATAATTATTAATATTTTGGAAAATGTACAACTGTAAACAGTGTTTCCTATTGCCAACTCCATAAGGAAAAGACAGGGTATTTATTGAATGAGCCTCGTATAGGTATAAAATATTTTGATTAATAGATAGGTGGACTCTTATTTTTCAATATATTATTTTTATTTGAAATCAAATTATCCTTATAAAGGCAGATTATCAGTGTTATATACTGGGAAGGAACCAGATATTTCCTGGTTCGATACCACCCCTCGCCAACTCAGTGTATGAGTAGCACATGGATCTGTGCGGTAAAGTGAGGAGTTGATAGTAGGTGTGGTACCCCACTCTCAGACATAAAATAATCTCTTTGGTCTAGCACAAGGGAAAAGGAGATAGACTACTTCGCTATTTGGCTGATACCGACCTTGCACCCCCCCCCGACGATTTTTACTAATATATTGGTTTTATACTAGTAATATGTAACATGTTGGACTGGGTTACAGCTGAGCTTCCAGAAGGACTTTGGTCACATCCTATCAGTGGAGGAAGGGTTTGGTAAATGCAAACCAAGTACTACCAGACATTGATTATTGAGTATTGAGCTATTCTAATTCTATCTATCTATCTATCTATCTATCTATCTATCTATCTATCTATCTATGGTTAGCTCAGTTGCTTGAGCTTTCGGCTAGAAACCACAAGGTTCCTGGTTCGATACCGTCAGTCGCCAACTCAGTGGATGAGTAGCCCAGGAAGCTATGCGGTAAAGTGTGGAGCTGATGGTAGGTGTGGCGCTCCACCTCAGATGCTAAATTAATCTCCTCGGTCTAGTGCAAGTGAAAAGAGGATACCGACATTAGGCCGCCCCGATCTCTTGAGAGAAATGTACTGAGGACTTTCCGAAGGGAATTAAGGCAAAGTGAAAACAACCTACCTCAATCAGAATTCGAACTCAATTGTCCGAATTTGAACACCAAGCTATTGATAATCTTAAAGCTAATTCTTACTCATTCTTGCTTTATGTTTATTCTATCCAAGTGTCATTTCCATTGATTTACAATTCGAACGTGTTTACAATAAATCAGTTAAGTCTTTATTACACTCATTTACTGAATCAATCTTTCATTCTGTTTACTAAGAAATCCAAGACAAGATGGATTGTTCTCTGTGGCAACCAATGACAGGCAGGACTCAAAGAATATTAAATCATTCCCTATTTGTAGAGATTTTATTTTGGTAAGGGTTTGTTTGCAGTTACCCATTCTAGCAAAACTGCTGAGGGGACTTTCTGTTTTAATATACCTATCACAAAATCATACCAAAGTTTATTTAATGCAAGGTTTTAATTAGTCTGTAGAAATCCATTAAAACCGTTAAGTACAAAAATGTAAATATAGATATAGAGCATATATTTTTCTTAACTTCTTGGCATGAAATAACCCCAGACGGGTTGATATGCCGTTAAAATCCATCAACCAGCATCAGAAATCCAGGATGATCAAATACAATGTATGTGTTTACTCAACTCATCGGATACAGTTAGGATGTGACACAAGATCAATGTCTAAGTAGTGTACAGCTGTGTGAATTCAGAGGTTTTTCTTCTCTGAGACTAGTTGCTAAACCAAGTTTAAAGGATCTAGGATTTCCTACTGTTTACCCATAGCTTGGGGGGGAACAAATGGATTGCTACCTTTCCTAAAATAATTAATGTTCCTTGAAACGCAAACAACTTTGTCCAAGATTTAAAGTTGGTTTGACGATTCCATTTCCTACGGCGATCACCGTTACGCTAAACGCACACCCGAATGTAAGAATACATATGTAACATCCAAGATTCCACTTCATCTTCTATTTTACTATGAACAGAATCTCATACATCAGAATTAAAACTGATTTATTTTTATTTTATGGGTTGGTGCTTAATGGCATATCAACATTTGTGGGTTATCTAATGCCAAATCTTGTTTTTTTTATGTAGGTGATTTGTTTGATTTCATGTGCATTAATTGATAGTATTTAGAGTTTGAATATACTTTAATTATTTAAACTTTAATTACCTTCATTTGTATTAATTGGTAGAAACATTTTTATGTTTATTGGTCATTTTATTTTTTGGCATATCAATCCTTGCCCAGTCATCGTTTGCTAGGAAAAGACGGACGTTATTTATCTCAACCTCACAACAGGTATGGATGTGACACAAGCTCTTTTTTAAGCAGCAAAAACCCCCGCCCGGTTTCGACTGGGGGTCCGGCGAGCTTCGGCCGCTGGACCGGTTTTTTGTTATAATAATAGCGTCGATCCCAGGGGGCCATCCCCCCAGGCAACACCTACCCCCTTGATTTAAAGGGGCAGGGCTGGGTTTATTGCCCTGTGCCTGAGGCGCCCCCTTGAGGGGAATGCCGACGGGATCGACGCAATTTTTGCACCGGCCATTCCATGAGCTTCGGTTTGTGGGTGGTCCCACGTTAATAGGGACTTTGTGCCTGACCCGTACATGTGGGGTACGCGGTAAATAAAAGCAAAAACCGAAGCTATGAAACTAGACTAACACAATGATTATATTCAAATAGAACAGTCCATTCTATTCCCAGAGGGACATCATCTCTGCTCTACATCACTTATAAAATTTACAACAACCTGTACAATTTTGTGGGTTTTTTTTTTAATTATTGGCTGAATTTAGGATTAAAATATAAAATGGCCGTTACAAAGTTGAATTATTAAATAATAATCTTTGCATCCCTAATGTTTCCCAATTGACAAAAGTTACTTAATTCAAGTAACCAAATACGAAGCAAATTACATAAATGTCTCCGAATTATTGGTTAAGACATCAATTTTCACCTTTAGATATATTAACGTGTATAATGGTAGCAAGTATTGTGTGTATGAGTGAGAGGCTGTTTAAGAGAATCAAACGACAGTTCTTACTTTCGTAATGGCATAATTACTGTATTTCCGAGAAGCAAATTGGTCGTAAAATGAGTGCCCGTGTCAATTTCCCTCAACACATCGTAAGTCTCGAACGATAGTAAATTGAATCTCAATTGTTCAATGAATGATAACTTTACATTAGAAAGTAGCTAAGTTGCCAGTGATTATAAGATTAATCTCTTTAAAGACTGGAAGTTTTACGTGCAGATATTACGAAAGGTTAAACACTCGTCTACTACATAGACGCAACAAGATGACGGCCAATTTGAAATAACAGATTTCAATTTCCACGAAAGGAATTGTATGTATGGAGAGCAAAAGTGCAATAATTATTGGTACCTTTTGGGTCGTCTGCTGTTTCGTTTTTATGTCCCCTAAACGAAAAATTGGTTGGTTGGATTTTACGGCATGTCAAACCTTGTTGGGTTATTTTATGTCGAAGATATTTTGTTCATTCTTGATGAGTATTATAATCATTAACATTCTTTTCAAGCTCAATTCTTTCCTATTTTCTTCTGTTTCAGTTTTATGCCACATAACCGAAATAGATTCTGAATTAAACAAAAAAAAAAGAAAGTGTTTGTTGAAAAAGAAAACAAGAACATAAATAGATAAATTAAACTTTAAAGAGGAGTACAATGAAATATACAGAAACATTTTCTGATGTTAAAGAAAAGAAACGCTAAGAATTTAATTATCGAATGGATTATTTTTCCTTAAGAATTTATTTAGAGAACGCACATACATTTATACAAAATTATCGTCCACACGCAAAAAGAATATATATATTTAGAAATCAAAGTTTATGAAAAAAAAGGAACCAAAATAATAGCAGCCCTGAATACGATTCATAAGGGCTAACATATATAAGATATATCTGCTTTGTCTATTCAGTTCTTCTGAATAAGATACATCTTGAGCAGCGAAACCGTGGTAGAGAGAAAAACTTTTTCTACAACTATTAATGTTCTATAGTTTACGAAATAGATTGAGCACTTTTGGATTAACTACTAATGCAACTACAATAAAAACTTAGGAGTAGCAATTGAAGATATATATATATATATATATATATACACAAAAACTTATTCAATGAACATACGTGTGATCAGCTTGCAATTAATCGGTAACTCGATTAATTCAGTGGATTTAACCCTGATGATTCTAACGATGAAACTCGAGTTTGTTTCTATTGTATCCATTTCCTTAATAGATTTGCTCTACTTTGTATTGAGCACTTTGTATTTGTTTTATCACGGACTTAACCCCTGGATTCTGTGCACCTCCAACAATCGTGCCCATATTCACCGGTAAGCCACCCTTATATATATATATATATATATATATATATATATATATGTGTGTGTGTGTGTTTGTGTGTGTGTATACGGTCTATATCTTTGACCGTATCAGTCATATTCATTTATTGATGGTTTTTATAGTAAACTACTAAAATCAAAGTTAGAGAGTAAAAAGTATTAACCGGAAAATCACAAACAAAAATTCAAATTTGATTGAATTGCAGTAAAATGCGATGTTCAAAAGTACGTTTTCAATTTTTATGTTTTAGAGTTTTCATCTGTATAAAGTGTTCAATTTTATAACGTTGAAGAACGCATTTATATATATATATATATATATATATATATATATATATATATATATATATATATATATTTCACCCTGAATATTTTTTCCACGAAGAAGAAAAATCAAAAATTAATCAACACCCGAGATTACGTCATTAACGGTTCTTTATCGGTTGCGTCAGAAAATGGATTTTAAAAAAGTTCTCTTTCGAACATTTCAAAAATTCTCCGCTTTTTCCAACGAATTTAATTTTAAATAAGGATTCACTCTGATGAAGGTCGATTTTTCTTTGTGTGCGGAACACTTATACATTTTTTCTATTATCATTATTTCATTTCATTTGTTTATTTAAAAATAATAATAGTTTAAATATTGTACACATAGATAAACTCCTGACCGAAACACGTGTAAGTGATATTGATTAAAATTATCCTTTATTATCCTTTCTATACTTTCTTTCCTTTATTCATTCTTTCAGCATATATATATATATATATATATATATATATATATATATATATATATATATATAATGGAGAATACCTAATATGAAAAGTGTTTGCATGCAAAAGTGGTCAATGCTAAACTAACAGTCCATATTTAAAATCTCAAATAAAATATTATGGTACTGATTTACAATTCCTAACGTTTCATGCGTATTAAGCAATCCTCAAACGGTTGAATATCAAAAAGTTGCTGGTCCAGCGTTTGTATAATCTGATTCGGGTTAACGTGATAGAATATTATTACGCAAGACTTATATTTAAAAGTATAACATAACATATATCTTAATGCACGCGGTGTTCAGATGCTCTTTAACCTTGGTTAGACAACCAGGTTAGGAGAAGGAAAACTCTGAATTCAAACCTGTTAAACTCCGCTTATGAAATTTACCTTGTGTCACACTCTGCCCGTGCGGAGGGGTTGGTAAATATATATCTATCTGCATATATATGTACTCAGTCAAAAGTTAAGAATCATTGTCATTTGTGCTTGATTAAAAAGCGATTTAACTCAGAAAATGTGGTTATACACTAGACTCAATGTAAGATGTTAAAATGTCATGAAACTATGGATGTGAATGGCACAAAAACCATCATATAGACACGGTAACTTTTGATGACAACATTGTAAGAAAGGCAATTTGTAGCACAATGTTCCAATGAACAAATAGACTTCCGTGAACATATTAGTAAATTAAACATTCATCACAAAAGAATCATTCGCACGTCGTAAGTTTTTTGTACACAAAGATATCAATATTTGATTTGACCATCTATTCTTTCATAGTTATATTGATACTAACCCACAAAATGTCCCGGAGATATTCTATAGGGTTGATGTCTAAACCACTGAAGAGTGTCAATGGAGACGCTCTGTGTACTTTCGAGTATCCCCTTGGATAATGTCATTCATGAAGATGAAATTTGGTTGGTTGGATTTTACGGCATATCAACCCTTGTTGGGTTATTTTATGCCAAATACATTTTTCTCTGAATTTTGAGATGAGGCACGATAATTAGTACTATTTGCATTATTCGGACTATTGTCCTCATCTTTATTGTTATCTACACCATTTCTCTGAGTTTTTGAGATGAGGCTTGATAATTAGTATTATTTGGATTATTGCACTATTGTCCTCATCTTTATTGTTATCTGTACAACGTTTCGGTCGATGTGTCTTCCAGTCTTCTTCAGGTATTTCTTGTCGGACTCACGAACTTTCTCAGACTTGGGAACCTTCTTGGGACTGAATAAAGGGTTAGGTTCAAAGTTCCGTGATGCCTCCCGTTTACAACAAGAAGGTTCCCGAATACGTCAAGAAGGTTTCTGGGTCCGACAAGAAATGCCTGAAGAAGGCCGGAGGGCACATCGGCCTAAACGTTGTATAGATAACAATGAAGATGAGGACAATAGTCTGAATAATATAAATAGTACCAAAGGCATTTTGTTTTATTCATTTTTGATGGGTATAGAACATTTTTCTTTTTAACTCAATTATCAAAAAGAAGTACAACAACCCTTTCAATGAATCGTTGCTGTTTCTTTGTAAGATCAGAAAATCTAAACTTGCAGCCGTACGAGCAGCTGCTTTAGATGAGGACTGAGTTATTATCAAATATTGCATATTTCTGGATGTTGAGTTGATGATATGATGTACATTTATATTCGAGCACTATTGATAATATGCAGCTCTCTTATATTCAAAGGTTTCCATTAGTGACATACAAAACGGAATCACATTGGATCGATTGAGCCTCTACCAATAACGGATGTTTCAATCAATTTTGCCCTTAAACCTAAGTAAACGTTCCTGTATATGTGTTGCTTGAAAGAAGAAGTCGTTGTAAGTATAGTTTGAGCTAAGAACACCAACTTTTAGCATTCTTTTAACGAAGCTGTGAGATACTCTGTTAATATGTCATGGATCTCAATGAAAGCAACTTGTCGACATCTATTATTTTCTTGTAAATCTCACAAGCAACCTGTCTTCGCGAGCATTAGTTTTTATCACGGTCCTCGGCTACCTTTGTCGAGTGCTGTTTTTTTTTCTTTCAGATAATGAATAAATATGTGACTTTTGTTTTCCAGATTGTCTACAAGACACGCCAATATTATGCATTCTAATAAACTGATAACGTTGATTGTCACTAATTTATCATCTTGGCATTACGTTATGTTTGTGTTTTGATAAGAAAGATTATTTCAATGTAAATTCGTACGAGGAAAGAGATCATAAGACAGATTTTAACTGTGAACATTTCATACATGAGTAAACCATCAATTGGCAACTCTCTGGACGCATGTGCAAAGCAGCATGGTAGTGTATTTTCTTTGCCGTTGTGGATATGTTTGTGGGTATTTCATTTTTAGCGTATATATATATATATATATATATATATATATATATATATTATCATTGTTTATTTTTTTGGTTGAAGGCAATTACAACACATATATCGTATAAAATTCGTTAATTATTGAAAAATAATGACAAGCGAACTCGGCAAATATTGTGCCCCACGTAGAACATCGTACACCTGTTTCAACTTTATTTGCTGAGTTCACTTGTCATGATTATTTTCAATGATTATCGAATTTTATAAGATATACGCATTGTAATTGCCTTCAAGCAAAAAAATATAAATAATAATATATTTTATTCAACAATGCTTCTAAAGCAAATTATCAAATTCATATATATATATATATATATATATATATATATATATGTGTGTGTGTGTGTGTGTGTGTGTGTGTGTGTGTTGCTAAACACGACAGACATCTCATATCTGCTGAGTTTCATTTCGATCTTTTTCCAGATCTTTAGGATCGGATTAAGTCATTTGTTCATCAAAGCTTTCATCCTAGTACTTCCATACTCCGCAGTGTCATCTTCAGGGGTAGATGTAATTGAGTTGATTCGTGGTTGTATTTAAACACGAAAGGTGGTTAAACAATCGAGTAGCGGTGGGAATAATTAAAGGGGACTCTTGGAAATTATATGAAAGGTTTGAGGAATGGGAGGGGTGAGAATTAACGGAAAATGAGTTAGACATTTTAGGATGTACATATATATTTACCAACCCCTCTACACGAGTGGGATGTGGCATGAGATCAATTTCTTAAGCGGAGTTTACCAGGTTTGAATTCATAGTTTTCCTTCTCCGAGACTAGTTACCTAGCCAAAGTTAAAGAGTTCAGTCTACCCTACTAGTTACCCATAACTGGGGGGTATAATTTGATGTACAACTTTCCAAAGGGTATTAGCGTATATGTGAAATCCAACCAGCCTCGTCCGGGATTTGAACTCGGGTCGACGAGTATATTTCCTACGACTCTGACCAATACACTACGTGCCTCTCTATATATACGCATTAAAATATGTTGTATATATGAGGATAAAGCGGCTAAAATGATTGTACGAACGAAATAAAGGAAATGACGCAACTTCTTTGAATTTTTTTTATCTTAAGTTGTTTTTATAGCAATTGTTTTCGTAAATGGTAAAAAATGCGAATGAAGTTTAATACAAATTGTCTTTTAAAAATCCACGAAACGATATCAATTCGATCTTTGAAAAACTTAATTATTTTAGTGTCTTCACTGAAGAAATTTCTTTGTTCGAAATATCTACAAGCTAATTTAATGGATCGACTAAAAACGTTTTTGATAAACGCGAAGAAGAACAAAAAGAGAAATTCGTAATAATGTATTGAATATGATCTGAACACAACTTAATGGTATTTCACCATTGCTACGACGACGAAGTAGATAAGTATACGACAACAAAAAAAAGATAAATCTTTGATAGAAGTCAGAGAATTATGGTGAACCTGGTCAAATGAAATACACTTCCTATTTAAATCTTCAAACAACTAAAAACTATGAATAATTATGATATTTCGGACTGTTATCCTCATTTTATTGTGTATAAACACTTATGGCCACTGTAACCTCATCCTATGTTTTATGCCTGTTTTTATTATATATTATTTTAAACACCTTAAAATAAGTCGTCTTCAGACGATTACCTCTGAGTTCAAACGCAGTTTCGGAGCTTAATCGTTACTGCTCACTCAAGGGCGCTCCAACCAGCATAAAAGCCACCACACGTATAGACAAAATTGTGATCAGATATAGTAAAATACACATACAAATAACTAATAACCACCAAATTATACTGAATTCATCCTCACTAAATGGTGCTGACAGTACGGATTCCCATATCTCTCTCGCCCTCTCCCCCTCTCTCCTCTCTCTCTCTCTCTCAATCTCTCTCTCTCTCTCTCTCTCTCTCTCTCTCTCTCTCTCTCTCTCTCTCTCTCCACCGTCCTTAACCGTCATCGCCCCAGCAAGTTTTCCTTGACATTCAGTATCCCAACAGAGCTGATCAATGTCATTCATTGCTAGTCAGCCCATTCTAGTATGTTCATGTGTAGGTGTCCAGAGAAGAACGTCACTTATCAGTTCGTTCTTTACACATAGAAATTTTGGTAATTTTCACCTTTAGTTGTTAAAATTCCTAGCATAAAATTGTGCGTGCGCATTATCTGAAATGAACTTAATTGTTATTAAGAACACATTTTATGATCTTTTTGTGTTAAAGCATGCAGTTGTATTGTTTTCAAAACGATTCTAAGATTTGTATATTTCACACGGACACAGTCAAAATGGCTACCGTCTTGTTTCAAAGTGAAAGTCAGATGACTAAATTCCTAGCATAAAATTATCTGAAATGAACTTAATTGTTATCAAGAACACATTTTATGATATTTTTGTTTTAAAGCATGCAGTTGTATTGTTTTCGAAAAAGTTTCTAAGATTTGTTTATTTCGCGCGGAGACTTTCAAAATAGCTAGCGGCTTAGTTCAAAGTGAAAGTCAAGGGAGATTACTCTAATTGCCTTATTTGCTAGGAATTTTAACGACTAAAGGTGAAAATTAGCGAAATTTTCTTTTGTTTACCTGATATTTTGAAAAGATATATACGTTCTATTTATTTTCATTTAGTCGTTTTGATGGCCAGAAGTTCTATTGCGAAGATAAATTCATTAAATCCCTTTATCTTTACAAAAAGGAAAATGAGTCTTTATCAGATCTTCAAAATAAACTGCAGAATTTCCGATATTTTTTAGCAACGTTTTTTTTATAGTTTTTTTGGGGGTGGGGGGTATTGCGAAAGGGTGAATCGATATAAGAGAAAAATGATGTAAGATTATCTATAAATATTGTATTGACAACCAGCAAAAACGCAAATAAAGTAATAAATACATTTTAACTTGAGGAAATAATTCTCTCTCTCTCTCTCTCTCTCTCTCTCTCTCTCTCTCTCTCTCTCTCTCTCTCTCTCTCTCTCTCTCTCTCATATACACATACAAAACATCCCAATGCATTCAGACATATTGACAGAATGATATATATATATATATATATATATAATATATATATATATATATATATATATCAATGGAAGCTATATAAATACATTTATGTACGTCACGTATACTCCTACTTGTGTATATATTTACCAACCCAAATGTAAATATAAACGAACAATGTACACGATTATCAAACCTCTTGGCCTAGAATAATACCAGACGGGTTGACATGCCGTTAAAATCAATCAGCCGAGATTGGTTTTTATAACTGACGCTTTACATCAGTCATTTTACATTTGTAAAACAGAATCTTATTATAAAAGAGTTTATGGATCTACCTGTCTTTAACCGAAACTACGTCACAATCCGCTTAGATATTTACGTTATACTTTCAATTAAATAGTCGCTATGTAATCTTAATTAACATATTATCTATTAACGATATTTCTATTAAAGTTTAGCTCGAAATAGTTTATGTTATTAACGAGTTTAGAAACATGCAGAGTGTTATATATTTAAATAAAGGATTACATAATATAAGGTGTAGATAATTTTTAATTAATAGATTTTATGAATTATTTTCCATGATTAATCGATTTACTGAACAAACTGTTGTAAATCAGTAACATTTAGTATTCTACACACAATAAAGTCGAGCAATATCACGATATTTCAACTATAAAAATAGAATAAAACAGAGTAGATACTCTTGCAATATTATATGTGGGTAAACATTCAGTCACATATACGTCCTATAACATGTAGCGACTGGGCGTAAAAGAATAGAAAAAATGCAAAAATATTTAGACTTAGTTGGCAGACACTCAAGAAGAAGGATAATTGCATAGGCTGCGACAAAAATACCTACCATATTTTAAACTATCACCTGTGCGGTGCACGTGAACCTGGACAAGTGCTAAGTGCGTGTATTTACCCAACCCCTTCGCAATTATGAATTATTACTTGGTGTTATTAATTTCTAATATTAGTGTTTTATTCTCAAATGTATTGATAGTAATCCTATGTTAATTTTTATAGAATCAACTAAATTAAACAAGAATAAGTGTAATCTTTTTATATGCGTTCATATTTACGTTCGTCAGTCTTTTTAATCTAATATATCTTATTTCCTTAAAGCCTAAATACTTGGACAAATAGGCGCATGATCTTTTTAGATGCGTTCATATTTAATTTTATTTAGTTTTAATTTATTATTTAATGTAAAAAAATGAGATAATATTTATTACATTAAATCTTACTTTCTTGCCCCCATAGAATGCGTGGTTTTCTAGTAGAAGTAATAAATAAAGAAATAATAAAATGTTCTGTAAGATCTGTAAATATATTCCTTAGTACTTCGTCCAGAGATAACTGATTAGAATAGACTAGTGTTGCCCGTTTGTAGTTTTAATACATTATTCAAAACTATAAAGAGACAAGAATTAAGTGATGTCTGTACGCATACTGTTATTATATATAAGTTCCTTTTTTGTAATATATCGTTTAGATTAAAGATAAAACGATCAGAAAGAACCATTGTTGTATTTCCGTACAAATTTCCTGGCACGCGATCAGAATCCTCTTCTTCTCTTGTGATCTGCCATTCCATAGCAAAATTAAAGAGCATTGTATTAGATGGTAATAAATCAACGGTTCACCGACGCAAATCGGTACAGAGAAATGAACGCTTTGTTCGTCCAGTGAGGCGTCCATCAAAATGAGATTACATTGGTGTGAGTGTTCATCCAATTAAGCCGTTCGATACTTTCGGGATATCTTGAAGAACTACTGATATGGAAAACATTCTTTATTTGTAATGCAGAGTGTTATATTTTATACATGATCAAGAACCATTTCACATTTTGGGAACAAAATAAGTGCTTATCTTGTAATAACTATAGAAAAGTTTTCTTTCGTGATGTCGTAGTAATCGACTTAAATATTCAACCGCAAAATCAGTTGCACAAGCACTTGCCACCAACAATCCCTTATCTGGATTCTACCCTTTTTCGTATACACACACACACACACACACATATATATATATATATATATATATATATATATATATATATATATATATATATATATATATATATATTACAGACAAAAACGTTCTGAATCAGAGGGGATTTTGCCATTTCCACCCTGGCTTTAAATAAATACAGAGTAGAAACAATAAAAAAAGAATTTTATTGGAGATATAACATTAATGATATTGTATTTATGAAGTAAGAAAGAGTCGAAAATAAAATCAAACCCGACATATTTGTTACCCTGGACAGACATTTTTGGCTCTGACACGTTGAATGGAAGATAAAAGTCTTGAGATAAATATACAAAAATAAAACTTTCTCTCTACCAAGTAAAGCGATTATTCTCTGTTACGTATTCAATGGTTACCTTACATGACGTTGAAAAATAAGAATAAAATTTACCTTTAAAAAAGATAATTTTAAGATTATGAGAAATCAACAGACCGTCGTTTAATGTGTTCTAATGGATATGTTAATACTCCTATTCTTTAATTGTACGACCGTTATCATCTGGATAACATTCGATAGTTTGCTGAGGCGAATCTTAGATCATATATACAACCGCAGGTATACTCTAGACTATACGTAAGGTACGTCACGATTTGAGTATGGTATGCAGAATACACAAACCAGAATCTGTTTTAGAAAATGTGACCCATAACATTATCTGGAATGTTGAGATACAAGTCAATCACTTAATCCCGTCTAGAAGACTAGACATGGTTTTAATTAACAAGAACAAAATAAATTGTCATCTACTGAATATTTGCAGACCACAGAATGAAAATGAAAAAAAGTGAAAACAAGTTTACAGTTATGCCAGAGAACTTAACATACTGTGGTAAATGAATGTGACTGTGATACCAATTGTATTTGGAGCCTTTGGAATGGCTTGGAAAAGAGACTTGCGGCACTGGAGATCAGAGGAAGAATTGAGACTATCAAGCCATAACACTGTTAGGATCAGCTAAAATACTTAGAGTTGTGGAGACCTCAGGAGAATTGCTGTCCAAGGAGTGAAATAATAGTAATAATTAAACAATGAAGCGCAAAAGTATTGGACTTAGAATTTAAATAAATAGTTATCATGAATATTAGCCTAAAATTTGGGCTGAATATATTAAACCATTTATATATACTACTTATAAGTATAAATAAATAAATAAAATCCGTATTATAACCTATAATGAATAGATTGGAATATCTAAAGATTATTAGTTAATATCACCAAATGAAGAATTTTCCATTGTTCATTTTTTTAAGTAATTAATAGGTGAAATCTTTTCTGTTCATTTGATAAAACTATTTTGCAGTTTTGAAGTGTATTAAACTTTTGGATGTTTATGAATCGGAATCAAGAATATTGAAAGGCTAAGAGACTTTTCTGGAATGTTTCTTCAATTTGTAGAAATTCCGTTTATAATAATAATGGAATGGTCCATTATTTAGCTATGGTAATGACCCTCATGATAAAGAAGAATTCAGCAGATAAGCAACACGAGATAATCAGGACGTAGTTTTGCATTTCATCTTTGACGATTTGGACGGTCTCATCTTTAACCAAAGGGTGTTGCAAGATGATAACTATCGGAAGATTAGGGAACCAACGTATTAATATATAGATAATAATAATAATAATAATAATAATAATAATAATAATAATAATAATAATAAAACGGATCACCTTATCCCAGCATAAGACCAGACCTAGTGTTGATAAACAAACAAGAAAGAACTTGTCAACTGGTGGATTTTGCAGTGCCAGCAGATCACAGGGTGAAGCTAAAGGAAAATGAAAAAATGGACAAATATCTAGACCTTGCCAGAGAACTGAAAAAGTTATGGAATATGAAAGTGAA
>CM042137.1:151944885-151967385 GCA_023376005.1 Doryteuthis pealeii
AAGTAACCCAGATAAATATGTCTGTGTAAAACCACAGATATACTCTATACGTAAGGTACGTCACGATTTGTGTATGGTATAACAAATACACAAACCAGAATCTGTCTTAGAAAATGTGACCCTTAACATTATCTGGAATGTTGAGATATAAGTGAATCACTTAATCTCGTCTAGAAGACTAGACATGGTTTTAATTAACAAGAACAAAATAAATTGTCATCAACTGGATATTTGTAGACCACAGATGAAAATGAAAAAGAGTGAAAAGATAAACAAGTTTATAGATATTGCCGGAGAACTTAACATACTGTGAGAAATGAATGTGACTGTGATACCAATTGTATTTGGAGCCCTTTGAAGGCTTGAAAAAGAGACTTTTGCAACTGGGGATCAGAGGAAGAATCGAGACTATCAAGCCATGGCACTGTTAGGATCAGCTAAAATACTTAGAGTTGTGGAGACCTCAGGAGACTTGCTGTCCCAAGGAGTGAAATAATGGTAATAATTAAAAAATGAAGCGCAAATGTATTGGACTTAGAATTTGAATAAATAGTTACTATCATGAATATTAACCTGATATTTGGGCTGAATATACTACACCATTTATATATACTACTTATAATTATCAATAAATACATTTTTGCAGACATAAATTTTGTGACAAATATATCAGAAAATAAAAGGCAAAAGTTTTGGACATATGAATTAATAGAGTTCAGTATATGTTTTATACATTATTTTATATAATGTCTTTTAGACATTTGAAATAATTCGTGGTAAATTTTCTGTAAGAATTGACCACCATTTCGGGATTCCTCAAATTAACTCGAATATTAAGTCTCTATACAAATTCAATAATATTTAAATAAAAAAGCCATTCTAAAAAACATTCTTGCCACTTAAATCATTTTAATTGCAGTTTAACTGACTGGATAGTATTTCTGGCATCGTTTTCCTTTTACCGGACGAGCCTCGTATTCTTCCCAGCAAAATAGTTGGTTTTAGTCTCGTCTCTCCATAATATTTTGTCCGAAAATAAATGAAGCTTCTCAAGATGATAATGGCAAACTGTATTATTTAATATAAATCTATGAAATTCTAATTCGGGAAAAGTCGGAAACCCACAAATGTCCACATGAACAAATTCCGGACTGTCGCTTTGCATAAATGCCTGGGACAAGAAAAATATAGTTGCTTCGCTACAATTGTATGAACCAGAGAAAACTATCATCTGAAAGACTTTGTAAACTGTCAACAAAAAACCCAAAGAGATTCCCATCAGAGAACTGAGTGCGTAAGCTTAAAGTCCCAGCTACAATGGAGCCTTTCTAGAATTCCAAGAATTAATTAGTGTTACAGAATTTTTAGATACCTAATATTTATGTGCAATAGTGTAGAAATCAAAATGGCCGTTATAAGCTGCAACCCACAGCCTTAAAGGATTTGAATGACAAGGCTTGACCTGTCCTGATCCTTCCTTCCGGTGGATACCGTGAGAACCGGTAGAGAGGACCCTCTCTTCCGGTTTAGATAGTAAGTAAGTTTCAGTCAGTTAGAGACTAACAGCCGGGCTCGACGTAAGGGTAAGTCGCGTTACACGCGCCCCCATCTTAATCTGCGCAGATGTCTGGTTGGGGATTTAAAAATAAAGTAAGATCGAAGCAAATCGGAGTCTTGTGTTATTACCTCTAAAAACTAACAATGACGCAGGGCTTCTGATAAAGATAAATCCCCAATGGAAGTCCAGACACGAAGTCCCCAAAGAAGTCCAGACGTTAGAAGAGACCTAGAAGAACTTAAGATGTCAGAAGAACAGAAGAAGAATAGAAGTAAGAAGTAAGTAATGAGAAAGGTATGCAACATTACTAGAGGGTGGAGTGCCCGACTAATTGTTCCCTTATGCGTTTTTGGGTTGTTTTTTTTTTCATATAATAGCAAAATAATGGTTTTCCTTAATAAGGCGCATACAGATTAGAAATTAACTGAAAACTTATTGAACCCTTAAATTCATATCGCTCATTGATCAATTACACCTATTGTCCCTGTATTCACTTCTTAACGTACCCATTGTGTACCGTATTTCGAAGTGCCACATTAATTTGATATAAATAAATTTAAAACAATATGAGACAAAGATAATCTCTAGGGAAAGATTCAATTCATATTGGGTTCAGCCAGTTCATAGAATCTCATATGATTCGATTTTCCTTTTTTTAGACAGATTATTTATATTTACAGGGAAACACAGACAGACGTAACTCATCAATAATCAACAAATAAACTTATTGATGTGAGAATTCCCTACAGAAATCAATGATCTAAAATTCTGTATAATTATAATTAGTAATCTTTTGTTGAAGATGTTT
Source organism: Doryteuthis pealeii (assembly GCA_023376005.1). NCBI lineage: Eukaryota > Metazoa > Mollusca > Cephalopoda > Myopsida > Loliginidae > Doryteuthis > Doryteuthis pealeii. The sequence goes on from CM042137.1 coordinate 151,947,252, forward strand.
ATTTTGGCGATAAGATTTAAAACCAAAGATTAAAGGATGAAAATAAATTTCAGGGACAATTCAGTTTGTTGTTGAATTATTTAAAGGATCTGAAATGAAAAATTTGAGAAACAAAAAAATATTTTCGAAAACCAATTAATTTATTATTTCTACTTTATTCCCTTATCAAGTCACAACTTACAAAAAATTACGCACACACGTAGACATATAAAAACACAGAATCACACTCACATAAACATACTCAATCACACACAGTAAATCATTTAGAATTACACACACAAACACACACACATCATGACATTCATAGAATTTTCTTTGATAAACAAGTACATCCCTACCAATTATTTTAATAAAAAGTTAATGTCTTTCTAAACCAAAATATATCGGTATCATATTATTTATACTAGCAAAATAAAAAACCACCCGGGCGATGTAAAAAGGGAGTTTTTGAAAGATATTGCTTGAGGGGTGGAAGTTAAAAATTAAATGTCGGAGAGTTTGAACCATAAATCATGAAATCATCAAATTTATTAAATGAGTAAAAAAAATAAAACAATTTGAAATCGAAACTAAGTTCTATTAACTTTGAATATCTATTAAAATAAAACAAACTATATATAAATATATGATACTGGGGATGTATCTATTAAAACTTGTTTTAAAAAACAATGAGGACTGTCTAATGTTGCATGCTCAGATTTTGATTGTATTTATTCTATGTTATGACGATTTCGGGTATAGTGACGTAAGCAGTGACGTAGTTTTTGTTACAGACAAAACCGTAAGTGAATCTTCATTATTAATAGAAGATTATACAATCAAAACGAATATTATTAGGTATTATTCATAGCCATAGCCAAACATTACAATACTGAAATTAATTAATCAACGATAAAGTTCAGCATATCTAAATCCAAAATTAATGTTTCATAAGTATAATTAAAAGTGTACTTGTTTGCTACATCTTCATATTTTTTCCTTCTTACCAAAGCAATGTAGCCCAGTCTGCTCTCATATTTCACTCATAGTTGTGTGAGAGATGGAAAAGAGATGAATTCATATTTTCACCAAAGGCACAAACGTGAACGATATATATATATATATTTATATATATATATATATTATATATGAGGACGCGTAGAAGCATATGCATTATGTAATAAATTGTTTTGTTTTTTCTTAAAAGAAAGGAAAGGGTACCTAGTTTTGATTTAAAATCAGAAATGAATTTCTTCTTTTCGCTCAATGCTCCTCAGAGAAAATTACATTGAAAGATGGTAAAAAAAAAAGTGTAGTTGAAGACAAGGAATAAACAGAAAGCAGTGAGAACAAGGAAAAAAGTTTGTTCTTTTTTATCTCTCAGAAGAGAATTCGCAAAAATATCGAACTTAAAACTCACGTGGGGGGGTTCGGAAATTACGGGTGCCCCGTTCAATAAATGAGGCTTGAAATGCCGAAAAGGAGTAGCTGTTGTGACTGTTTCTGCAGCACAGATGGGTTGAGTGCGAGAAATGAAGAAGAGACTCAAGGATTTGAAGTTTGAGTTCGCTATTGAACTACAAAGGACTGAGAACATCGCAGGATGGTAGGAGCGGGCACAAGCAGAATTTCTTATAGGTGTTGTCTATGGTGGAAGGAGTATTTAAGCCTGCAGCTGTGGGACAGTCCACGTTGCCTGAACGGATGTTGTGGGTATGTGTGCTTTGATTTCGAGACTCCAGTCTCAAGGTAGTACGGCCGATGTAGCAAATCTCGCATTTGCAAGAACTTATAGATAAGGTGGCTTTTGTGATGAGGGGCAATTACTATCCTTGAGATTTAGGAGGAAAGCACATTGGACTTAAGGATATCCGAGGATTGATGGCATTAAAGCAACGATGGACAGACTTTTTTTTTGTCTAACAGAGGAATGGAAGATTTGCCCAGCCAAGGAAGTCTTAGGTAGACTGGGGATTTTTCGGGACCGTTTCGGAAGGGTTGAAAGCTGCGCACATTTGTATTTTATAGTGGCATTTGACCAAGTTCTCAGGGTAAACGTTCTTAATTAACGTAGTTTTAATAAAGGAAAATTCTTGCTGGAGTTTGGATTTGGAAAATCATAAAGGCTCGATGAATCAAGGTTTTTATTAAGTTAATTTTACGTTGGGGGGACAAAAGGAACCCCAACGTGTATAGGACCCAGTAAAAGTAGGTTAGAGCACTCTATGGCGGCCTTTACATACATACAGATGTGTGTATTTAACAGTTAAAATCTCCTACTCATTCTGTAGGTGTGATGGCCGAGCGGTTAAGCAGCCCGTCTTATGATTAATCTATCGGGTTTCTATCCCGCTCTAGGTAGCTTAAAAATGTCACACAGAAGAGACGTATTACGCCAAAACACGGTGTCTGTGGATGACTATAATATATATATATATATATATATATATATATATATAGGCTTATTTCTCGTTAGTTTATATCATATATATCATTGTATTTGGGGTTAAATACTAAAATGGATATAAAAAAACATACGTGATATAAGTATATTAATTCCAATTTTTAGATGAGATTACATTGTGAACATAAACTTAACAAATGTTAGACGCAAATACAAGTGCTATTAAACGAAATGCCCTCACACACACACACACACACACACACGTACACACACACTTGCATCGCACGCTCATTTTCTTTATTGTAGTTCAGCCTATCTTAATCTTCCATTCAATCTTGTATCCCCCCCTTACCATTCACTATAATGGTTTGTTTAGGACTGATTCGATATTTGTGAATAGAGCTTTAACTCTTAATATCTGGTCATTCAACAGAGATTGCAAATCTGTTCAAATATTTTATTCTCGTCTCTCGTCCGCCGTGTCAAAATAAGTCACCTTTGTCTCGCGTCCATTCAGTTTTTCCTCTCGAGTATTTTACAACTTCCCAATGTCTCGATTCTTCAAATATGTTGGCGATTAACATTACTCACACGAGAAAACACCGATGAGCTCATTATTGATTAAGCACAAAAAATGGCCACCATTTAGAATAGAATATATCTTCGGTATGAATGTTGATCAGATTACCGGGAATCTTTTTCACCGTCTGTCTCGAACTTAACGCTGAAACTTTTTATGAAAGAGCAAAACTTATGTGATTTAAATACCACATTACATCAACTTCCATGTTCTCATGATAAAAAAATTATATATCTATATGTTCATACTCGTGTTCGTTAATAGTACGACCGTTATTCTCTTGAAACACCCTCTGGTTATAAATGAGACCGTCTAGATTCTTCAAAGGGAAATGCAAAAATTGAAAGTTTCGTTATCTGGTGTTGCTCATCCGCCAAATTCTTATTTCTTATGAGTGTTGTTACCTCAGTTAAATAATGGACCGTTCCGTTTTTCTTATAAAGAAAAAGAAGAAAAAGGACATGCTACACAGAAAAATATAATAAGAAAGAGTGTAGGGTAAAGATAGTGAGGTTTGAGCGCGCAGAAATAATAACGCTAATCTGTTTCAATTGAACATAATGAAAAATGTAAAGAAGGAAAGAAAGAAAGAAAAAACAGTGAGACAGACTTAAATCAAGATTATGATACTTTTACATATTGAACTATTTAGCAATAGCTCTTAAGTAAACTTATCAAAGGTTGTAATCATACTGGGGTATATCCACAGATTCTGCTAATTTATTTATTAAATTTTGAACTTAATCCCATTGAATTTGTTTATTTACAGAAACCAGGAAATTAAACTCATAGCTGTATATCATACACAATTGGAAAATTTATTTTCCGTTATATAAATGTATCTTTTCTAATCAAAACTTTCTTTGGTAATTCTTCTTAAAATAAATCATTAATTGACAATTAATATTGTAAAATAGACATTTTTTCTAAATTTCACCAACACAATATTTCATTTATTTTGGTATAACATTATATATAAAGACTAACACTTTATTATAATCCGAAAATATCTAGGGAAGTAATTCATATAACAACCATAAGATAACAATACGGAAAGAACTTGACAGTTTTCCTGTCTCCAAGATTTCTATCTTCATCATTTTTCATCGCGAAAGACTTTCCAAAGCTGACAGATATTTTGCTGATTTCTGAAATCGTAAAAGTGTTGTTTTTTTATCTGTGTTAACCGAGGAATATTTTCGTTTGATAATGTAAATAATAGACAAACACTCTTAACGAATTAATATGAATAAATATATATTTCAGTCAGTGTGACTATCATACAAGTTTGCAGTTTCTATGCTCTGTTTGTTTCATGTCTGCGTTTTTGCTAAGAATTTGAGTGCCACTTAAATATATGCAGGTTTTTTTGGGGGAGGGGGTCATATCTTTAATCCCCCCCCCCCCGAAACGTTCTTCAGACAGACTTTAAGTCTCTCGAAATTAATCTTTAAAAATAGATTCTTCCCGACCTCCAAAGATATTTATTGTAAATATCATTGTCCAATGCATTTTTATAGTAAAAATCATTGTCCAATGCATTTTATAGTAAAAATCATTGTACAATGTATTTTATAGTAACAATAAATCATTGTCCAGTGCATTTTCATAGTAAAAATCTTTTCAAATGCATTATTATATTAAAAATCATTGTCTGATAAGTTTCAAGAGATTTTATACGAAACTATTTATCATTTGATTCCATATCTTAATTAGATGTATTATAACAATGTTTGGAAACTTCTCCTTTTGTTACCCCCCCCCCTATATATTCTTTACAATTTTACACTGTAGATTTTTATTCTACAATTTTCTTTAAACTTGCATTGTGATCGTCTTCAAAACCAACCACCAAACCAACATAGACACAATGTTTGAAGAAAATTATAAAAATCTTATATATATATATATATATATATATATATATATATATATATGCATACTGCCACTGCCACACGGGTGTACACACTCACAAATACACACACACATACACACATATATATATAGATGGAGGCGTGTGTTCAAATAGTTAGAGTCGTAGGAAATGGACTCGACAACCCGAGTTCAACTCCTGGACGATGCTGTTGGCATTTCACATGGCGCAAATATCCTTGGGAAAGGTATGAATCCAATTCTCTCCTCCAGCTATGGGTGAATAGAAGGGCAGACTGGGCTCTTTAACCATGGTTAGGTGACCAGTCTAGGAGAAGGAAAACTGTTAAAGTCCGCTTAAGAAATTAACCTTGTGTCGCATCCTGCTCGTGCGGAGGGGTTCGTAAATATATATATATATATATTTATATATATATGGGGGTGTGAGAGAGAGAGAGAGAGAGTATGTGTCCGTGCGTGTGAGTTTTGTGAACGTGCATGTGTTTAAGTGACCCATATATTTTTGTATCAATTATTTTCCTGGCTAAAGCAATAAAAAAAAAACTTTCCTGGCATTTTTACAGATCGTTTCGGTGAAATTTCTTCTGAGGATTTATTGGATCTTCTAACCCTTTCGTTACTTTGGAAAAACGTATTTTATAAATCTAAGCCATTTAGTGATTGGTTGTTGTTAAAAACAAGTTCAGCTACAGGGAAATCGTTTTACCATATAACACACACGCACCTAAACGCAGTGGTATACACAAATAAACACACAAAAGTATTCGTATTTTGAAATTGATAAATCAAGGTATTCACATGTGAAGTATTTCTTTACATAGGAAAAACACTTTGATTAGTGTAATTGTAATAATAAATATATACTAGCAGAAAAATTACACCCTCCGGGCGGTGTAAATATTAATTTTTGAAATATATTGCCTGAGTGAGGAGGGAAAAAATTAAATGAATAAAATAAAATATCTAACAATTCCTATGAAATGTAAAATAAATAAATAAATAAAAATTCCCATTTTTCATTTTGAAGGAGTAAATTTCGTAAAAACTATCAGAGGTGATAATTTTTTTTTTTTTTTTTGTAATATAAATAATGTTTTGTGTCAATTTTTTGATAAATGCATGGTGATACTTACAATAAGAGCTTGCATTTTTATTTGCTTAATTCTTTGCTTATATTCGCACGTCGGCTTCATTTTAGTAACGGCCATCGCGACATGCAAGTGAGGAGACGTTTTTCTTGAGAAAGCTTTATTCTACTAAGAATACAGTTGCAGTTTTCTTGGGAGCTTATATACTTTCAGAAAGCTAAATTTAGATTTACACAAAGGGGAGGTAATAATAAAACAGGGGAAGTAACTCTCAATTACTTATTACAGTAATGTTTGGTTTGGTTGTTTGGATTTTACGGCATGACAACCCTTGTTGGGTTATTTTATGCCTAGATGTTTTGTTTTATTCAATCTTGATGGCTACTCAAAAGAATTTTCAAACTCAATTTTTAAAACTCCGTTATTTATTGTATTTAATCCATAGACGGGACTCTAACATGTACTACCACTCCGAGTCATAGTGGACCTAGGAGTAATGCTGATAAATGGGTACTCGATAAGTATCTAAAATAGTTTAAATAAAACATGGAAAACAGATGTTTCCATCCATTCTTTCATTCACATTGTATATATGAGTCAATGAAAATTAGCGACAAGGATTCATTTCTAGATCCGTGGCGAGATATCTGGGGAAAATCAAACATTCATATTTTAAAAATTATTTCATGTTAAAATAAGATGGAGGAAAATTCATCAATGAAGTGTGACTTACGATTCAATTCTAAACATTATGTATTTAACTACCTCTTCCCTATGAGCAGGATGTGACACAATGTCAGATTCTTAGGTGGAGTGTGAATTCAGTGTTTTCCTTCTCTTAGTCTGGTTGCCTAACCAAGGCCCAATCCACGCTACTATTTATTCATCGTTGGAAGGAGTAATTATAGCGTAATTATGAGGGTCTATGGGGAATTTGGGGATTGAAAAGAAAACGGTAATCGAATTTCTGGACAAAGAAAAGAAAAAGAAATAAGAACAAAGGTTTCACGATATTTTGGTAACGTGTTAGTTTGCTGAATTTATATCATATGGCTGAAGCAATTGAATGTACCAGCTGGGGTTGATAGTCTCGTGCTACTTGGTGTGCTGTCTCGGGCATTGCTACACTCTGTGGGTATTTTGAAGACTGCACAGCTAAATGTCTACTGTAGTTTAATTCAGGAAATTAACAAGCAACCAAATACATCTCTAGTGCAAAAGGTGAATTTGCAGTTGATCACAGTACAGTACCTGATGGTTCAAGAAATTTTGCTCAGGTTGTACGAACTTTGACAATCTGTCAACTTAAGTTAGAAGCTGCCAAACCACACTGATAATCTTCGAATGCTACCCGCCAGTTTTACCCCCAGATCTCAGGTTTGAAGTCAACCTTTCACACAACACTTGTTCTTTGGCACAGTTCGAACTTGTTAATCATATGTTCCAACATTAAACTATGTTTCACATTCAAATCCTACACGAGTGGAAGGGGAAATGTCAGAACATGTCAGCGCATCTACAACCACAATACTAACAACGACATCGGGTACCGAACTGATTCGGGCACGTGGTATACATCCTGCAAACTAGTGTTACATAGCCATCTTAACATACGCATACCCGTGGCTGTATACCATTCTTAATCTCGTTCTGTATTTCTTCTTACTGTCGATCCTGTCTTCTTACTTCTTACTTCGTATATCTTAGTCTGTCTGAATAGCAGCTTTCTAACTTGGGCTGGTATCTTAAGACTCTGGTTGAGACGTCCTGTGTTGTTGGTTTGTTTTTCTTAGAACACAAGACATTTCTTTGGTGAATTCACATATTTTTATTTGAGTATTGGATCCGGATCACTCAGTGACACATGTGAGAATCTAGATCTGAACGAGAGGTGCTATTGCGAGCCTCAGCCTTTGACGGCTAGCTAGAAAACTGATTATATATAACTAAACTCTCTGACGCTTGCGTGGCAAAATTGACGAGAGGTCACACAAAAGGTTAATAGACTCACAATCTCTGTAACTGTTAGGTTTGAATTTGAATAAATTATCTACACTAACTGTGCATAATTAACAGAATAACCATCAATTATGCAACACTAGCACGAACAGAACTTTTGATTCAATCTTGTAGAATTGATTCTTTTGATGTTAACAATTTTCAAACTGCAAAACACCTGATTTGTTAAGGCACTTAGTTCTTCAGTTTCATTTCTTTCAGAAATGTTACATATTTTAGTTAAATATTTTCTTTTATTCATTCGTGCTTTTTTGGTTAGATGTGAATGTTCAAATGAGGGAGATAACCTTTAAAATCCCAAATGGATACAAGCAGATGAATTTAGATGGTAAATGAGAAATACACTAGAGAGAACCAGAATCCACAACATCGATCATCACAGGGGAACAAAGAATAACAGATTGATACCAACGTCATTTATATATTAAGAAACATTGAAGAGACGAGTTAGATAAGAGAATATGTTAGATAAAAACCCAACTGTAAATTCATGCGAGAGTTTTCATTTTTCCTGAACACAAATAGCGATCATGTTTTATATTTATATTATGTTATATTATATTATATTATATATTATATATATATATATATATATATATATATATATATAGTAAATCCTAAAAAGTCGGAAACTACCTACATAATTTTCTCCTAATGGATGATCACAATAATTCTGACTGAAGAGCGTAACTCCAAAAGACATTTTCTGTTAAAAACGTTTCTTTTTTCATGTATTTTTATTCAAGCACAAATTTATATTTTGTACTTACAAATTGTAGTGTCGGGAGTTTTTTTTCACGCTGTCAGAGTTTTAAAATACAAAATTAAATATATATATAGAGAGAGATGGGGAGAGAGAGAGTTAGAGTGAGTGAGAGAGAGAGAGAGAGAGAGAGAGATTTGTGAATAAAAAGGCCTTAAATACCATTGGTATCGTGGTCATGGACCATTTCCACTCGTGGGTATCTAGGGCGGAAATGGTCCATAACCACGATACCCATGGTATTTAAGGCCTTTTCATTCACAAATAACTTTGCCCTGTTTACAATAATTAAACACTGAGCTCTTATATGGAACCTGAGCTGTACAACAAACTACTGGTACAGAATAGGACCAGCTTAGAATAACCTTGTATCAAGAAACTTGGTACCACACCAAAGTATATATATATATATATATATATATATATATATATATATATATATAGAGAAGAGAGAGAGAGAGAGGAGGATTTATTTGTCTCATACCCCACCTGTATGGACTGGGCACAAGGCTCCGTTTTAACGTGGGCTCACCCACAAGCCGAAGCTAATGGGTGGGAGAGAACAAAAAAAAAGAGAGAGGGAGGGGGATATGTTGTTTTGTGTAGTGGTGCTGGTCGTGCGTGTGTTGATGTATCTGTGTGGGTGCTTTAATGTATATTTGGTTAAAAACACACAGAAAAAGGAAGAATGCATGAATTTAAAAAAAAAAACATTGTTCTGTTTACGAACAAGTGGATGTAAATATATAAATCGCCCTAAATATTCGATGTTTGAAGAGATTTTCTTTAGTCCTTTTAACGCATTACACGTTATAACACTTCGGAGGATCCTGAAAATCACATCAAGCTAATTATATATTTAAATAAAATCAAAATCTCTCATTTATTAATTAGTAACAATCAATTTTAACATAAGTATTAGCCAGATTGGATCTTTAGGCACCCCTTTCGTGATTTCGACTCACAAGGACACTTTTCTCACTTACACCGTCAAAATCCGTTGTTTGTTACGTATTAGGGTTAGGGGTTAGGGGATAGGGTTAGGGTTAGTGTTAGGGGTTAGTCTTATCATTTAAAAAATAACTCTAAAAATCGTCTGTTAACAATTAACCGGAATTTTACGATGTAAATGGAAAAAATGTCCCCACGACTCGAGATCGCAAAAGGGGTGCCTAAAGGTCATATGCTCCTTGGTCTAGTGCTAGTGAAAAGGGGATTTAAAACTGGATTTAATAAATAAGTATTTGCTGTAACAGATTTCTAATACGATCATGTTATACTTAAACGTATTAAAAACAATCCTATATATGATTTTATATAGAAATAAATCAAAATAATAATAAAATAAGAGCAATATTTTATGTTCCTTCACATGTAATTCCGTTAGTCTTTCTAATCTATTAATAATGGAGATTCGCTTCCGGTTTTTGTCTGTAATAAAAACTACGTCTCTGCTTACATCACTATACCCGAAATCGTCATAACATACACTCAAGATTTGAGCATGCAACATTAGACAGTCCTCATTGTTTTTTTTTAAACAAGTTTTGATAGATACATTCCCAGTATCATATATTTATATATAGTTTGTTTTATTTTAATAGATATTCAAAGTTAATTGAACTTAGTTTTGATTTCATATTCTTTTATTTATTTATTTTAGTCCTTTATAAATTTGATGATTTCATGATTTATGGTTCAAACTCTCCGACATTTAATTTTTAACTTCCACCTCATCAAGCAATATATTTCAAAAATGTTATTTTTACATCGCCCGGAGGGTGGGATTTTATTTTGCTAGTTTAATATAAATTTATTACATTAAAACATAAATACTTGCTCCCAAGGAGCGCATACTTTTGCTAGTTTTACAAACCATTGCTATTACTATCTTGTTAAACACTAATCCATGTTGACGAATTCTATACATAGATATTCATTATATTCAACCCTTTCAGCCTTGAGCACCGGTGCCTAAATTTACCCTCTGTCGTTTGAGCGAGTTGTCGCACCGGTAAACCGATGTGAGGCTCAAAGGATTAACTTCATAACACGGCCACAATAGTGTGCGGAATGTCTTTCTTAGCATCCTTCTACGCCAATCACCATAAATAGATAGATTTTCATAGATAGATAGATAGATAGATAGAGAGAGAGAGAGAGAGAGAGAGAGAGAGAGAGAGAGAGATGACTGTATTATTATGTTATCTATTTGTGAATATTTGTTTTAAACAAGAAACAAGATCACCTCCAGCAATTTGGAATGTGTTTGTCTCACCAGCCATTACTTACTATATAGTAAATAAACAGTTCAGGTCAGAAATATAGAATAAACATTCAAAATAAAGGTGAAATAAATACCATTAAATGCACTTTAACCTCATAAGGACACTGTTTCACTGTTAGTTCAAATAAATTATTAATTAATTACGAGGGTAATCCAGAGGTAAGGATTCAAAATATTTACAAATCACAGAAACGTTTATTGTTTATTGTCAATGATGTTTATATCATTTTAAAGTTTCAACATCTATCTATTTTTCTACATAATCACATTTTGGTCAATAGATTTTTGTACTTGCTGAGACAGAGTTTGCATGTCCATGTTATAGAAGGTCAAGGGTCTCCTGGCGTCGCTCAGCAAGACCTTTGTCAGCCGCTCACGGCTATCTATTTAAAGCTGTACAAAGCTATGGTGTGGCCACACTTGGAATGTATATCACCAGTTTGGAACCCCTATCTCGCTCAGAACATTAACCTCCAAGAAACTGTACACAGATGTGCAACCAAACGAATACCCTCCATCAACCTCATACAACATGCTGTTCTGGTAATGGATTCATTGAAACTCCAATTGATAATAATCATTAGCAATGATTTAAACATTAGACTATTACTAAAAGTCAAAAAATAAATAAAATAAAATAATAATAATTTACAATGCTTTCATCTCAGAAATTCAAATGGTTTACGACTATTATTATTAGGGGAATCCCCCTCCAACAAACCCAAAAACAAATGAGATGAGAGAAATAATAAAAAATATAATAAAACTTGAAAATGTATCAGCTCATTATGTCACGCTAGTAGCACATACATCCATGACAATCACTCTTTTGAGTCACTGACTGTATGGCTGGATACAGGAGCTAGATAGATCGTAGTGTTGGCTGGGAGAGAATGTCAGAAAAGTATATGGTTACTTACCTTCTAGTGACGTCGGGCAGGGTACGTGAAGATTGAGAAGCGCCTACATTGTGTTTGGTCCTATTTATTACAGGTTTATTTACAATAATGATCACATATAGACTGAATATGTCACATATCACACCTTACTCTGGTTTTATTTCCCTTCTATCTTCGACTATGCGTATACAGTGGTTCTAGACTTGTAGACATGGTAACAGATCTCGAACCGAGGTCACAACATTGGTGATTTGTTGCAAGCCGTATTCTGCCTACTTCAAATAAGAGGCAAGGTGTTTCTCATTTCTTGTTGTCTCTGTCAGTTGCCGTTGTTCGCATTGGGTTTGATTTATCTTCTACTTTCTTGTTACATTGCACAACAAATGATTGGCTTGCTTCTGTCGTGTTATGCCTGTTGTATAATCTATGTGGATGGAAATTTACAAACCGTTGGTGACCCTTTGACACCACAAACAGAAAACCCACGAATCACGGAAGTCACGTGAGAGTGAGTTTACTCGTCAGTACCAGCTCAGACGGCAGGCAAGGAGCATGTCTTGCCTCAGCTGGGGCTCACTTGCACACGCGCGCTGTGTTTAGTTAGTTTAGATTAAGAATAAAAGATGTAAAAAAGAACAGTATTTTGCTATTGGTTGATGCTTTAGTTAGAAGACTGAGCAAGAAGAGGAAAATGAATCAAAGACGAACAACCAACAAAATAGAAGTCAAAGTTAGAAGATCGAATGGCCAAATGAACGAAGAAAAAACGAAGAAGTAAGTAATGCAATTATGCATCTCTCTGTCTACCTTGTCTATCTCTCCTCTCTAGTGAAAGAACTTCTATTGTGTATATACCCAACATGGGTATATGTGTATGAGTATGTATCAATTCCCAGTTCAAACTCATGAAGTTCCTGAATTAATTGCGTATTCTTGTGTGTGGCTTCCAAATCACACAGTGAAGCAATGCACAATGTGCCAGTGCACCATCTACCATTATACTACCCACCACAGTGGATATCTTGCATAGCTAAACTATTTCAACCACACTTCCCACTCATCCTAGTATATCGATTTGTCATCGGCTTCCACGTATTTCCACGGTCTTAGTGACTGAACGAAAAGAATAAGCAACGGAAAATTCTATATTTCCAGTGAGTTGTGCTTTCTCTCCGCCAACAGACGAACAGTTCATAACTACAATCGACACAATTCGTTGGTGACACTGACATGTAACCTTATTATGGTTACTATGACCAGGGCGTCTGTTTCATAGACTGATTGCCTTTCCAAGGTTAAGGAGCTCAGTCTACCTTACTATTTACCCTTGGTCGAAGGGAGAATAGTTAGATTCATAGATTTCCCAAGGGTATTAAAGCTATGTGAAATCCAAATAATCTCGTCCAGTGTTTGAACTCTATTTGTCCATTGATCATTTTCTACAACGCTAACCGTTACGACACGAGGAATTAAGTTAACAAAAAGAGAATTCTTTGCAACTTAAAAACTGTGAAAACAGGCTGAGGGCGAAATATATGTTGTATTGTCCTCGCTCGGAAGACGGAGCTTCCGGCAAAAAGACAAAGAGAAATATGAAAATATATATTTAAAAAGGGGAAAATGGAAGCGAGGCTTTCCGGTCAAAGAAGCAGGGGGAAGATAAAGAAATATAACAAAGGTCCGTTATTAGATCAAAAGATAAAGATGTGTAGGAATATCTATCGCAATAAAGACCCCTCACCTATCTACACACCGAAGAGAAATAAAGAAAGGTCCTATTTTTGTATAGCCGACTACTACATACTTCGCTACGTGACCATATATATCCGCAACGGCTACTAAGATACACGATTTAGAGTAGTGAAGAAGGCCGCTATATAACATATTGGAAATTGATGCCAGTATATAACATATATTTCGTTGTCCTTCCGCTATTGTTTCCTGATAAGGAAAACCTCTTCATCTTTTTTTATACTTTTGACAAACTTCTGAGGACATCTGCAATGAAATATTATTCTATAGAAAAGCTAAAGAGAAAAAGATGGAAAGATAATGTTTATTTACTTCTAATGCGATTCAGTGGAGAAGCTGAATATGTCACGTGAAGCAAATTTTTTTAGCCACAAAATATTTAAAGTGCAGCTCAAAGCAATTCTTTCAAACTTGCCAGAAATATTTTGATTTAGCTCATATGCACATCATCTCATATGTATCTATAGAGAGAAAATACACACGTTGTTCGCCGTTACTCATAAATACACATAAACCAACACAAGTACAGGTGTACACACTTGCACACACACACACACACACACATACGAGTACAGACACGCACACATACACACACAGGCAGAAATATGATAGTAGATAAATTCTCAATCGCTCCCAGGATAAAAAGATTCATAATTTTTACAAGTTTAAAAATGTATTAATTTTATATCTACCAAAATTGTTTGATATAAAGAAAACCTCGAGGTTTTTCAATGGCTTGTCCGGATAATGTATCAGATTTAATATTACTTCAGGGAATTTAGTTTTGAAGGTGTGTACTGAGCTTATGTCTATATACCACATTCAATTTTTACAAAAATAATCTTACATTTCTCTATTATTCAGAACATATGAACAAATATTTGGTAAAAACTGTGATACTTTCTAAAAAAATCTGATTATTCTATTTACTATAATAGTTCATTGTTATGAAACTAGCATAATTCCAGTAAAAAATAAAAATCATTTGCGTCTGGTTTGGCAAGAAATTTAACAGTAATTAAATTTTTGATACCCAGGTAGAAAGTTCAATTTCCTAAAAGATAGATACCAAATTAAAAAAAACAGGTATATATATATATATATATATATATATATATATATATATATATATAGAGAGAGAGAGAGAGAGAGAGAGAGAGAGAGAAGGAGGGAGGAAGAAAGAGAGACAGAGACAGAGAGAGAATTAACGACCCAGAGTGAAGGCCAATTTCATCGATATTGAGCTCTTTATTTATAGACATTGCAGACCTAAGCAAGAGTTAAAACAACATTCTCCTTGGCTCCGGCATTACAATTAGTTTCATGCAGATAGTAGGGAATTAGATGGTGATGGTTCAATGATGGGGGGGGATGGGTTCGTTAATTTTGCTTCTTTCTATCATTTTTATGGATATATAGATATCTCCTAATTCAAAATGTGCTTTCTCTACTTCTTCCTCTATTTTCCCCCCTTCATTTCCTTCCTCTCTCTCTCTCTCTCTCTCTCCTCTCTATCTCTCTCTCTAACTTTTTTTCACGCTTTCTCCTTCCTCTCTACATTTTTCCCTACTCTCTCTCTCTCTCTCTCTCTCTCTCTCTCTCTCTCTCTCTCTCTCTCTCTCTCTCTCTCTCTCCCCACTCATGAAGTATTCCCCATTCAAAACTTAAACAAGAATTCATAAAATGTTCAGGGGAAAAAGGATGAAAAATGCAAAGCTTACAACATTCGGATAAATTTTTCATTGTTATAAAATCTATTTTTGTTAGACTTTATAAAAGAACTGAAATTACTTGAAAAATAAAGTATTTCATTTATTTGCACAACTCCTTAAAGTGCTTTATAATGTTTTCTTTATTTTCATTGAATATTTTGAAATTATAATGAAAATATCCCTAAAACAGTTTATCACTATCTTTTTTTTATTCCTCGAGACAGATTTATCTAAGCATAAAGATATTTTAGGTAATATTTAGATGTGATATTTTGCAAGGCAAAATCACACGCGGATCTATAAATAAAACTGAAACATATATTTTCATTGGTAAAACGTGATATGAAAATGGTTTTATTTATTAAATTGAAAGGCAAATATTCAGTTTCATTCTTATTTTGTCCTTTAAATCGAATCCTAAAATATTTACATTCGAAGAAAAAATAGTTTATTTGCATTGACAGTAATTTCTAAACCAACACATATAAATTTGAAACTCTTCCCAATCCGTTCATAAAAAGGAGATGAAGAAGGGGGGGATGAAGAAGGAGGGGGAGGAGACGAAGAAGGAGTGGGGAGGAGATGAAGAAAAAGGAAACGAAGAAGAAGAAGAAGAAGAAGAAGAAGAAGAAGAAGAAGAAGGCAAGACACGCATCATTTTTTGGTATATTCGATTTTCGAAATCCACTACATCACAAAAGTGTTTTATATTCTTTTATTTATGTTGACAATAAAAGAAAAACTTACATCCACTTGGTATACAATTAGGACTATTCAAATCGACACGAAACAGAAAATTTATTCAACGTTATTCTTTTTTTAAATTTTCTTTCTTCTTCTTTTTCTTTTTTTTTTTGTTTAATCATTTTCTTTCAATTTTATTTTAAAATTTTGCTTACAAAATTCACAATTTTACTGGAAATTTTAAGATAAATTAATAGGACTACAGTGGCAATTCCTCAAGAACTGTACAAGTAACTTGGTTTTGCAGCCACGCGCTCACCCCGCAGTAGTGCCATTAGTCCGACTAGGAGTAGCGCCAGTGTAACCTGCTACAGGTTTCGTGGAAAGGTCACAACGGAGACAACCACCGAAATAGCTTGATCTCTAGAAGCTTAATCTCTTTCGCAATTTCAAAAGTCTGACTATGAAGTCTATCGCTAGCAATAATAACATACCCTCAATACCACATAAAAAAAGCGTAAGAAAAACGTCTCAATTGTTTCCGTCTTGTCTCCTCTGGTGTTTTATGCACAAAAAGATTCGAAAAAATTTCATATGTGCAAATCCGTTCTCCTGGCTTCGGGATCACGTTTCCTTAAATAAAGGTGTTAAGGCAGCCATGTTTTTTGTTTTTCTGTGACCTTTTACTTATTTTTCATACAAGACAGGTTTGCGTTTGTTTTTAGCTCCGTGGTGGGTCATTTATTTCGCTGCACCATCTTTCAGAAATAAAAAGAACGATTTATTATTTTTAATTTTTATTAGTATTTTTCTTTCACCCTTTAATTTTCAGTTGCTTTTTTTATCTCACCCCCACCCTGGATTGTCTTTCTGCGTCAGCGATGAAGAACGCAAGTCCATCTTGCCGCTCGATTGACGGTTCGAAAACTTTTTCAGGTTAGCACTCCCCTTAAGTAAAAAGTATAATATTTCCTTCTTTTTATCTTTTGATCATGTTCGATTGAAACAGATTAACGTTATCACTTCCGCGCGCTCACCCTTCTCTCTCTATTTCCACAACACTTTCTTTACGTATTATATTTTTTATGTGTACCATGTTTTCGTTTTCCTTCAGCTTCACCCTGTGATCTGCTGGAACCGCAAAGTCCCCAGTTAGCAAGTTATCTTATCTTTTTTTTTTTGTTAATCAACACTAGGTCTGGTCTCCTGACTGGGATAGGGTGATCAACCTTTATCTCGAAGTCCCAGAGAATTTTATGCATTTCATTCTCAAGAACAGATTCTGGTTTATGCATATACCATTTTGTTGCATGCTAAAAAATTTAATTTTTTGCATAATTCCTAGTGGATCACCTTCCCAACCCAATCGTGCCTAGCTTTGTACTCCCTTTGTGCTAGTTTGCTACATCCGCTTAATACATGGTTTACAGTCTCATCTCTATCACCGCACAGTTTACATTTACTGTTTTGTTGTGTCTTATCAATTTTTGCTTTGATATAATTTGTTCTTATGGCATTATTTGTGCAGCAATTATTAGTGATTCCGTTTCTCTTTTGAGGCTTCTTCTTCTTAACCATTTCCAAGTCTTTTCATGTACAACCTCTCCGATTTGTCGTTTGAAATGTCCATATAATTGTTTTTCTTCCCATCTTTGTTTTCTAGCGTTCGTTGTTTTTCTGTTTGTCCATATATTACATCTGCTGTTGTTGGCTGCCATAAGTAATCTTTGTTTGCTCTTTTTTGTGTATTCTTCGAATCCTTGGATTATGGTCTCTACACAGTCCTCTATGTTGGCAAGATCTCTTCCACCTTCTTTTCCTGATACATATGGCCTATCTCTATCAACTCTAGGTTGTAGAGCTTTGTGCATTGTCAATAATTTCCTAGCCCTTTGGTCGATCTGTTTGAGATTTGTCCATTTTAAGAATGGCTCATAGTATCATAATGGCCCCCATTATGATACTATGAGCCAGATAACTATTCTTTCGATTAAGATTTCTGCTGTTGAGCTTGGTTTCTAAGAGCTTTCTTGTTCTTCTGAGGTATTCTTTTTAAAAACTTTCCTTTCATCTCTGTTTGCTTGATATTGTCTGCTAAAATTCCTAAGTATTTGTAACTTACTTTTTCTTCAAGTGATTTTATAGTGTCCTGATTTAGTGGTTGTATTCCGTCCATTAATTTTTTCTCAGTTTTATAACTAGCATGGCATATTCTTCGATTCCAAATTCCATCCCTAAATCCAGGTTATATATTCTAATAGGTTGTACCAGGGTTTCTAGTTCTTATTCATTTTTTGCCAAAAAGTTTTGTCATCAATGTACATAAGGTTGTTTATTTTTTCCTGTGAATTAGTGAATTTGTATCCCCCTGTGCATTTCTGAGTATGTGATTGAGTGGCATCATTGCTATAATAAATAATAGCGGTGATTACGATATTATTATTATTATTATTATTATTATTATTATTAATTATGACTGTAGTTTATTTCCTATTTTATCTTTAGTCGCTTTTTTATCTCACCTCATTTAAAATAAGATTTTTGTGAGTCTAAAATATAAATGTATTATATTATTCCAGCTGAGAGACAAGATCTAGTTAACATAAACAAATAATTAGCCAGACAGAAAAGCCGGATAAACATCAGAAAATTTATGTCAAAGTTCTAAAAACATTTGTGAAATATTAAAGGAATGATCGTCTGAATCAATTATGACAAAACAACAATTGACAAAACAGTAAAAAAAAGTAAACAGTATTATTCTGTTTTTCGTGGCAAAAGGAAATAGACTATAAGCGTCATCTTAACTCTTCAAAATGGCGTCAATAAAATATATGAAATAAGCCACATAGATAAGAAACGGTGATACGCTTGGAATTGTGTACATTACCTGGGGTAGACGACCAAAGTAAATTCTACGATTATAAACCAGAAGTTTTTCCGATAAAATCATTCTAAAATAATCACAGATTTTGTGAAGTAGACAGACAACATCACTTATGCAAAGACATTGAAGACTTGATATTATATAAATCAATAGAGACACATGGTGCCAATAATGGACGTGATCTCTCTCTCTCTCTCTCTCTCTCTCTCTCTCTCTCTCTCTCTCTCTCTCTCTCTCTCTCTATATATATATATATATATATATATATATATATATATAACAATTGTAATATTAGGGATTTGGACTCATAACTTAAAGTTTCATGGTTATGCAATCATCAGATGAGTCAAATGGTTGAGATCTTAAAAACCAGTAGTCAAATTGTTGGGATTTTTTTTTTAATGGTTGAGATTTTATAAACCAGTAGTTAAAAAAAAATACTCGTTTTTAAAATCTCAACCTTTTTTTTTTAAATCTCAACCATTTGACTACTGTTTTTTAAGATCTCAACCATTTGACTCATCTGATGATTGCATAACCATGAAACTTTAAGTTATGAGTCCAAATTCATAATATTACAATTGATTATAAATCTTCTCTGCTTTATTAGCATTGAGCACCTTTTCATGCTAATACCTTTCTAATTTTCTCATTCATTCTCTATTCATTATATTTCATATTTATATATATATATATATATATATATATATATATATATATGTGTGTGTGTGTGTGTGTGTGTGTGTGTGTGTGTGTGTGTGTGTGTGAATGGGAAATGATTCCGACAATATGAGAAAAAATGAGTAAAGAAAAGAAATGTAGATGGATAAAAATGAATTTTATCGATATCACTTTTAATCGATATCACTTACACATGTGTTTCGGTCTGTTTATCAAAATGTATACGGATTTACGTTATTATTATTATTAAAATAATCAGATGGAGTTGAAATGATGATGATAATAATAATAGGAAAAATGCATAAAATGTTCCGTACACAGATTTTGCCGACCTTCATCAGAGTAGTATTTTTTTATTTTTTGAGTTGGAGACAAGAATAGAATTTCAAAAGTTCGAAAAAGAATATTTTTTTAAATGTTTATGAACGCAGAGGCCGTTAGGGACGGTTAAAAATTTTGAAAGTTCTGGTGGAGGGGTATAATTTGTATTGCAAAGATTGAAATGT
>CM042137.1:151972385-151997385 GCA_023376005.1 Doryteuthis pealeii
AATTGGAGTAACGTGGAGGGATTAAAATTTGTTTCTCCTCTTCTTGTTGCTCCAGCTTTGATATTCTCCAATCATCTTTTACCTAATTTATACATTTTGACTTTTAAACGATCAACCGTTGTAGAACTTTAGAATATGCACCGATCAAAAGGGCCCTTAAATTTCTCCATTTCTTTCACCCCCTTTTAAAATAATTCGTTTATTTAGCTGATCACCTAATAGAGCATATTATTTTATCTTTTATATAGATTTAGTTGTAACAAAAATTTGTTTATATATATATATAAATTTGTTTATATATATATATAATATTGTTATGCAGTCAACGTCTGCTTCTGTTATATCTGATGAGCCCTATATATATATATATATATATATATATATATATATATATATATATATATTGGAAATAATTTTTGATTGCTTTAGATTGACTGTTATATTTCATGCTTTTATAAAAAAAAAAAACTTCGATAAAGAGGGTGCACCTCGAAATAATGTTAAATAAATAAGATTTAGAACATAATATTCATCATTTTGTTTAATATCTACATCTTGTTTCCATGCTTCTAAAATAAAATGAAATTATTTTTCCAACTGTATTATATATATATATATATATATATATATATATATATATATATATATATATATATATAGGGGGTGCATAAGTAGGTATACAACAGTATCACACTGATGAAATTAGTAGAATATTATCTTAAGTATCCTCATTTTGTAAAATGTTGATGTCATTAGCCATATTTAATCGTGACTAATAATTAATGTTATTAATAATGATAATTAATAAGTTTTTACACGTATATGTAACATTTCTTTGTTTAATAAATGCAATAAGTATTGTATGTGTTCTTTATAACTGTATACCTACTCTTGTATGTACCCTGTATACACATATATATAGTCTTTCACACACACACACACACACACACACACACTATATATATATATATATATATATATATATATATATATATATATTATACAACAGACGTTGGCCTACTGATTCCTGACTGCAACCAATCACGGGAAGACAAGCATAATGTTTACTTTCGCTTGAAAAGCAACATTTTATCGGCTTAAATTCTATGGATGAAACAATCAAAGCGTGAGTTTTACAATCTTATTCCAACAATCTGCTCACATAAAAAGGAAATAACGATCCATTAGACAATAAATTAAACTGAAACTGTTTTATTCGCTTTCATTGCAAAGACTTAAAGGTGTAGGAAATATCCTAACGTGACAGATTTCTTTGAAGGCTTCGTTTTCAATAATCTGTCCTTAATCGCAACGGGTTTTTTTACCCCCGTATACACGGAGTAAGCAAAATTAGTGGTCTTACAAAGAGTACTGCCGATTTAAGAACACCTTTTTTATCTTCTGAATTATTTAGACAGATATGCTTATCTTATGTTCTTTCGGTTTTCCCATAGGAAGGAGAATAATCTCACAGCCATTAACGTAAAACGCTTTCATGTCCGGTGTCAGAATCAGGTTTTCTAGTGGGAATTAAAGTTTACCAACTGAACGTTGCCGTTCTTGACATGGCATTTCAACAATATATTTCCTTCGTCACTTGCATCCAGTAGTATTTTAATGTAACCAAAACTCACCCACTCGCCCTCTCTCTCTCTCTCTCTCTCTCTCTATATATATATATATATATATATATATATATATATATATATATATATAACAGTGCAGTTTGTAAAGAAAGAAATATACAAGAAATATACAATTTAGGAAAAATATTAAGATAAGACTCGTACTGTCTGAAAATAATCATCAGTATCGTGATGAATAGCCGAAAGAAAAAACACCGAATGAGTTGTCAAAGTTAAATATAGAATACGTGCTGAATACACTAAGGAGCAAAATTATAAGGACCTGAGCAGTCAGAAATTACCTGAGTGATTATGGCTCCTTAGGCCTATATATATATATATATATATATATATATATATATATATATATATATATATATATATATATATATATCATGTCGCGCAGGCAGCACGGATATCCATGACAATCTTTCCATTCATTGCCCATGAGGTCTTCCCACAGCAACCAGCATATATATATATATATATATAGAAAAAGGTGACCTGTTGGGTCAGCCATTGAGCTCTGGATACATAATTGTGATCATAAAAGAAGAGAGTTTGCAAAGTGAATGAATTGTTTCTAAAGAAATAGGGCCGGATAATTTAAAAAAACAAACATTAAAAGCATTTTGTAAGATTTCTAAGAAAGGGAAAGTCTGACTTAAATTTAAATGGACCTGATTCTTAAAATTCTGTCAATAGCTAAGGTGTTGAGAAGTTGTGGGGATGACCGAAAATCCTTTTTTATGTAATATCAAAAATAATCCCTTTCTACTTCTTAATTTTAATTGACAAACAAAACTGTTGTGAAAAATGTTTTGAAAATAAAGTAGACATTTTTTATACTTCTTCGGTAGTTAAATCAACTTGAAAAACATAACACTATTGACAATTTTTACCATGACATAAGGGAAAGGGATGGTAAACAGAGACTTCTCTTGACTGCTGGTAAACATAAACTTTTCTCGACTGCTGGTAAGCAGGCAGCAGTCAGCCTGAAGGACTCTCCAAACTGCCCAACACATAGACTAATATAATAGAGGGGGTGAAATTAATAGGCAGTGAGAGATTGGTTAACTTTATGACTTAATTGCAAATCACTGCTAATTAAAACGATGAAAAATTTTTTTTTTTTGCAAACATAATTCAATCCCAAAAGTAAGGAATATTTTAGTATTTAATTTTAGTCATTAAACTTAAGAGAAAAATGCCATAGGAAAACAAACATTGGTTCGCTCAGCTTTAGTATAATAATAATAATAATAATAATAATAATAATAATAATAATAATCTGTGAATGTAGCAAACTAGCACAACGAGAATACAAAACTAGACACGACTGGGTTGGGAATGTGATCCACTGGGAATTATTCAAAAAATTTAATTTTGACCATACAACAAAATTGTATATGCATAAACCAGAATCTGTTCTTGAGAACGAAACACATAAAATTCTCTGGGACTTTGAAATAAAAACGGATCACCTTATCCCACCAAGAAGACCAGACCCTAGGAAAAGGAATCATGAGTGAAAAACAAACTCTATTGGGACTTTAATTTCCAAAATGCACCTCATGGGTACAGAAATTAGTCCAATCAAAACGAAGTAAACAAACAAAATTACGAAGTAAACAAACAAAAAAAAGAAGAAAAAAGAAAAGAATTTTAGTGAATAAAT
Organism: Doryteuthis pealeii; assembly: GCA_023376005.1. Classification (NCBI taxonomy): domain Eukaryota; kingdom Metazoa; phylum Mollusca; class Cephalopoda; order Myopsida; family Loliginidae; genus Doryteuthis; species Doryteuthis pealeii. The sequence goes on from CM042137.1 coordinate 151,975,692, forward strand.
AATTCCAATTTCTAATGAACTCACATAAAGGTTAAATAATTCACAGGCTTCTTTCTATGTCTCAACCCAATAAAATCAATGCTTTCACTTTCAATATTTCATTTATTATATTTACTAGCAATAATATGCGCCCTCCAGATTTTTGAATTATGATATAATTAGATATCTTGAATTAAAAAAGACTAACAAAATTAAATAAGAACACATATTAAAAGATTACAATAATTTTCATTATATTTTATTTGGTTTCTATATAAAAAAAAACATTCATGGGATTGATTTTAATCCGATGGAGAATAAAACAATATTAGAGTAATTGTTTACTTTTGTCAAAGACAGTATGCAAATTAGCCACGCCATATATTATATAAACCTTTATTTTTAAGTGATATATAAGACATATAGCAGAATTTCAAATGCATTAATCACATGGGTTGTTTTGAGGCAAATCTAACACAGAGACATCATTAATAATTAATATTTATTCTATGTATTGATAATTTTGACAATAGATAAAAATACTAATTGATACATTTCTGCAATTAATGAGGGTATTGTGACGTAGGCCATGACGTAATTTCGGTTACAGACCGACATACACCGAATCTCCATTATAATAAGATGTCAAAATCTCATATCATACTGATTAATAATGAAGAATAGAAAAGTTTAGAAAATACGCAGTTGTATGAAAGTTGTTTTTGTTATATGATTTGAATAATAATCGAACGTCTTATTTATTGTATGCAAATTTATAATGCTTTTCTTTTTTATCTGATTGTATCTATTTTCTCCGTTCAATATTCGATATCAATTTTCATCGTCAAGTTACCATCTGCAAATTATCTTTTAATCTATCAAACATTTTGCCTTTTATGTCTGCAAAGAAAACTGTGACTTTACTAAAACTGAATAAACTGTCTTTGCTTTATTTTCTGCGCAGACAAAATCTTTCGTGTTGTGCATAATTTTGTCTTTGAATATTTTTGATAATTATGTTAAAAATTGATGCACCTGCGAGAGACATTGATTTGAAAAACTTTTAATTTAAGTGGCTATTTTGTGCACGTTGAAGAAAAAAATAGTTTTCTTTTTTTCTGAAAAATGGAGGATTGATAATTTTGTCAATAATTATCTTTATCATTGTTATTTTTTTTAAATTACATTGTTTCCCTTTTTTTTTTTAAGATTCTATGATGCAGCCAGCACTCATTGAAGTCTTGTATTAGAACATAAGCTCAAAATAGCATTCATAATATTCAATAACAATTGAAATTTAAAAAAACAGCAACAAAACAATTGTCCAAGGCAGCACTATGATTTGAATTATGTTTTACTAGCAGGGCCTGTGGATATAGCACAGTATGATAAGTCAATTATTACAATGTTCGAAATGTTTACTGCAAAATATGTAAAAAGTAAGATAATCTTGATTTAACTCTCTCTCAGTCTTTTTCTTTCTTTCTTTTCCTTATGATCAATTGAAACAGATTAGCGTTATCGCTTTCGTGTGCTCTATGACTATTAGAATATATCATATTTTAACGTTAGCTATTGGCACCCAACGGTATCAAAGAAATCAGGATATACCTATATATTCTTTAAATATAACTTATAGACTATGGCAATGATCTTATCACAAGATAATTCAATATTCTATTTCGCATTTTAAATTGTTAATCTCCAAAATCTCCTGTCGATCAACAACAATTACTATTCTCTATATAAACTGACTTCATAGCAGTTGGTATTTGCAGCATATTTATTCCCACCCCACCCTCCTCGATAATCCTGGTTCTCCTCTGTTATTCTTCTTGTAGACAACAATTGATAGAGATAGAATTAATCACATGTATATATTTACAAACCCCTCAGCACGAGCAGAATGTGACACAGGGCCAATTTCTTAAGCGGAGTTTTAATAGGTTTGGCTTCAGAGTTTTCCTTCTCCTAGACTGGTTACCTAGTAAAAGTTAAAGGGCTCAGCCTACCCTCCTATTTACCCATAATTGGAGGAAAGTAGTTGAATGCATACATTTGCCGAGGGTATTAGCGATATGTGAAAACAACTGCGTCCAGGATTTGAACTCAGGTCGACGAGTCCATTTTTATAATTATACCAGGCCCCTTCAACTAGTTGTATATAATAACAAAGAGATAAACAACAAATAAACAGTCAAGCAATAATGAGTGTTAGAGTGCTAGACCAAGCATTGTTAAGTAAATAAAAAACCCAAAAAACATCAGTATAACATGAAGGAAGAAAGAGAAAAAAAGGGACGAATAAAAATTGAGGTGCGAGTTTTAGAGACGTCGATTTTTTGGACTCTTACCATATCTACTGGTAACACTAATGTGCTAATCTAGAGTGAAGCTAGAAGCGGACAGGTGCCCCTCTCCCCGAGATGGAGTGGGTCGCTAAAAGAAGACAGATGCCCCTGAAAATCCTTAAGAACTGACCCTTTTAACAATTCTTAAATGTTTTATGCTTTTCTATTACAAAGGCGGTTATTGTTTTGGAAGGACTTTCTGGAATCATAAGTTTTTAGATTGCAACCAATTTATTAAAAGAAAACAATAAAAAAACAAAGCGGTCATTATCACCACCATCAGCTAAATTTATAGTTTATATTAAAGTAATTCAAGTAAGCCACACTTCATATTGCTAAACATGTTTTTTTTTAATTTTTAATTAGCACACTTACATAGAAATAAAGGCTATTGCTCAATTTTTAAAAATTTCCCCAAAGTTTCGAACTTCCCAATTGTCAGACATCTTGCAACTCTATGTAAACGTGCTGTAAACAGTTGGAACGTTTATTTGTTTCAAGAGTTTCTACGCAAGGTTTTGCCTTTTTTAACAGCGCAAAAACAGGGAAATCTGGTCGATTTTGACGTTTTTACGGTTGATTTTCATGTACGAAAATGTCATATTTAACACAAATCCCAATGTTGGCACTTATCAGGTTTATTGGACCTCTTAAAGGCTTGCTAATAATAATACATTCAATGTTATTTTACAAGGTTTAAATGTTGCTACACAAGGTTTGTTTTAATTGGCGCAATTGCAGAGTGATGAAATATAAACGGCATTCCATTTACTTAACCGATTGTTCAAAACACTTTCCATACAATTATTTGAATAAATTGGAGATGCTTGTTGTGTAACGGTTAACACCGTAGAAAATGGAATCAGCTACTCTTTTTCAAATCCTGAACGACGCTGTTTGATTTTTAATTCCCGCGAAGAAAGGTATGAATCCATTATCTCCCTTTTCTTCCGTGAGTAAATAGTAGGGTAAACTGTGACTTTAGCGTTAGGCAATCAGTCTAGAAGAAATAAAACTGGATTCAAACCAGCTATAAAGCGATTAGAAATTGACCTTGTATCGCATCCTACCCGTGGCAGAGGGACTGAATGGATATTTAATGAACCTTTAATAAAGGAAATGAGGAGAATAAAACGTAGAATTCCTCTTCTTGGTTGAGCTGGGACATTTTCAACACCTTGTTTAAATATATTTGATAGTAAGTACGTGTCATTTGTTTGTTTTTCTTTCTAATTCAGTTTGAAAAAAAGAACTCAAAACTGAGTTTCAGTTGAAATAGGGTGTAGGCATTAAAATAATAACATCAATCTGATCTCTAAAACGTAAAAGGTTAATACCAGGATTCTGCTTCAAAATCAAATAATTTACAATAATTCATGACTAAAATGCTTTTAGCATTATCACAACATTATTAAAAGTATCATCTCTGTTTTTCCTTTTTGCTGGGAAGGGAGGTATTTATGGTCTGTTTAAAGTGGGGTTTGGGGAACTCTTGTGAATTTCATACTCTCTTATTACTCCTCCCTTAAATACATCACAGGTGTATTCGTTGGCTGGAGTCGGCTCAACTGACGCAAGTGGAATGCTGTAACAGAATAGAACAGAACATACCCAAATAAGATTTTCATTTTTGACAGGAATCATGTACTTACATGTAGTATTGACAAAGTTATAACAAAGGTCTTCAAAACACAAGAGAAATCAACAAATGAAGTGAATATTACATTCATAATGTTGAGTTTCAGTTGGAAATCAGCTTGTCGATCTAATTATTTGAGACGCCATCAATCCATCCAATTAAGGATTCCATGTAAGAATGACAAAGTGATCCCTGCCAACAAGTTTTATCTCTGAAATGAGCTCATGAATTTCAATTGGTGATTCATTGCAGATGAATAGAAATTATTGTCCAATGATTATTAATCTTATTTCATGAATCGTTCAAAAACCTTACAATTCAAAAATCCATGGAAATTATTAATTGCATTCTGATAAATAATCATGAATAAATAATCGATAAACCTTTAAACCAAAAGCAAACAACTCGAAATATGCTGTCCTGGGTATGAAATTAAATTGCATTTAATGGTGAAGTTCAAATTCTGGACAATGTAGAGTACCCCTTTCATCGCTATTACACCCTGTTTACTGACACAGAGTGGTAGTATCTGTTAGGTACCCATCTATGGATTAAATAGAAAAAATGAGTTCAAAAATGTTTTTGTCTAGCGTTTAAAATGTGACCTGCATAGCCGTTAAAACAGCTGCTTTCAAGAGCAATGATATTATAGCGTTAAAATCGAAGTTTAAGATTTGTTATCGTAGGAGGAAGAATTTTGCCTCATACGGGTCAGTCAAGTAGAAAACTCCCGTTTACTTAAATCTATTGTTAAATTTCAAAGCAAGTGTTTGTTTTTTCACTTACCATTACCAAGTTTCAGAATTCTTATCGGCAGAATTCCCTATCCAGAAAGTTATCCCTGGCCCGGTCGTAACAATATATATATATATATATGTGTGTGTGTGTGTGTGTGTGTGTGTGTGTGTGTGAGAGAGAGAGAGAGAGAGGGTAGCGTGAACAGGAATTCAACGGGGCTTGGTAACAGTTTCTCGCCTATGGGATTCTCAAACCATATATATATATATATATATATATATATATATATATATATATATATATATATATATAATCATTCACAGACATAGTGTTTCGAAGTTTACGTCTTATAAGTGTGTCTAGACGTAACAGTTACTTCTAGCAAAAACCGACTGTATTTTCTATTTTTTAACCATGATATTTATCCATCTATTTGTTTTCAGTTATAAACTTACAAACAGCAACAGATTAGTTTTCTTGGAATACAAGAAAACTAATCTTCTTTTTATGTTACCTACTGAAGTTTTAGATTCGAGTTAGTGACAGGATATTTATTTTCCTTGTTTCTTTCCTGTAGATTGTTAGTCCTAACTAAATGATAAACTATGTAATCATTTTTATCACCAACTCAAACAAAAAAATTCCCTTCTTAGTATTGTTTATGAAAATGTAAGACAAATAATTTCCCTATGATTTTTCATTTAAAATTTTAGGAGTTTCATTCTGAACAACATCTTACGATATTCGGCCAAATGAGTTCCCCAGATTAAAACAAAAAGTTAGATCTAATATACATATGTATCGGCATTCTTAACGATAAAAAATCTTCAAGTTTTTATTTAGAATATTTATTAAAGAAATGCTGGATTAATAAGATGAGAAATATTTTAATTACAAAATTATAGACCTGTTAATTAAAATTAAGTTTTGATGAGGAAAAATTTAAACATGTAAATATTTTTCTGACATTTGTTCGCGTACCGAAATGTTTAGAAAAATAATTACATGTTTATGAAATCAATACTCGAAGCAACACGCATATTAGATCAATTATAAAAAGCAATTAAGATTAATGTTTGTTTTGCAAATATGACATTAAACCTGTGTGTTTTTATATTTATATGTTGACATATATTGTTGTTTGGTTGTCATTGAAGAGTAGCAGTAATCTCCCCAAAATTATTCTCTGATTAAATCAATCATATTCCTTTTTCAATATAATTGTTGGATTCATGCCTTTATATTTTCTGTTTTAATTTCTTTGTTATGACTTTTCACACTTTCATACACTTTTATCAGGTAAGTGTGGTATCTTTAAATGTCACAAAGTGCTTATCGGATTTTTAATTTTCTCCCTTTTAATAAATGTAATTTCCTTAATTACATTAAATCTCGACATTAAACATAGATATTCTCGTAACTGTATAAGATGGCGGTGTCCTAAACTGAATAAACCCAAGTGACTTCTAGATATCGGCGAATACACCATAGACCAGAAAAAAGCTGAACAAATTTGAAACGGAAAACATTTTACAAATAAAAACAAAGACAAAAACATGATTCAAAACAAAAAAAATATCTTAATTTCCGAATAAATGATTATTATTCTCTGTATCTGTATCTATGACGAAATTCACACAGAGTCAGTTTTAACCCGCCCCACCCAACGCATTCACCATTCGCGGTGATCAACACAATTAAAGATATGAGCATCAGCCATTCACGGTTCGATTGACATTAAGGTCTGGGCCCATAATTAGCTTGGCATTTTGCTTGACCATTTTTAGCCAGGTTTTCAGTTGACCCTCTTGGCGTTTCCCCATCGAGGTGGTACTGGGTTTGATTGTCAACGGGTTGAGGACAAAGAACATGACCGAGCCAACAAAGACGTCTCGCAAGAAGAGCCTGCTGGAGGGAAGAGATTCTTCATCTTGCTCGGACAGTACTGCACAGTACTTGCCTCCATCGAACAGGAAGGGTGGGACAAAGGGCAATAAACAGTTCAAACAACCGAAGTTTTCGCAGGTCAGGACTGATGTTTATGAACTGATGTCCTCATTTTGGCTGAAATAATCACAATGTTTCGACCGTTAATTTCACACTCAGCCTTCTTCAAATACCTGTCATATTCGGTAATTTTATTTTTCAAATATTTTCCAAACCCAACTCATCGAAATTTTACTTGTTTCATATTGTCCTGAAGAAGGTTTCTGTATAAACCAAAATGTTCGTACATCGACACTATGACTAATAGTAAATTGCCATCCATTGTAACATCTCGTGTTTTTTTTTGTAGATTTCTCCACATATTGTCGGATTAATTTCCTCATTTTACTCCCCTATATAAATAATGGAATTTACTAAAAGAAAGGGTCCATATGACCTTTAGGCCCCTTTTGCGATCTCGATTCATAAGGACATTTTTTCATTTACCCCGCCAAAATCCGGTTGTTTGTTAACAGACGATTTTTAGAGTTTCTTTTTTAAATTATAAAACTAAACCCTAACCCTAAAATTTCTATCTGAACCTTTGGTTGTGTGTATGAGCAATGTACTGTACTTGTTTACAGAAAGAATTGCCCAAATATTTACGATACTCCCGATTAAAATACTACTCCCCGTCAATTCAATAAATGGTACAGTTCAAAAGACCCGAGAATAGGATCAGACAAAAAAGGCTTCTGAAGAGGTCTAAATTTCAATAGTCTACAAATAAAAGCAAAATAATTTAAAGAACTCTCAATGTTTTAATAGTTATTCAAATGATATCATCTGTTTAGGTTCATGCCTTCTTTTTGTTTGTTCAAAATGAAATCACTTGCACAATTTTGATTATTATTAAGTAAACATAAGAAAGGTTTTTAGTTATGTTAGTAGGAATGATGATGATGATCATGATCATGATCATGATCATGATGACTATTTCCAACGGATTATTGATTATATTCATACTCATTTATTCGTTTAAGTTGTGCTTCTTAAAAGTTTGAAGTGCCTGAAAGTTACTAAAAGTTTAGTAATAAATGGTCTATACTATTTCGTAATAATCATTGTTGGCTGAAGAAGAGAATAGCAACATTTCTACTAAATTATTTTATGGCAAACACGCAAGTCTCTTTCCATTATTCATGTCTGGTTGATTTTGTCTATTAATTCAGTTGATTCAGAGAAGACGAACAGACAGACAGAAAGAGAGAAAGAGAGAGATTGGGGGGGGCATAAAATCATACTATTCTAGGGGGGAGACCAATAAAATAAAATTTAACAATGCTAAGAAGAATGTAATCTCTTCCATATTTGAAGTGAAATCTTGAAGTAGATTAGAAAGAAAGAAATAACGATAAGTAGCGAACGAAAAAAAAAAGAAAGAAAGAAAGAAAGAACGGAAAAGACAGAGATGAATTTCGAAACGAAAAGTAGAATAGAAGAAATGAGCCAGAAATGTATCTATTATTTACGATTCCATATATATATATATATATATATATATATATATATATATATAATATATATATATATATATATATATGTCTTTAATTGCTACACCCACGTTTTCACTGTAGTAGCATAGAACTCGTCGATTCGAGTTCAATTCCTAGACAAAGATCTATAAATAGTAGGGCAGACTGGGCCTTTAGCCTTGGGTAGGTAACCAGTCTAGGAGAGGGATAACTCTGAATTCAAAAATCGCAAAATGTTCATTGTGTGTATGAACCCTCATACGTCGATAATCGACGGGAGAGTCCATTTTATTTTTATTTTATATATATATATATATATATATATATATATATATATATGTGGGGGGTAAAGATCGTAGACCTTATTTTTCTTTTATGTACACGAGAAAGGGTGTATTGATCCGATTAATGTGAATATTGTTCAAAAGTTCGTGGTCTGACCAATGTAAAAATATGGGAATGTTTTGATTTTTTTACATTTGTAAATAATTTCTAACTCTTTTAGACACTTTGTCATTCGCTCATTATGATGACGCCCCATACAAGATATATTCAAGGATACTAGGCGTTGTCTGGGATAGGTTCAACGCTTCGTCAATAACATGGCGGTGAACAGGTATGACATGGACATAGAAAATCTGCTACAACGCCAACAAAAATGCATCAAACAAAATGGCAATTATGTAAAAACAATTGTGTCGAAAAATATACATGTTCCAATCAAAAAAATATTTAACCATTCTATAAAATGGAATTATTTTAATTTGATATTTGTATTATTTAATCAACAGCATTAGTTAAAAAAATTATGATAAATTATTCGCTAGATATACCATATGATACGATTTTCGAAATATTTTAGTGTTATCTATTAATTATGGAGATTCGCTTCCGGTTTTTGTCTGTAACAAAAACTACGTCACTGCTTACGTCACATTGCCCAAAATCGTCAGAACATAGAATAAATCCACTCAAAATTTGAACATGCAGCATTAGACAGTCCTCATTGTTTTTTAAAACAAGTTTTAATAAATACATGACTGGTATTATATATCTATATATAGTTTGTTTTATTTTAATACATATTTAAAGTTTACATTTCAAATTGTTTTATTTTTTAATGAATTTGATGATTTTACTTACTTAGGGTACGAACTCGCTGACATTGATTTTTAACTCCCACCCCTCAGGCAATATGTTTCAAAATCTATTTTTACATCGCCCGGAGTGTGTTTTTAATTTGCCCGTTTCAATAATAACCATTCCCTATACAATGGTTGAAAAATATTAATTTCATTGCGAGTGTATGATACGTTCTTATGGTTATTGAAGTGTATGCCACACGTACATGAAATAAGTTACATAAGTTTCTCATCTTATTCGGCATTTCTCTTTCGATGAAAGTAAACTCCTACGCCTTTACCTATTATGTCTCATATTTGTACTCGTGAGGATTGAAAACCATTTTGCATTGCTATCTAATTTGTGTTGTAGCTTATTTTCTGAACAAATATCAAACTATATTTTTGGTATAAATAATGTTCAATATATGTGAAATAATAATAGAAAAATAATCAATCACTTAAAATAGGTTGACTTTAAAACTTTTTGATGGCAATTTTGAAATCCTTGGGCAAAAATCATTTTATGTATCAATTTTTAGTAGTAGGGAAGCTCTAGAACTCATTTAATACTAAAAATACAAATCCAATATGAATCCATTGTTTCTTTAAATTACAAATCCAATTTTACTACGAAATACAAATCTAATGTCATTATAAATTACAAATCCTCTTTAATATGAAGTATAAATCCAATGTTAATATAAGATATAAACCCAATGTTACAATAAAATACAAAATTTTAGTATAAAATCCAAAACAAATTTGATATAAAATCCAAAACAAATTTTAATATAAAATACAAAAAGATTAATATAAAATCCCAAACAAATTTTAAATACTGTTGTGGGATTTTAAGGGGTCAAATAAGAACAAAACGACGGGTAACAAATGTAGGAAAATGTATTAACAAAAGAGAAGACAATTACAGTACAGAGAAGAGGAATTACGTCCGACAATAGAGTTATGAGCTGACTCGCATTGGCTTACTCTACAAGCCATAATTGTCCCTGTTACTTATAGTAACCGTCGGTGCATTCCATTAGTCTATAGGGTATATCACCTATAACAAATACAAAACAAATGTTAATATAAAGTACAAAACTAATTTTAATATAAAATACAAAACAAATCTTAATATAAAATACAAAAAAAAATCATATAAAATCCAAAACAAATTTTAATATAAAATACAAAACCAATGTTACTAAAAATTACAAATCCAATTTTAATATAAATAAAAATGAAATAAGATATAAATTCAATGTTACTATAAAGTAAAATCCAATTCGTACAGTCGTATTCTGTATAAATCAATTAGTGAATAAATGTCTCCAAAAGTCAAATACCATTTTATAGCACTAATATTTATTGTATTTATTTAGATAATTTTTTTCTGGAAATTAGATAATTTGTGAAATGACCGATTGGGACGGTTGTCGAGAGAATCATGGAAATCCGTACGAAATGATGATGATGATGATGATGATGATGATGATTAAAGAAGATTTTACAAAAATACACATGCAATAAAAGAGAAAAATGTTTGCACATTTGGCTCTTATACATTGTGAGCTTTACCCCAGCTGAATAAGATACCATAAATCGAATTAGTAGAGCGGTTTATACTGGAACCTCCTGCGTACATCTAAAATAAACTTTCGTATTTGCAATTCGATGGAACAAAATATTACCCACCAGAGTAGCCTGAGTTAATAAAACTAGACTTTACAAGGAGATTTTCTATTTTCTTTTACATTCGCTCAGTACACGGGAATAAAGAATATATATATATATATATATATATATATATATATATATATATATATATATATATATATATATAAAAGAAAAACAAAACGAAACTGACTAGAACAATAGCCTTGCTAAAATATTTCTGTTTTTCCCTTGGAATGATGTTTATTCCTGATTTAAGAAATGATAAAAGTTTTCTTCCCAATATTTTCTAAAAGTACACATTTCTTTTCTCTTCGAAATGCTTTACAGAATCGTTGGCTATAAGCACTTTCATAGAAAAAAAAAACCCGATTCTTCCTTATTTAGTTGGATTACCTCTATCTAAACGTCTTCTAAACTGGGAAAAAGACACAGCAATATTTATTGACAATAAGATTGTGCTATGGAGTGTATATCATAAGATGGGATTAGGCGAGGAAGAAATTGCTTCCATAAAAAAGGAATCATTGTTTTTATTGTACAACAAATATGATTATGTTTCATGTCACACCGCAAACACACACACACACACACACCCACACCCACACACACACACACACACACAAATCCGCGCAGGTACACACTGAGCATCTGCAAAATTATTCTTTTTACTCTATATACATATATATATATATATATATATATATATATATATATATATATATATATATATATATATATACGCACAAACGCACACACACACGCACACACACACACGCATACACACACACACACATATATATATATATATATATATATATATATATATATATTTTCTGTGTTAGATTATTTTACTTATATCTCAATCTCAAAATCTATCTATGGTTTCTTGAAAACATGACCCCCGTTTCACATTTAATACGTTATATATATATATATATATATATATATATATATATATATATATGTGTGTGTGTGTGTGTGTGTGTGTGTGTGTGTGTGTGTGTTTACGTGTGTCTATATTTGCATACATTTACATCTATCTATATATATATATGCTTATATATATATGTATATATATAAATATATATATATATGATGTATGAAAATTGGCACAATGTAATAGGCAATCTTTTTTTAAGTGAAAAAATATTTTAAACATTGAATCTTGAGGACATCTCCTCATGTCAAGGGACAAGTAAAGATGAAATCTAAAGAAATATGTATAATGCGAAGAAAAAGACATTCATCAAGAATGATGCTGTTCAAAAGAAATGGAATCCACATTTATCAAAAAGAAATGCATTAAGATTTCGTGAAAATAAGGAAACGACTTTCAAACGTTTAAAAGAAACTGGGCCCAGCGGGAGACATTTTCTAAATATTCCATCAGTCAGATAGTTTGATTTTTTCAAAATAATTGACTAATGCATTGTCACCCAAAAAAAAAATTAAATAAAAAACAAATAAAAACAATAACATCAAATGAAATATCAATCAGTAGAACAAATAAAGTTTGCCCTTCAGGTGTAAATATTGCAGGTGCAACATTATTCTTTAAGCTAATCTATTTGTATTGTTACTTGATAGAATTTCACCTGCTTTAATGTTCCGTGCATTAAGTGTGCGAATTCTACAACAATATTTGGGTAATGTGTTTGTCAAAGATTTCCTAAATTCTCACGAGATAATTCAGCTTGTCACCTTCCAATGGAAACCTAGAAGCATCAACAATGGTTATGAATAATATCGCAAAAGACACTAGTTGTTCTGGCTGATCATTCACATCGGGAATGCTGAAAGAAATGTACTTAAATCAAAATACTAAACATTTTAAAGCTATAAAACGAAGTAAAAGTAAAAAATAAAACAAAATAAAAAAACAGTTAGTTTTTTAGACGATCAATAAACGCGCACGCACGCACACACATACAAATATGTGGGTGTATGTATTTGTATATGTTCGACGAACACTTATGTATACATATATACACACACACATACACATATATATATATATGTGTGTGTGTGTGGTGTGTGTGTGTGTGTGTGTGTGTGTCTTTTCCTTTCGGGGCTAGTAGGAGTCAGAGGTTTTGGTCCCGGTCCCTCGTATGGTGTGGGACAGCAGTACACAACATGATACTATGTTAGGGGATATAATAATTTGACGATACTCCCTTTCTTTCTCTCTGTGTTTCCTTTTCTCTGAAAAAGAGCCCACGAGCCTAGAAATAAATACAAATCCCCTTGTGACTTGCGTGTATCTTGTTTCTGACCCAACGGCTACTAATAACAATGACTACTACAAAAAGGGGACCTATGCGACACATATCGCCCTGTTACACACCATCAAAGAGAGACTTTTTTAAAGTGAGAAACGAATACCTCAGAAGAATAAGATGATTTCTAGAAAACAAGATCTACAGCAGAAATCTGATCAAGGGAATACACACCAGGACTGTTTCCCTTGTAAGACACTCTGGACCATTCTTAAAATAGAGGAACTTTGACAGATGGACCAAAGAACAAGGAAACTTATGACAATGCACAAGATAGATTGACTTGCTAAGAAAAGAAGGAGGAAGAGGTCTCGCCAACATTGAAAATTGTGTACATGCGATAAATCTGGCACTTGCAGAATACAATAAAAAAAAAAAAAGAAAAAAAAGATTCAAGAGTTTTATACTAAAGATTTGCTTGTTTGATACGACTTATAATTTTGTCAAATCCCAATTCAGTAATGTGATACAAAAAATCCTTTTGGATCTTACGTCTCGAACGTATCAATATAATTCTATAAAATTAGATATGTAGATTCAACTGAAGCCAAATAAATTCTCAAAGGTTGAAAAGGAAACCTGGGAATTTTATTTTGTTGTCATAAGGATTTGTCTCCATTTTCCCGCGGGATTTTGGGATGAATGTTGTCTTAATACACTCATCTACGAGAATATTGTTGATTGCCAATCCAGTCGCAACGTTGGGAAAACAATCTATCAATGTTATATTATATCTAAGCTCTTCTCCACGATAAATATAATCTTCACTTAATCTACCAATCAAGCGTTAAATCAATAATATTCGATTCGTCATTTGATTCCTAAGTCAATAATGGACTTCCTCTGTGGGATTAAGACTTTTAATGTAGGGAGATGTTACGCAAAGGAGAATTGAAAATGGGTAAATTACGATGGATAGGAATGTGAAAAAGTCATTGCGATTTTTAAGAAATGTCCTTTATACCTCAATTCAGATCACATAGAAAATTACTCATAAGGTAAAATAATTGTATAAATCCACGTATAGGGAAAGCATGGTCAGTCATATGGAAATTCCATCTCACTGACAAATTACAGCGACAATTCTTCCAAGCCGTAGTTATATCAGTACTACTCTACATGTCCACTACTTGGACCTTAATGAAACACCTAGAAAATAAGAATCTCAGAAAATAGAAATAAAAAATTTATTAAGCCCATGAATTATTATTGTAAAAATTGTAGAGACCGGAAATACTCATTTTGTGCGGCTCAAAAATGCACATCTATTCAGAGGGTCGGCAAGAGACTCTTTTGTTTTTGGAGGGCAAAAATCAAGCTCTCAGCAGAAGTTGAATTGTAGGCATTTAAAAAAAATATTTTCGTATTTTATTTTTGTTTTTATCTTATTTGTCTTATTATTTTTGAATTTTATTTTTGGTTTTATCATATTATTTTAATTTATTTTCAATTTTCAATTCATTAGTTTATTAATTACCACAGTAAAAATACTTTTTTTCTTTTTCCAGTGATGGAATTAGCACTGGAGGCGGAAGTTATGGACCCGGTAATGGAAGTATTTGGTTGGATGAAGTTCGCTGTTCAGGAAATAAATAATCTATCTAGATGGGAGCTGCACAAGACTGTTGTGGGCGATCTTAAACAAATCGTGGAAGCAACATCCTACAAGAAAGCAACTGTACGGCCACTTGCTACCTATCACACAGACCAACCGAGTGAGGTGAACAAGACATGCTGAGTACTGCTGGAGAAGCGATGACGAACTCAAAATGACGTTCTCCAATGGAAACCAGCACATAAGCACGCCAGTGGAGGCCGTCCAGCAAATACCTACACTGACCGCTGATACTGGATGCTGTGCAGAGGACTTTCCGAAAGCGATGAATGATAGTGACGGTTGGCGAGAGATTTCCATTGATATCCGTACTACTGGTGCGATATAATGATGATGGGGAGAATGGCACACTAGGCTCTCTAATCTTGCCTAGTATTCAGTCTAAAAGAAGGAAAACTACGAATCCAAACTTGTTAAACTCTGCTTAAGAAATTGACCTTTTGTCATATCTTGCTCCTGTGGAAGGTTTGGTAAATATATTTCAACAATAGTAGAAATATTTTTATATAAATAAGTAAAGTCTCCGGGGTGGCCTATTATTGTCATCGGCCGGACAGCACGGAGTCTATCCACCTTTCACTAGCGCTAGACCAGGCAGATCGCTTTTGCGTCTGTGGTAGAACGCCACAACTACCATCAGCTACCATCACCACTTTACCGCACAGATCCAATCTGAACCTCTCATGTATTGAGTTGGCGAGGACAGATATCGAACACGCAAACTTGTCATTCCAAGGGGGATGCTCTACAAACTGAGCCAAACCGGTTAATATCATGAAAACTAATCTGATGGATTTGTTAACAGGTATTGTATCGAGAAACTCATATGTGACCGAGCAGCTGGCGTTTTTCCACTTTCTTTAAGGGGGTGTTACCATGGTCAATCCATTCTGTCTGAGGCAATTCTAAGGTAAGAGCTGATTCATTTTTATTCCAATCTCCACAGACACAAATGGGCCTTTATCTAAAACCTTTTATCGGATCATGCCCTTGTAAGAGGGTGAATAGATAACATACTTTAATTGGTTATAAATGCAATTCCTACTGGTTGGTTCCTTACTCGACATGTTGAGGCGTGCTTATCATAACTGTTATCGTCATAAGAAATTGAATCGACCACTCGAGTCTAAATATTGACGGACTAAAAATGATATAGTATTTCTTAGTATTAGAAGTATTTACATAATAATACTCTGATTCTTAATCTTCCGACCGTTATCATCTTGCGACACCCTGGTTAAAGACAAGAGTTCATATAGTCCAAAATGCAATGCAAAAATGTAAATCCGGATTATTTGGTTTCGCTTATACACTAATTTCTTATTTCTTATGAGTGTTGTCAACTCGGCTAAATAATGGGCTATTCCGTTTTCATTATAAAGAAAGAAAGTAACGGAAAAGCACATGCGATACAGAAAAAAATAATGGAAAAGAAAGAAGAAAGAAAGTAGGAGAAATATAGAGAGAGGCGTGAGCGCGCGGAAGTGATAACGCTAATATATTTCTATCGAAAATAAGAGAAAAGATGAAAAGAAGGAAAGTATGAAAGAGAGTGAGAGTAAGTTAGATCAATATTATTATACTTTTTACATATTGAACTATATTGCAATATCTCTTAAGTAAACATATCACATGCTATAATAATTAAAATATCTTAGTGTGCTATATACACAGGTCCTGCAAGTATAATATTCTCATGATATAAACTGCGGTGCTTTTACTGGAATGTAATAAAATAAATATGTAATGAAACATAACTGATTCTTTGATGTCATTTTATGAAAAGATTATTAGATTTAAAATTGAACCAAGAATGAAATAAATAAAAGTGAATGTTTGATACATCAGAATTGTTTTTTCACGGCTTCTGTAGAGATTCCGTTCCTAATATTATTTTGTCTGTTAATATTCATATCAATCAATCAATCAATCAATCAAACAAGATATTAGTTGAAATCTCTTGATTGAGCTTGACTCAATAATAAGAATCCTGTAATCGTTTTTTGATTAGAAGAAAAATAACTCCATAAAAATGATTCACTGAGGAGAAGGAAGAGGAGAAAAGGAGGTTGTAGTAAAGCTGTGTATAGAGTTGTAGGTGAGAGCAAAAAGAGAAAGAGATATCAAGAAGGAGGAGAATAAAGAGTGAGAGAAAAAGAAAGACAGGTTATGAAAGGGAAGGAAGAGAAAGGATAGTAGGAGGCATATTACATATAGGGTTGGAAGTTAGAGGAAAAAGAAATAGGAATATTTTGAAGAATGAGAAGAAAGGAGTAGGAGGAGAAGTAGTAGGAGGAGAAAGGAAAGTTGAAGATAGATTATAGGGTTGGAGGTGATAGTAAAATGAGAAAGACAGGTTATGAAGGAGGAGAAAGATGAGAATGAGAAGTAGGAGGAAGACTGCATATTAGATTTGATGTTAGAGTATAAAGAGAAATGCCAGGTATGAAGAGGAGAAAGGAAATAAAGAGGTGTTACGATTTTATGGGCCATCCGTTAGGGTTCAAGCAAGAGCGCTTGTCTAGCGGAAATCCTTGGTAAAGAATCCTTTGTTTGTTCCTCAGTATTGCAAGTTCCTCGCCAATGATTGCAAATGCACGGTTCTCAGTATTAGTGCTTAAGTAGTCAACCAGCCACGCATTATGGCTGCTGATTGGCAGAGGAATAAACCATGTGACCTTGCCTAGTCTATAGATTTAGGGGTTGTATAGTAGCACACCTTATATGTAAAAATATTCCAACAAGAGGCATATTACATATAAAGTTGAAAGTGAGAGTAAAATTATTTTTATATAATAAAAGCAATTGGTAATTTTCTTGAAGCATTGTTAAGTATGTTATAATATATTAATAATTTGAAGGCCAATACAATGCGTATAAAAAATAAAAACAAAAACAAAAAGTTGTTATTTTTGTCTTATCGATTTCGAAGCATAAACTTCATCATCAGAGTTTCGTATCAGAATTGGACGTGTTTATGTTTTTCTTTGTGTGGTTATAATTTCTCTTCTTATTTCTTTTTCCTCTCCTTTTTTTTCTTCTCCTCCTTTATGAATGAAATGGGCGAATAACTATAATTTCTTTTTTTTCATATTTTTGAATGTTTGTTGATAACAAATGTATCCAATATTGTCTGTTTGTCATCCGGTCAATGTTCCAAGATTGTTGTCATGTCAAATTCAAAATAAAAACCGTCAATAGAAAAAATTATATACTTACCTTTTGTTTTGTTTTGTTTTTTGCTTTCTTTTTTTTTCCTTTCTTTTTTTTAGTGTTTTTTTGTCCTTTGTTCTCTAATTTAATTTTTTTTCAGTAAATAAGTAAATAAAAGATTATCTTAAATTATATAATAATATTATAAGAAATAATAATCTTATTAGTGGGTGATATTCGGTAGTACATACTGGGTTCGTAAACATTAGATATGCAATCAGTCGAGAAGAAGAAAAACACCGAATACAAACCAACTTTACTCCGCTCAAAAATTGATCTTGTGCACATCCTGTCCATGGCGAGAGGTTGGATAAATATATAGTCGATATCTGTTAGTGAGTCTCAGTTGTAATGAAAATATGTTATTATAATTTAAAGAAGGAAAATTAATTTTTTTTTGTATAATCCTCTGTGAAATATCACATGAATCTAATATAAACCAGTGGGTCATAATGGGTCATATGGTATCGACAACAAAGACAAGGCAGATAACAAGTTGGAAGAAACGATTGTTTTAGACCAGCAATAATAAAGCGAAAAATTCAAGAAATTACGTGTTATTAATAGTGGAAAGTAACTAGGTCACCTGTTGATTTCTGATTGGTCAGCACAACAGTACATGTGGATTTCTGATTGATTAGAAAAAGGCAAAGAAGAGAGTGAGAGAATTACAAAGATCAGTCTGGACAAAACTGTGACAGGGAACAGATGCAAGATGTGTGTCTGTTCACCAAGGCCTTTTTACTGGGGAATAAAATAAATCCAGAGAAAAAAAAAACAAGAACGTCTTGTGTTTTTATTTAAAAAAAACTATGAACGGCACAGGACCAGATATCCTCAAGTAAATCCCAAATTGTTCCAGACTCAAATAGGGAGAATGCCATCCAGTCCAATAACCAGATAAAGTTCAGGTTCTTCTTGTGCAATCCTGTAAAATATCGCATAAAACCCGCTATAAATCCGTATTTCTTTGGTCATCGACAACAGAGAAAAATCACATAACCAATTTAAGGAAGCCATTTTTATTTGAACATCGAAAATTGTTACCAGATCATTTTTTAAATAAGTATTTGCACTTTACAAAAGTAAGGAGGTCATTTTGCTAAATGAAAACCATCCACTTCCATCAACACTAAATTTATTTTGTATCAATTAAACATTAAAACCACACAGCATCGTCATCATCATTCACAAGTGAAGAGAACAGTGGGGACCGATTACCTTTAAAGGGCGTATTTTATTTGGAAATTTGAATATCCATTTTACGTGCATCATAAACAATCCCCTGACTATTAAGTTTCTCCATATCTTTGGGGGTGTATTTATTGTTATGGCTTTGAGCAGTTTTAGACGCATTTAAGGGTGTTTTTTTCCTTTACGGTTTTCAGACATTTTCCGACGTTCGTATTTTCCCTATCTTACCCCAAGGATAATATTAAGATAAGAAAGCGTATCTTTATGGTTTGTTTGTTTTTTTGGTCTTGTCCATTAATGTGTAAAAAGCAAGGTCACTATTGGTTACTCCAAATCGAAGCCGAGTAAAACTGGTGCCGTTGACCATTGGCATCGAAAGTAATATATGTTTTGTTGGATTGTTTTATTCTAACTTGGAGATGAATACTTTTTAAGTCAAAAGTTGAAAAATACTTGACAAGATTTTTAACCAAATAATCAATTTTCAGCAACGGGTATGGATCATATTCTTGTCAATTATGTTATTTGATGACAACACTTAAAAACCCCAACCCCTTTTTATCATATGTGTGCTAAAAGGCGGTGACTGAGGGTCTACATGTCCTGGGAATGACGTTAAACTCTATCTGATGGTGAGGTTCCAGTTCTGGAGGTTTGGGGAATATGGAGCACCCCTTCATTACCATTGCTCCCTGGTCTACTCTGACCCGGAGTGGTAGTATCTGTTAGGGTCCCATCTATGGGTTAAATAGAAAAACATGAGTTTATAAACAAAATTGTATTTTGTATTATCAATTAAGAATTGATTTATTTCAAAACTTTATCGGCATTAAATAACCAACTGAGGTTGATATGCCGTAAAACAAAACAAAACCAAAACACTTAAAACAATAATTACTATAACGTTTCTAACATTATTTTGTCGATGATATCCCCCGACAAATTAAATAAGCTTCCCTGAAATATATATTTACCAAACTCTCCGGAAGCGAAGTTTAACAAGTTTGAATTAGGAGTTTTCCTTCTAGTAGTCTGGTTTCCATTCAAAGTTTAAAGAGCCTGGTCTACCTCACTATTCATCCATAGCTGGAGGGAGAATAGTTGGATGTATAACTTATCCGACAGTAGTATGTAAAATACAAACTGCCTCGTCCGATATTTGAAGTTTGTTCACATAGTCCATTTCCTATAACGATAACATTACACCATGCGACTATATATTTAATATATCCAAAAGGGGAAAACGCTTGGCTAAAAAAAGAGTGTGTATTTCATTCTATGAGTTCACGTTAGGGAGGACATGAATGATAACCAAATGTGATCTAATCTTCTATTATTATAGTACAACTAAGTGAACCAATGATTGTTTCCTGAAGGCTTTTTCTATTTAGATTAATGACAAAAAATACATGCCAAAATATTCCTTAGTTCTGAAATTGACTTATTTTTTAAAAATAAATTCCATTTTAATGGGTTTAACTTAGTCATAATTTGTAATTAAGTCAAAAACTGACCCGTCTTTTACTGCACATTCTGTCTGTATATATCTTGATTAAATACTGCTTATATATGTTAGTTTCTCTGTAAGCGTAAAGAGAGAAATTGGAGAATGCTTGATGGAAATTGAACTTCGCACTTTATTTGTATATTAATTTCCAACAGAAGCTAGAAGCTAGGAGATGGCTTCTATATAACATACAAATATACAATGAAGTTCATTTCCCCTCTTGCACTCTCCAATCGCTCTCTCTCTCTCTCTCTCTCTCTCTCTCTCTCTCTCTCTCTCTCTCTCTCTCTCTCTCTCTCTCTCTCTCTTCCATCTCACAGAGAAACTAACATATATAAAGTATGTAAACAAGATATAGGGAGAAAGTGACAGGCAGAATGTGAGTAAGCGACGGTTCTGTTTTTGACATAACTGCCAATCTTATAAAAATTTTTCATGTTTTGTTTTAAAATTCTCCGGTGGTATCTATTTTAAAAATGTAATTCGCTTTACAAACTTCCTTTTTCCTGGTCACAGTTATCTATTGAGAGCTCAATGGGTGATCCATTGGGTCACATTTTTTTCTAATAATCTTATAATGATATCGAGTTGTATTGTGTGGATAGAAAGAACATGAGATCAGGTGAACAGTCTTAGTGTACAAGGGAAATGTCGTTGAGTTTTAAAGTTTATTCTGCGAAAAGAAGAGAATGAAACAAGATTTTATTTAGTGTTCAAGCATCAATGTGTCTATTGTTTTAAAAAGAACAACGACTTGTCGAATGTGAGAGGAAATCACAATCAACAAATCAATATTCTGTCACACTAAAAATGCATTTACAAATGTTTTCACGTAAGGAGCGCATTCTTAGACAACGCTTAGTGGTTATAACGTTGTACAGTAAAACACAATAAATAAAATTGCTCCTTATTATTTAATG
>CM042137.1:152002385-152048800 GCA_023376005.1 Doryteuthis pealeii
CGAATTAAACACCAAAAATTGAAGCGGTCTATTAGAAAGGGTAATTTTCAGCCCAGCAACATTCAAAGTAGAGAAGTTCCAACATGTTGTTTATGTGGAAGAGTATGTCCCTCCAGGACTGGCCTGGTGAGTCATCTGAGAAAACACAAGGATAGAATGTCAAATGCTACTGGCACCTAACTATGATGATAAAGAAGAAAAAAAACAGGGAATGGTCTTACACAAATACGAGTTGACAGCCATTATTATATATATATATATATATGTATATATATATATATATATATACATATCAGCCATTGTCCATTGCTTTGTAATGCATAAAACATATGCTAGGTCAGAATTATCCTGAAGATCCTTTTAATGGAACCTGGGTAGTTAACTTCCGTCGCTGATTCAGTCTCCTAAACTGGCTCTACAAGATACTGTGTGTTTTCCTGAATAAATCTTGGAAGCATTACCCAACAAAAAAACCCTGCTGTATGGCCACTTACCTATCACACAGACGAACAACAACTGCTGGACACTGCTTGATAAGCTAGGAAAAACTCACACACTACAAATGGACACACCAGTGTATGCCAATACGTAAAAACTTACATCAATCAGTTCTGTGTGGATTCTGGACGCTATGCAGAGAACCTCCCTGGGGCGATGACGGATAAGGATGGTTGACGCGTGTGAGTTATGGATATCCGAACTGTCACCGAGATCTGATGATGATTGTCTCACCGTTGTATCCAATTGTCAGATAAGATCAAGGTTCGAAAGTGGAAACTTGCATATGACGTAGATCACTAAGAGTAAAGAATCGACTCACATTAGATACTCAATTTTTCTGCACTTGAGCCAGACCAATTTATTTCTTCATAATAGCTTTTTCAATAATTTCAAAATTTATACAAATTTTTCTACCCCATATCGCTAGCGCTAGACCATGAAGATAGTTTTGTTGAGATGGAGCGCCACATATACTGTCAGCTTCCCACTTTACTACAGGGATCAAATTGCGCTGAATTAGTGAGGATCGATATCGAACCCGGAATCTTGCGATTCTTAGGCGGATGCTTTACCGACTGAGCTAAACCGGCCCCTTAGGTATGACTGTATATAATTTAGCTGACGAAGTAAATTGATACTTTTTTACCAGTGTCACACCCAGGATTTGATAAGTTGGTTATGAAAACAAATAATCAGCAACTCCACGCTTGGATGATTGGTAAATTACAATCTTACATAAAACTCAATTTAATCTTGAACACGATTTAGCTATATTTACACAAGTATCAATTATATAAAACTAGAAGTGACTACGCGGTGTCGACTGAGTAGAGGTGGGGGGCCACAAAAATTTTAATTAATTTATTTACTTTTGAGATTAACAAATGCTGGACATTTCTAAGTAGAATTTAAATGCTATTTCTATGTGTTGTGGGGTTTTAAGGGTCAAAATTAAGACAAAGGACTGGTAACAATGGATACAAATGTATTGAACAAAAATGAATAGAAATTACAGCAAAGAAAATGGAGATTGCGTCCGACCATACAGTTACAAGCTGACTCGCATTACTTCGTGTCAAGCCACAATTGTTTCTATTACTTATAGTAGTCGTCGGTGCATTCCATTCATGTCCATAGGTTATATCACCTATAACACTATGTATATCTTAATTTTAAATATATTTCAATATAAATCAAATCTTCCTAATTTTGGCACGAAAAGCAAGAACTGATGCGTACATATATTTATTTTGTCATTAATTATCTCATTTTTATAGTTTCATCTGTATTTCCATACACATCAACTGCCCTTTATATATGTATAGATTTAAATTATTATACTCCAAATAATAAAAATCCTAGTTAAGTTTACCGTGAAATATGAAGCAAGGTTGGGTGTCAGAGTGAAATTCATATGGAAATACCTATGGAAAGATAAAGACAAGTGTATATCTGTTTGCAAATGTTTGTGTGTCAGCCTAAATCAACAATCAATATATTGATTCTTGTTACATACCCTAAAGACAGTCAGAGTATTAATACTAATGTCCATTTCCTAAAGAGCACCGGAACTGAAGCTTGGATAAAAGAAAAAGCTTGTTTGGTCAGATAAATTCCGTTGGGTTCTTAATAAAGGAGAATTGCAATTTACACGTTAGTCGTGAACATCGGTGAAACGATAGCGGTAGGATTTCCAGTCGAAAAAAGCACAAGTTGGGAGTTTATCTTATCCTTTCGGAATCGTTATGCCGGAAACACTGGGTCCTATTATCCAAACGAAAACTGCAATATAATTCAAAGAGAAAATACAGCCCTTTATTTTCCCAAGATGACAGGTTTCAGCAGAACAATGTTATTCATATTCACCAACCCACAAGGTCAGGTTATGTAGCGGAGTTTAAATCAAGAGTTTTCCTTCTCCTAGACTGGTTAGATAACCAATTCAAGGGTATTAGCGTTATGTAAAATGCAAATAGCTACGTCCAGAATTGAACCCAGTTAACAGTTTCCATTTCCTACGATAATAATCATTACACCACGCGCCTCCAACATAAGCTATAGGTTGTTGGTTTCAAGAACCTTTCAGTGTTTCCCTGGTCAACAAACTCTCTAGATCCTAATCTCATTGACCACTTTCAAAGTGTATTGGATTATCGGGCTCTCCCTGTAAAATGCCCATGATATGCAGTTAACATACTCCCAACAGATTGAGGGGGAACCTTTAGATGTTTCGCATAATCTATGCCCGATCAGGTAACTGCTATATTTCAGGCACATGGAGGACCAACACTTTTTTCAGGTGGTATTCATACTTTTCTCTCAGTAGTATGTATAAAATCGGTGGAATAGAAATAACTTGATTGAATAAGGTTCAATCAAAGTTCCACGCAATGTCTCTGTTTATTTGCTGGAAGGCCGTTTAAATCTCTAAACTATTTTCGCAGACATTTAATACTTTCGGCGTAAATACACACCACACAAAACAAATCCCTAGAGGAGCTTAACGTAATCCACGGTGGCTTAAATTAATTCTGGACCACTGATTTACATGGTCTCTCTCTCTCTCTCTCTCTCTCTATCTCTCCTCTCTCTCTCTCTCTCTCTCTCTATATATATATATATATATATATATATATATATATATATATTAATGATAATAATAATACACCTAGTGTATATGGAGGGCATGAAAATATTTGCCAAAAATGGAAAAGAACTCAAATCCCTTATATAATCTATAATAACATCCAGCCCGGAAAATAGGAATGGAATTTGGAATAAGAAAATGTACGATACTCATAACGAAAAAGGCGAAAATGAAAACAACGGAAGAAATAGAACCTGAGAATATTGGAGCGTCAAAAAGAAATTTGCAAAAGAAAAAACAAAACAGAATGTAAAAAGGTTTCTCTGAAGAACAAGAAAAATTCTTTAAACCAAACTTTGCTGAAGAAATCACATCAAAGGAATCAACGGACAAGTCCTCATATGAGATATTCTGGACCATTCTTAAGGTGGAAAAGAAAATAATTCAGACAAATAAGCCAAAGGACAAGGAAACTAATGACTATGCACAAAACCTTTCACACGAGATAGGACATAGACAATCTCTATGTGTCAAAAAAAAGAAGGTGGAAGAGAACCCACCAGAATTGACGAACGCGTAGATGTAACGAATCAAAAACTTAAGGATTACTCAAAACAAAGAAATACTAATTACAGCAGCCAATAACGGCAATCGCGACGTATGGACAAACAATAAACAAAATTTGGAAGAAAACTATTTTTCAAGCAACAAACTGAAATCTGTACTCGTGGAAATCCTATGGTTATGTATGTATTAAAGCTATTTGTTAAAGAAAATTGTACACGAAATGACCAAGATATGCGTAAGAAGGGGGAAACCTTTAGAGAGAAACTGTATCTCTTTTTAACGTCCTGAGTTTGACGTTAAACTCTATCTAGTGGTGAAGTTCCAATTCTGAAACATTGGGGAATTTTAAGAATTTTTGGTTGTCACTATTCCCCGACCCAGAGGGAGCACCTGTTAGGGGGGTCCTATCTATGGGTTAAACAGATGTAAAAAATTAAAAAAAGAGTATTAAAAATGTTAGAAAATTGAGTTTGTAAAAATAAATTGAATACCCAACAAGAATGAATAAAAAATATCTTCGGCATAAAATAACCCAACAAGGGTTGACATGCCCGTAAAATCCAATCAACCAATGAATCTCTTTTAATAACAGCAGAAAATAAAGACATATCATATCAAAGTGCAAACTGATAATACACAAAAGATTAGAAAGTGTAGATTATGCGGAGACAGAGATAACATTTTAATGAAATAATAGATGTAGCAAACTGACCTTTTGAATTGTGAAATAGATTAAAATTTGACTATAACACAAATGCTAGATGCACAATACAGAATCTGCCCTGGAAATTTAGACTCACAAAATGAGACGCATAGCAATCTGTGAGCAGATACGTTCTCAAAACTTTCTCAAAATGTGAAACATCCACTACCCCTGATGATAATTGTGTAATTGAAACATGGATACTCTTCAGTGATTATTTTGGAAGCGCGTGGTGTAATGATTAAAGTCATAGGAAATGAACTCGTCGCCCCGAGTTCGATTCCTGAATGTGGTAATTGCATTTCACTTAGCGCTAATACCATTGGGAAAGGTATGAATTCTACTCTCTCTCCAGCTATGGATAAATAGTAGGGCAAACAGGGCTCTTTAATCTTGGTTAGGCAATCGGTCTAGGAGAAGGAAAACTCTGAATTCAAACCTGTTAAATACCGCTTAAGAAATTGACCTTGTGTCACATCCTGCTCGTGCGGAGGGGTTGGCAAATATATATTTTATTAAATATCCACATGAGGAAGTTTGAGGAACACACCAAAGGAATGGTATTAAGTCAACAAGTGACAGAACAACCGGACAAATGCGTTGTTATATCTTTTGTTCTCGTAACAATGCAGTCGGAGAATCTTTTTTTAAAGCGTGACAGAAAATAAAGCCACCTGCAAAAGTCGAGGCAAATAATGATGAAAAAAATGTTTTATTGATGATAGAAAATGAAAATAAAGCAATCTCATGCGATTGAAAATAAACAATAAACAAATAAGAAGAATCTTATTATAATTCATTAAATGCCCTTTAAATCTTATCCCTAAGGTTCGGCTATTTTTGTCCCAATTTTCAAGAAGCCCTCTTAAATTATTAGATTTACGCCTAAAAAGGTTTTTAACTGTATCGGCTAATATTGGGTTTTCGATAGTATCGGATTCTCACCCTTTTTGTTATACTCTCATCTAAAAGAGTTTATGTATTAAAGCTATTTGTAATCATTCCGAAAGACATATGATTCATTTCCTAAATGCACACACACACAGAGTCTCTCTCTGTCTCTCTCTGTCTCTCTCTCTCTCTCTCTCTCTCTCTCTCTCTCTCTCTCTCTCTCTCGCTCGCTCGCTCTGAGGGGTAATACATGTTAGGGTCCCATCTATGGGTTAAATATGAGTTCATAAAATATGTGTTTAAAAGATTGTTTTAATAAAAGAAATGAGTACCCATTAAAAATGAATAAAACAAAACGTCTTCGGTATAAAATGACCCAACGGGTTGACATGCCGTAAAATCCAACCAATCAACCAACTCTCTGTCTCTGTCTCTCTGTCTCTGTCTCTGTCTGTCTGTCTGTCTCTGTCTCTCTCTCTCTCACGCACACACATACACACACACACACACACACACACTCACTCACTCACTCACTCACTCACTCTAATTAAGTCAGGTATGAAGCAGTGATGGGATCTCATTGGTAAAGAAAAGACAACTTCAGATATGATGTACCTTTCAGCCAATGAACCTTTCAGCCGATGAAGCTTTTAGACCCCCTCGTATAATAATAGGTTATCTTATTCTACACTGGTAGGAATATTCTACACTGGTAGGGATAGGATCAAATATTGGATTGAAGTGTAGTATCTGTACTTGTGGAAATCCTCTGGTTATTTCAAGCCAATAAGACATAAAAGAATGATCAGATGAAAATGGTTATTGTTTCAAACACTATAGTATTTAATAATTATTAACAAATGAATAAAAAATTAGAAAATAATTTATGCATTAATATATACGTAATCTTTCAAATTCTTTGTCATATTTGGTTAGATTATCCTCATTGGGATCGAGTTTTTTTTTTTTTTTTTGGTTGGGGGGGGTGTCCTAGAGCTTTTATCTCAATCTACACACGATGCTTGTAATGAATAAAATAGTCAGTTTGTTTCACTGAAGGATTATTCATCCGTGTATTTTTTTCCTGTACTCACAAACCCTTGTGTTTTTTGATGACATGATCATCAAAATGAATGGTGATAGGACAGCCGACAGAGAAATGAGTTCACGCTTCTTCCTATTCAGTAGTGAACACGTGTGATAGGCATGTATTCTATTTAGTTTACCTGGTACGAGATTACAGGAACGGAGAATACAGAATCAATCTCAGTTTAGTAGGGAACTAATCAGAGGGAAAATTATTATATGAAAGAAGGAAAAGAAGGAAAAAAAAGAGTGAAAGAGACTTAAATCAAGATTAATTTTTTTTACATATTGAACTATTGCAATAGCTCTTACGTAAATATATCAAACGTTTTAATAATCAAATTCTCATAATGTTGTATATCCACAGGTCCTGCTAGTACAATAATACATGTTCTTAATATGTTTATCATAGATTTACGATAGTTCCTTTATCGGACAATATCTAATGGAAGAATAAATTAGTATCACTTGGTATACTTTTGACGTTTCGAAGTTAGTTTCTCTTGCTGGCTATCAAGTATATATATATAAAAAATTTAATGAAAACATAAATTCGTCATTGCGTGTTTAAAACGCTTTTATATCCAGATGAATTAGCCTATATATATATATATATATATATATATATATATATATATATATATATATGTGTGTGTGTGTGTGTGTGTGTGTGTGTGTGTGAGTGTACGATTAAAATCGAATGGTTTAAATTACAAATCGTGTATATATATATATATATATATATATATTGGTTTGTTGGTTGGTTTTGAAGGCTGTCACAATGCAAGTGTAAAGAAAAAGAAGATAGCTATGATGTTGTTTGTTAACCTGTCACTTTATTCTTAATATTTCGGGATGAAAAATCCCATCATCAGAAGAATACTCGAACTGAAGTGGTGCTAGCAGTTGCTCAACTTGTTCTGTCTGAGTCTTCCAAATTCTCTGTGTATGTGTGGTTGGGGGTGCTTGTTTATGTGTGTGTGTGTGTGTGTGTGTGTGTGTGTGCGTGCGTGCTTATGTCTGTGTGTCTGATCATTTCTTTTTATTTTATTTTAATTATTATTCCAGATTTGATTTGCCTCTAAGTAAGGTTTCTTTTTTTTGTTTATTAATAGGACCATCTGATCTCTTTTTTATTGATATGTGTCTGAGATTAACATTCCAGATATTGCTTGATTGTTTATGGGTTCAGGTGTGTAAGTTTATCGTCTATCAGGTGGCTTGTTATTCTGTTGTGTGTGGTGTATTTGCTAAGTCCAATATATATATATATATATATATATATATATATATATATATATATATATTAGCAAATACACACACATATGTACTTGCTAATTTTTGCGCAAATATTAGTGTGTATGTTTGTGAGTGTGTAAAAGTGTCTGTGCAAACATTATCAAGTTTTCTTATCACCAAAGTAAATATTCAAATGGCTTTTATTTGCACACGAGGCCATCTTGCAAGAGAAATAAGCAATATCGTAGGACAATTTAACTTGTCTATAACACTAAACAAAAGATTTGCTAAAACGATTTATATTGTCCTTATTGTGTTTATCCTATTTCACACGTGATTTTTCACCACTTTTTTCAGAGACGAAGAATTGACAATTTATTTGTTTTTTTATTTAAGTATTAATTACTTAAATAAAAAATGTAGGCAGAATGTATTTGGTTTACCATTTTTTTCAACATTTTAAAATAACCCGCTGTCTTTTCTCACTTTAAAACAATAAACTCGATTTCACACTGTTGTCCTGGTTATTTTATAGTAATAAAACAATAGAAACTAACAGTGCTACGATGAAATTTTAATGATCTCGGGTCAAATTTGTTAATAAGAAGAGAAAAAAATATTAAGCTTTCAAAAGAGTTCAATATCTTCTTTTTTTTTTTTTTGAATTTATAGAATTCTTGCGTCGCATCTTTTGATGACTGAATAGTTTTCATAATTTGACGTCTACCAGGATGTGTCATCAGTTAAAGATATTATTCATAAACCACAGATGTTTATGACACTTTTCAAAGTTACAAAGTCGCAACTATATATATATATATATATATATATATATATAATAAGTAATCCACAGACACGTGTTTCGAAGTATCACTTCTCATCAGTGTGCTTATACATTAACAGCTACCCCTGGCCGGGTTTGAGACCCGAATGAACTTTCGTTCGCCAATCCTCTTACCCGTGCGGCCAAAGGCAGCTGTCAAATATAGGAGAATATTTAATCGCTCCATTTCTAAGCGGACATGAATTCACTAGAGGCCTCAAACATTTGTAAACAAAGCGAGGTTTAGCTACACGCCAGAACGGTGAATCTACAATTAAATCCCTATTTAAAGTACTCGACCAAGGTGGGAGTATATATATAATAAATAAGTAATCCACAGACAAATGTTTCGAAGTATCACTTCTCATCAGTGTGGTTATACATTAACAGCTACCCCTGGCCGGGTTTGAGACCCGAATGAACTTACTCGTGCGGATATATAATATATATATATATATATATATATATATATATATATATATAATATATATAATTGCAATGGGATGGTTATACTTATTTCTAAACTTGTCGTCATATCAGAAAATTTGGATTTCGATTAAATGAAATTTTACTACGAAACATGTGTAATGACCTTATGACAGCGGTTCTTCACCTTTTCAATCCACAGGGTAGAATACAACCTCACAAAGTAGGAAAATGATTCGGACCAGTTACCTGCTTTTGATTTTCTTGTCCGAAGACAAATTAAATCTAAAATATAATTCTATTTGTTCATTCGCACGTTTTTCTCATTCACATACCCTTCCCAAAGCCAATTGGGATATTCTTTCATTCTGCCTTATATTCTTCTTCATCAATGTTGTCTCTTCAGATAAAAAACTGTACGTGCTTACAATTCTTTTGGATATTGAAATTCAAGCGAAAAACGTAATTACTCGACAGGTTTTTTTTCGGAACTTTTAGCCTAATCCATGGCTTCCCAAGAAAGACATTTAGACAGTTAAAGATATATATAAACAATAATAATATTAAACAATATATAAAGGATTTGTTCTTTAAATCTAAATTAAAAGAAAATAAAGATTGAAATATGTCTCTCTCTCTCTCTCTCTCTCTCTCTCTATATATATATATATATATATATATATATATATATATATATATATATATATATGGTAGAGATATAAAAAACACAGGAACAAAACTCAGACAAACGTATGTAGGAGATATATTTCGCTAAGCATTAAGCTCAGCATCATCAGTCGTTTATTGATTATTAAGGCAACATACAAGTCAATATATATAATCATTAAACGACTGATGATACTGAGCTTAATGCTTAGCGAAAGATATCTCATATATACGTTTGTCTGAGTTTTGTTCCTGTGTTCCTCATATCTCTACCACATTCTGACGGATTTACTCCAATCCTCCTTCTTCATATATATATATATATATATATATATATATATATATATATATATATATATAAAGAAAGAAATATACAAGAAATATACAATGTAGGAAAAATATTTAAAAAAGACCAAAACACCCTTACTGTCTGAAATTAATCGTCAGTATCGTGATGAATGGCCGAAAGAAAAAACACCGAATGAGTTTCAAAGTTAAACATAGAAAACGTGCTCGATACACTAAGGAGCATATTCTGTCCTCTCTCTCTCTCTCTCTCTCTCTCTCTCTCTCTCTCTCTCTCTCTCTCTCTCTCTCTCTCTCTCTCTCTCCCTGCCCCATCCGGGGGTCCAATGTGCTTCGACCACTGGACCGTAAAGTACAAATAATAGCGTCGATCTCAGGTTTACCCCAGGCAATACCTGTCCCCTTTGGGGGCGTGGTTGGGTTTATTGCCCAGCGCCTGAGGCGCGCCCCTTGTGGGAGAATGCCGACGGGATCGACGCAATTTTTGTTCTTTCCCGCCCATGACCTTCGGCTTGTGGGTGAGCCCACGTTAAAACGAGGCCTTGTGCCCAGTCGATACAAGTGGGGTATAAGACAAATACCCTATCTATCTATCTATCTATCTATCCCTATCTATCTTTATCTCTCTATTTCCAACAAATCCAACAGGAGTATGGATCGTATGTGTTTTTGAGAATATTCTTGTAAATGAACGTTGGTAGTTACATTGATTGGTTTCTTTATGGGTTATTTAATTCCAATGTCACCCTTGTAGAAGAACGAATGTGGTACTATTTAACCCATAGCAGATAGGATGGGTGGGTTCGTACCTTTCCCAAGAGTATTAGCTCAAAAGGGAATGTAATAGCGTGACTAGCGTTCGAACTCACTACGATGTCGCAGTCCAGCACATTAGCCACTACGTCCCCTACATTGATCGGTCTGGGCTACACAATACCCAATGAAACAGGCGCGCACACACACACACAGGCTATACATACATGTATGCAGACACACACACACTGAGTTATACCTACATATATGTACACACACCAACACACACTGGGCTATACATACATATATGCACACACACACACACTGAGTTACACATACATACATATATGCACACACACGCACTGGACTATGCATACATATCCACACACACATATACACTGGGCTATACATACATATAGTCACACACACACACACACACGCTGGCTATACATGCATATATGCACATACACTGGGCTATACATACATATGTACACAAGACACTGGGTTATACATACATATATGCTCACACACACACACACATAAACTGGGCTATACACACGTATATGCACACACACAGAGGGCTATACCTACCTATATGCATACACATACACATACACACATACTGGGCTTTACATACATTTATATATGTACACACACACTGTGCCATGCATACATACATACATACATATATATATTTATATATATATATATATTTACCAACCCGTCCGCATGAGCAGGATGTGACACAGGTCCATTTTAGCGGAGTTCAACAGGTTTTGAATTCAGGGTTTTCCTTCTCCTAGACCGGTTGCCTAACCAAGGTTAAAGAGCCCAGTCTACCCTACTATTTATCCATAGCTGGAGGGAGAGTAGGATTCATATCTTTCCCAGGGGTATTAGTGCTAAGTGAATGCAATTACCAAGTCCAGGATTTGAACTCGGGGTGACGAGTCCATTTCCATGACTTTAAAACATTACACCACTTGCTTCCTGCACACAACCACACACACACACACACACAACACACACACACACGCACACACACACACACAGAGGCAACGAAAATTGCCAAATAACGAAGGGTTGTTTGGGGACTTTTTTCTTGTTAAATGGACTTATCGTCTGGAGTTTGTCTTTTTTGTTGATTGGAAAAAAAAATGATTTTGAATTTTTTATCCCCATGAAATTTTTATGGGCTCTGCAAGTATTTCAATATTCCAAGAAGTATTCCAACTAATAATTCCCATCTTTTATTCTATTTTTATCTCAATATTTTAAGATTTTCTCAGACGAATGTTAAATGCATTAGTTTCCTGTTAGTCTTCCATGAATCAAATATTTTTGCAATTGACTTTTCAAGATTAGATTTTATGTTCTATCAATGATTTTTATTATTCGTGTCTGTCCTTTAAGCACGCTAACATTTTCGATAGTAAAAAACTTTTGGCTGCAATAAAAATGTGTCTGAAAGTATGGAGTGAACCAGCTTTCCGTATCGTTGACGCCACTGATCCTCAGGAGAAATCATTTACATGCCATGGATATATATATTTCCCCAGGCAGGATTGATGAATGTGTTGTGACCTTGAAATCATGAAATCATGTTTCATATAACACGTTCTCTGTGCAATTGGTGCGTAATCTATCATTCGTATAAATTCGAAACGGGCGGGCTGGGTGGTGTGGAGTTATAGCGGTTCTTATAAACTGTTTATGATATTAAGGGCCGATATCACACAGGGGGATGGATATGTGATGAGCTATAAAATGAGATTATAATCACTGATATGCCTCAACAGTGGGCACATAGTCAGCCTTGTATACGTCCTACACAAATAAATATAATATTAATACTCGTGTTCTTTAATGTACGACAGTTATCATATTGTAACGCCCACTGGTTACTCACACACACAGAGCCGTCCAAATCGTTGTCAGTCATAAAAACAGGCGACATTGGAACATATTCTGTCACGTTTTCAAACCCGCTAACATCAAACAACAAGATGAAATGCAAAAATGTAAATTCTGTTTGTCTGGTGTCGCTCATCCGCATAATTCTTATTTCTTATGAGTGTCGTCACCTCAGCAATGGACCATTCTCTTTTTATCATCAAGAAAGGAAGGAAAGAAAGGGACATGCTACACAGAAAAATATAATAAGAAGAAAGAAAGAAAGAAAGAATAGGAGATATATAAGAGAGGGGGTGAGCGCAGGGAAGTGATAATGCTAATCTGTTCAATCGAACATAATGAAAAGATGAAAAGAACAAAATAAAGAAAAGTATGTGAGATAATTAAATCAAGATTTATTATACATTTTACATATTAAACTATTTTTCAATAGTTTTAGTCTACATATCAAACGTTGTAAATAATCTAATTATCATATTTGGTATATAAACTTATTAGATATAAACTTATTAATATAGATATATGATAGATATGATTGATTGATGATTTTAGCGGCATGTAACTCGTGTAGGCTATGTATGCTAAATTCTTGGAAATAACGTTTATTGTTTGTTCATGTTACATTTTTGTGTAGTTGTTTCTTAAGATTTTTGGGTGCACTTGGCAACTACGAATTATGTTTAAACAGATCTATTTTGAACAATAGTTGGGACACTTATAGGTACTAACACTCAGGGTCAGAGCCTACCTAAGTATAATAGTTATAAAAGTCTATTCTACACTCCCCAGAGCTGGGGTCCCATCATCAGATTCAGTTTTGCGTAGATAGATAGATATGAGAAGAAAAAGTCTAAGTGAATCCGACAGTTTATAATATTGTAAAAAAAAATTGAAAAAACACAAGTTTATTAACGAATGATGTTTATTTCGCCTATGTTGCAGTTTTTCGGTCTGTTTCGGTCTACCTTCATCAGTGCTTTCGTTGGTTTGAGGAAAAATAGATTATTACTAAAAATAAAAAGTCTGCGAGCCTCTGTTTTTGGTGTGTTAGGCTTCTTTTTTGTCGATTTTGAAAAATAGATAGATATTCATGGCTGAAATTAGCTTTAAAGTTTTGAAATTCATTTTGTTTTGCTTTCGCTTTTTTCTTTTTGTTTTTGTTTTTTATTTTCTTTTATTATTTCGCCTGTGATCAGTCTTTCTTCGCGTCCACGCCGTCCTGATATATTCATGAAATACTGGACCGGATTTCATGCGTGATTTAATGAAAACTCAATTTTGGTCAAAATAATGCAACCCAGTTTTTACGAACAATTAATTTTATGTGCATTTAATGCAATTTTTAATGAAGTCAATAATTCTATTTTCAGTCCATCTAATATGCACAATTAAACGTCGATTTTTAACCATTTTCTTCAGAACGAAACGAGCTGAATTTTAAAATAAACCCAAAAGCCAAGACTGATAAGCCTTTAATCTCTTTTTTATCGGATTCCCTGTAAATGTTTAATCATTTACAAACAAATAGTTTCATTTTTACGCAGAGTTCTTGTGAACGATTTACAAACTTTTTTCCTAGTATCTAAAAATGTTATTGTTCTAATTTATTGTCAATAAAGAATAAATTAATTGCCAATATAATTATTTCCTAAAAAAAAACACATTAAAGCAGCTGATCTCACTTGATTAATCTTTGATGATTTCTGGCGATTTAGGTATCAATTTTGTGGACTGAATAAACAAATTGATGAAAAACGAAGTATTAGCCCCCCTCACCCCAGAAAAAAATAGATAATTTTTATTATCGTTAATTTTATTATCTTTTACACGTTTTTTTTTTTTGTTTTTGTTGTTTTTTTTGTTTTTGTTTTTTGTTTTTGTTTTTTTTGTTCTTTTTGTTGTTTTCAATTAATCAGCAGACTATTTAGATAAAGTTTAGGCAATTTTTCTTATCTCGAATTTGGAATTGGAAATATTATAAATGGACTGGATTATATAAACTTCTATAAAATAACAAGTAAATCAATACGTGAAGTGTGTTGTTTGTGTTTATTTCTGTATATGCGTATTTGAAGTATTCCAACATTTTTTCGCAAACGCAGTAATTGGGAGTGGCACGTAATTGTAAATTTTTTTTACAAAGATCGACAGAAATTTTTAGATCTTAGAAATAGAAAATATTAAGTAGAAAAACAAAAAAATTTTAGATTATGAAGTGTTTTTGTTTTTTAAATTTTAATTTCGTTTTTATATCATAGACATTTTTTATGGACTATAATTGAAGCTTAATTTACAATTCCGCAGATGAACAGTTTTCTTTGGATTAAATTGTCTATAAATGCCAGGAATACATGTCTGAAAACGTGAGTTTCTGATCATATTCTGCTCTTATTTAAACTACACAAACAGCTTTCTTCAAAATTACTACCAAGGGCTTTCGAGATTCTAAAATATACTCAGTTGAAATGTCAAGACTTCAAAACATTTGGAAATACGTTATCATCATTGTTTCGTATAAGTTGTTTCGATTTTTTTTTCAGTTGGACAATTTCTTTTGTAAAAAAAGGATTTAAATTGAGTCATTGATTCTCACATTTCTAGACGTCTCCGTTAATTCTATGCCTAGAGGTTAGGGAATCGCGTTCACATTTACATTTGCTGTATAGTTATCTCTGAAATATATGTACACGGTCCTAACAAATATCAAACCGATCTATTTCACCCATATATGGGACCCTAACAGGTACTACCACTGTGAATTAGAGTGGACCTGTGAGAAGTATCAATGAAAGGTTACTCCGCACTCCTCATATTTCTAGAACTTAGTGCTCATCATCAAATGTTATTTGTGTCATACCTAGGACATCTCCCGTTTTTTGTGGGGTGTCCTATCCGTCTGCAGGGAACACAGTCAGCGTGTCCGAACCCCACCGACATGGTACATATTGTTTAGATTTTTTATTTTAATTTAAATAATTTTTTGACGGGAAAAATTCTCAAAAGTTTAAATATCCCAGTATCAAGATAAAAGATTTAATAAGATTTTTTCGTCGTTGATTTTTTTAACGTATGATTGAAGATTTCTTCTGGATATTAGACTGTTTCTTTTATATTATCTCAGAGGCAAGAAATATTTCATGGTGGCTCTGATCTCCACCCAAAATAGGTCATTCGGAAAAATATGGACCTAATGCTGGTGAATTTACGTTTTACTAAATGATGTAAATAAAAAAAAAATTAAATATTGAAAGTAAAAGGATTTGTCTCATAAAACAAGCGATTATAATCAATCTTCTGTCTTAACTTTTAAAGAATTCTTATGAGAAAAAAAGTTATTCTTATTTAATAAACCAATTCTTAACCCTAAGATAAGCCAATAGAACTACATCGGTCAATATTAGCAACTTCTTTAGATTAAAGGAAGATTTTGTCTCTTATTTACATTCGCTTGTGTGTATGAGTCCCCGTGTGTAGTGGCTAACGTGCTGGTGTTCGACATCACAGTAAGTAAGTTCGAATTCCAGTAGCGCTATTACGTTCAATTTTGGGCTAATAACCTTGCAAAAATATGAACCCATATATCTCCCAAGTTACGGGTTAAATAGTTCCTGCACTATTCTTCTACAATGATGGCTTTGCCATTAAATAAACATTAAATAAACCAAAAATATTGAAAATAAATAGTCGATTGTTTTAATTCGAGCCAACATTTGATTTTCTTTGAGTCAATTATGAGTATATTTTTTTTGCTTGTTATTTTTTTTGTTTTGTTTTTGTATTGTGTCCGAGTTATCAAATGGCAACATTGAAACCCTGAGGGTTAACATAGGTTTATTACCTTTAGTACAAAGTATATAATAAAAGTTCAAAGCGCAGCATTTCCACAACAGCAATTAATTATCTATAACAGGTTGCTATGTTACTACTCGAACTCGACTACTCGACTGTGTAGTCCGTATTATTTATCGGTTTCTTTGACCACTCTAACTTTTTTGTAGGGATAATTATCCTCCCTTACAATTATTTTTGTTGTTATTTTGTTGTTCCTTTTGTTTTCCGTAAATCAAAGCAGGAATATTTATTAGTTCTGTTACTTGAGAGATGTTATTTGTATCGAGCAATATATAAATTCACGTATTTATATTAGCTTATATAAAGAAGTAGAATAAATGAGTGTTTCTATTACATTTCATGCGGCTTTGACAATTTGCAATTTAAAAGAGATAAAAAAAAATACAAAATACAAACGGAAAATCTCTTTTGTCCGGAATGTAATTATATGGGACTCAGTA
This sequence comes from Doryteuthis pealeii, assembly GCA_023376005.1. Classification (NCBI taxonomy): domain Eukaryota; kingdom Metazoa; phylum Mollusca; class Cephalopoda; order Myopsida; family Loliginidae; genus Doryteuthis; species Doryteuthis pealeii. The sequence goes on from CM042137.1 coordinate 152,019,140, forward strand.
GATTTCTACAATTTCGATCACAATTTATGTTGTATTTATGTTAATCTTACGATGTATAATGGAAACGTCGGATGGCGTAGAGGTTATCAACGTAGAGAAATAGAATCAGTCGACCGAGTTCAAATTCTGTAAGAGGCAATTTATATTCACTTCGTATTAATAGCATTTTTTTAAGTATGAATCTTTCTCTCTCAGTATAACGGGTCAATTATTTATCTTTGTTGTTTGACCAGCAGTTAGAGCCATTGAGCCTTGTAAAGTCAATCTAAAAGAAAGATATTCTAACCAAAAGAATATCCTTCATGTCATTCACCTCAACCTTTTTGGATGGCTCAACAACAAGCCAAAAGATTGAACTCGATGTTCCACTTCAACTAATCAACGCTAATGGCAATACATGAATTTAGCATAGTCGAACAAGCAATACTTCAACGGATAAGTAAAGACACGTGGCCACAGAAAAATCACACTCAGTTTATTGCCGATGTAACAACTTCCGTCTGAACTCCTCTCTAAACAGAAAGACGTGATATGATATTTTATAGTCGATCAAGGTATGATATGTTTCTTCAGTTATCTGTGACGATATTCACCCTGGATCATTTCAGCCGGCTCCATCCAACGAATTCACTTATGGTGAATTAATAGAAGGAGTAACAAGATAATTGGAAATTCACAAGCCCGTGTTTGCCGCAGATTTTCCCCAGACGCAAAAGACGTTAATTCCTAAAGATGATGGAGACGCCCTTTGAATTTTCACCAGAACCCCTTCGACTGGGCAGTGGCCCTATTACCACTGGGTACAAAACCTGTTTACCTTGGGTGACTCTACCAGGAACGTACGTTTCCGACGACATGGTTCTGACACTACCAAGTTTACACGGCCCTACCGCGATGAGGTGAGGTTAAACTTTAGAAATAATGTGCAAGATGGCTGTTGAGCAAAGACTTCCCACCGACCTTTTACAAGTCTTGTTTTTCGTTCTGCAGGGTGTTTAGCTACCCTCTTCACCAGAAAAAAATATGTGGTGTTACCGGTTTAGTGTCCGATAATCCGGTTACAGAACAGGTTCGACTGAGATACTTAGTATCATTAGCACATTGAGTGACTTGACACATATTATTTATTATTTGACAAACCGTAGCCGATCTCAGTGGGGCGTTTTTCCTAGCCCCGAAATGTAAGTTGTTATTTGTCGCTCTTCCGATAACCAATTGACTCTCCCTTGTCAAAAATTCCAAATTCTCGTGTGTGAGCATCACTCGCATCTATCGCAAGAGTTCTCGTGATTGACCTTTTGTCGTCGGTCACACAGCTAGGCACCAGAGTATCATGTAGTGGGAGGCGGCCATTGCATTACACTTGCTCTAACTTTTGTTTCGAAAATTTTAGAAATAAATTAACGAGAGTCTAGTTACACATACTTTTCTGTGCAACAATTTCTTCATTTGCTCACAGACATTTTGTTTCCGAATAAACAGGGAAAGAAGAACAGATTGAACATTGGAAATGGGTAATTATTTATAAATCCCCACATGTAAAGTGTGTGTGGTCTTTTGCTTCTGTGAATGGAAAAAATAAATTGAAACTATAATTTATACATTTTTCAATTTTGCTTCATGCGAGAGAAAATGCTCAGTGTTCCGTGGAGACATCATTTCAAATTATAAAGTTTTCAGTCTATCAGGACAAGAAACAATTGTTGATACGATTTGAAATTGCAAAAAATAACTGATAAAAGCTTTCTTTTTGGATTTTAACAACCGGAAACAAATAAAATATCACTTAAAATGTTGTTTCGCTTGAAATTGAAGATTTAGCTAATACAATTGTAAATATAATCTATACATATATAAAGCGCAGTTGTTGTGTGTGCATGTATTTATGTATGTCTGGATGAAACTACGGAAAAAACAATTAACGACAAAGTATATATATATATATATATATATATATATATATATATAATGAATATTAACAGTTCTTGATTTTTGTGCAAAAATTATGAAGACTTGATTTATATTCGAAGATATTTGAAAGTTAGAAATTAGAATACATAGAAATAGCATTAAAATTCCACTTGAAAATATCCAGCATTTTTAAATTTCGAAAATACATAAATCAATACACCAGGGTTTTTTACCGCCCCAACTCTACCGAGCCAACACTGGGTAGCCGCTTCTAGTGTTACATAATTCAAATTATATTTTTCTCGCTTGCCCAATAACAAACTGAGTTGTATTAGTCTTTTCACTGTCATTTTTGTCTTAGCAAGTCACTGTGATTAATAAAGTATTTGATTTACGATTGCGATTAACAGCTTCTGCCTTGTACTTGATCTCCATGTCTTGAGAATCCATGAAACAAAATTGAAGAGATTTGCAGATAAGGTTTGGGAAAAACCACCTTTATGTTTCTTGTTTTCTCAAAGAATAAAACATTTTTCTCAACACGTTATGAGTACGAGAAATGTTGCTTATCTGACCTAAGAACGGTAACATCACGTTTTGTAAAAAAAATGTTATCCTCTTCTCTTTATAATCGATCAGTTTAAGTAAAAGATCCGAGATTATATTTCAATTTATACATGGGATGTTTCTATATTTTATTTATATTGCATCACTAGAAACTGTTTATATATTAATACTCGTGTCCCTACAAAATACGACAGTTATCATTTTGCAATGCGCTCTGCTTAAAAATAAGACCATCCAAATCATCCAAGATGAAATGCAAAAATGTATATCTTGATTATCTGTATTTCACCATTTTAAAATGAATCGATCTAAATAAACGAATAAATGCAAACAATAAGAATAATAAAAATAACTTAAAAACAAAAAAATATAAAGAACAAAATGAAAAAAAAAAAAAAAATAGAAAAATAATTGTTATTAAATTATAATATATAACTATAGATAAGAAATTGATTTTTTAACTGTTTATATCCAAGGCAACACCGGGTAGCTCTGCTAGTAATTAAGATTTACGACACGAACACTGGCTGAAATCCGCCAAACTCTTTATCTGATTTGAAAGCCTGTCTTAGTGGACCGGCCTTGTAAGATTTAGGTTTTTACCAAAACCAAACGGGATGAAACTTTAAAACTTACCAACTGTTAAATAACAAAATTTGAATTGTTCGAGTCCTCATCCCGAAAAAAAGATTAGACAAAGAAGAAGTCATTTCAAATAAAGTGAAATCGGAAATTCAGTTTTAAATTAACACTAACTAATTAATTAACAATCACAGCTTTTTGTCTTTTGATCATCGTAAGGAACACAACATTTCACTGAGAACATACACATAGATACATACATACATACATACATACACATTGCGTTAGAGTTATCGTCTTGTGAAATGGCCACAGGGATCCGAGTTCAAATCGTGGGCGAAGTTGTTTGTGTTTCATTTCATGCAAATACAATTTTGAAATACATTATTCCAATTGTTCTTCCCTTGTTCCATGGGTAAATAGTAGGTCAGACTTGGTTCTTAATCCTTGCTCCTGTCTAGAAGTAGGAAAACTACTAAATTCAAACCAGCAATACACAGTTTAAAAGTTGATTTTTTTCTCACATCCTGGAGAGCGATTCAGTAAATACATATATACACACATACATACAATATCTATATAGATTAGTAGTATTTAAGCGAGAAAAATGGAAATGAATCCGAGAGATATATTGAATATTTTATTGAAGAAAAAAAAATATTTTGGTTTGAAGGAAATGTATTATTGTTATTGTCAACACGTGTTTTATCTTTATATGTAAAATAATTTTGAATAGAATATTGTGTGTAAGCGAATGTTGGTCAAAATACGTGTCAACAATAGTAATAATCAATTTCATCCATAGCAAAGTGTATTTATTTTCTTCCTATTATCTTTTCAACATATTAGTATTAGTCGTGTAAATTGTTTGTAATTAACATATTGTTAAACTAGTTGAAAATATCTTGCAGCCTTACACGGGCCGTTGTTGGAATTATAATGATAAATTAGTGTCGTTAGCAGAGCAGCACAATGGCCAACGGGAATTGCTGCTGTGTGTTCGAATTCGAAACTGTTAATGCTCTTGGCTCTTTTAAAAGGTGTCACGTTCTCCACAAGGGTGTTATTGCTATTGAGTTATTGATATGTCTGTTGAAAGTAAGTAGGTACTTACAACATCTCTCTTCTCGGTGAACAGAACGGATACGTTTTTTGCAATATATATATATATATATTAAGTTTGTGTGTGTGTGTGTGTACTAAGAAAACTATTTAAGTTTTCACGTCATAGAATACCACATAAAAATTAGATAGAACGCCGAAATTAAATAAGAAAGCTTTTAAAAAGTTTACACGTATTGTAATTGTATTTTAATTGACGTGATGGTTTAGTGCAGCCGGTAGAGTGTTCGGCTTGGAACCTAAAGGTTCCTGGTTCGATACCGGTCCTCGCCAAGTCAGCGTATGAGTAGCACAGGGATCTGAGCGGTAAAGCGAGAAGCTGATGGTAGCTGTGGCGCTTCGCCTCAGACGCAAAAAAATCTCCTTGGTCTAACGCTAGTGTAAAGAGGATAGACTCCCTAGCTGTCTGGCTGATACCGACTTTAAACCACCTCGACGACCTTATACATTAGGTTATACAGCAGAATTGCTTTTAATACGTTTGTTAATAAAACAATTCAACCTGAAAACAATTGAACCAAGTGATTAATAAACCAGGTTTTGTTAAAAGCAGCAAACAGATTATCCACGCCATATTCTATGTATAACTTTATTTCTTATTGATATATCACATATTGCAGAATTTTAAACGTATTAATGACTTGGTTTGTTTTGTGTCAAATATAAATCAGTCACATTTAATAGAGACGACTGTTAAGTTTCTGACCGCCATCATTGGCCAGTTGAAATGGACTTAAAGTAAGTTAGTCCTGAACTATGGAATCCTTTGGTAAGTGAATAAGTCCTGCGTTATGAAATCCTGCTTAGTGTCAAAGGTCCAGTGATATAATTCTATGTTCCGTCGTCCACGAAGGTTCAAAGCAGTTGTGAGTAGTTAAGATCTGAACAGCCTGTATAAATATTATAACAGCAGCAGAGTACTGCCAGTGATTGGCCAAGAGGTTGGTCACATGGTTCTCGGCGAGTCTATAACTAGAAGTGGGCTTCTAGCACACGCCTTATATCACCAAAATAAGTCAACAACGACGTCGATAGATAAGATGCTAATTAATATTAAATAATTATGATTTAATAATCATTGAGAATATAACGGAATTAACTAAATATGTGACGTCTGTGGTAACGTAATTTCGTTTACATATATATATATATATATATATATATATATATATATATATATATATATATATATATATATATAGGTGTGTGTGTGTGTGTGTGTGTGTGTGTGTGTAGAGGTGAAAAAGAGAGAGAAAAGATAAAGTTTTTAGGATCATGATATCCAACAATATCCCTAATAATATGACAAAAAAAAAACAACAAGTTATTTAAATTAACATGAGAGTAAACATGAGAGTCATTAAATAAATAATGCGAAATCTTTTTTTTAATAAAATATTTCTTTCAGAATTTTTTTCTTAAATGTCAAATCTGAATTGTTTGGAATTGCTTTATTACAATATTTTTTAAAAAAATAGAATAATTATTATCTTAATCTCGCAAAAATATTTATCTTGATGCCATTCAAATTGGCGGCAAATCAGACAAAATGCTCCAGGCTATCAGAGGTCTGTCATCTGATTATTGTTGTCTGAGAAGTGCAATCAATATGAGATTTACAGAAGAATGGGTGATGTGTACAGCGAAGTATATTTTAGTCAATAATCTTTTTTACAAATGGGCCTTTAAAATGGGTTTTCTACTACGAGCCTGAGTTGAGAAGACAGTCCATAGAGTAGAATTACACTGACCCACCGGTAAAGGAAACGTTCTGGGCACAACCTTCAACAAAGAAAGATATGATGACAGTCTTCTTGGATATGAACTGACCCATCACTATTAATTTCCTTGAAAAAGGTACAACTGTAAACAGTGCTTCCTATTACCATCTTCTTAGGCAAAATGTACTTTATTTATTCAATGACTCTCGTGTGTTTCCCTGACACGGCTTCATCAGATATTTCGAAATTTTCCTTTTGAATGATCATACAATTTGTTGACGTGATCTTTATAGAAACAGACACTGAACGTTAGTAGTTTGGGAGCTAATCAAATATAAAATATTTCATATATAATAATATTATTTAGTTGTTATACAAAGTAATAATAATAATAATAACATATTTCTACCAATAACATTTCATCTAAACCAGTGTCCTGGGTATGATATTAAACTGCATCTAGTAGTGAATTTCGATTTCTGGAACTCTGGGAAATGTGGGGTACTCCTTTATCGCCATTATTCCCAGGTCCACCCTAACCCAGAGTGGTAGTACCTGTTAACGTCCAAATCTATGGGTTAACTAGATTAAACACATGTTTAAAAATTTAGTTTGAAAAAAAAAGAATTGGATACCCAACAAGAATGAATAAAGCAAAATGTCTTCGGCATAAAATGACTCAACATGGGTTGATATGCCGTAAATTCAAACCAATACACCAACAACCTGACAAATATCATTATAGTGGTGCGCTTAGTGAGAATCAAATTCGCTACATGAGGTATCTTTTGTAATACTGTTCCGTTAGACATTAATCTATGACAGACGATTTACAGATAACCTCAGGTTAATCTGCCTCAAAATGTCTAAATGGCTCGCAGCATGTGGGGATCGAATTCACTATACTCGAGAACCTCTTCAAAGATAGTTTACTAAATATCACTGTAAGTCAGGTGGCTCATTCCCTCGGGACATGCACAAAGAATTGTGAAGGTGAAACTGGTGTAACATTTATCGCCGGAAGATACGGACTCGAAAAGACTGTGTATCACTTCCCGCTAATGCCCTTGGGGAAGACGTGAATCATTCTCTTCACTCGCAACCCAACAATGGGCAGATATGGTAGGGCAGACTGCATGATAGTATTTCTTAGACTCCAGCCTACAGGTCAAATAACTTGAGAGAAAAACGCATGAGCAATGCTTTTTTAGGCTCGTAAAACATTTCTTGACAACCCGATTTAATAAATTGATTCTTTAGTTTCATTTGTGTAATTAATCTAAGTAGAATATTTGAATTAACTCAATTATTCAATTTTATTCATCGAAATGTTCAATTGGTTTCACCTAAAATAAAAATTATTACACGATCCCGCTGCGCTCCAAAACACAAAATTAATTTACGAATTAAAAGAAAATTAACGAAAATTACATTAGAAATTTGACGCCCGATTTATAAATGCTGCCTAGATGTCTCTATTTGTGTACGTTTCATAACTTGAACATGGATAGCGAGACAGTTTGTCATAGTTCCACCGGTATGTCTTCTTTCAAAATTGGACTGTTTGTACTACCAAGGCTGGAGAGATAATTATGTCCCATTATTTCCAATACTGCTGCAAAATGAAGACATATAAGGATCATAGAAAAGATATTAGTACAAAATATTTTTTTTCAGAATTGGTACCATAAATTGTGTGAAATTAGATAATAGCAAATGACATTTTGATTTCGCATAAATATTTGTTTTCAGGTTATTCAAAATGGCGGAAAATCAAACAGAGTGACACAGTCTTAAACAAAGTCCTATCAATAAATTACTGGTGTCTGGGGAGCGCAATCTCCAATGTGAAATATACAGAATAATTCGTGATGTGTACGAAGAAGCATTCTGTAGTCAAAAGAATGTTTACAATTGGATTGACTTGAAAATATTGTCCATGGAGTGGAAACACACTGACAATATTCTGGGACATAAAAGGACCCATCACTATTGCTTTCCTTGAAAAACGTACAATTGTTAACAGTGATTCTTATTGGCAATTGTTTAGGCAAAATTCGCCATATTTATCAAATGACCGTCGTAGATTCATCACTTTTCCAATACAATTAATGCGATCTGAACATAGAAAACGAAAACCTCTTACACTACTCACGCATCCTAATGTAAACTCTACACTCCATGAGGAAATGTTTGACAGTGTAGGGTGTTTGAAATATCCCGCACCGTAGTTGATTCTCCTACTTGAGCATAAATGATTGTATAAGTCTTGTATGGCCAATGCGCAGCCGAATCAGTATTACTTTTTGTTATAGGTGATATAACCTATGGACATAAATGGGATGTGCCGACGGCTACTATAAGTAATAGGAGCAATTGTGGCTACATACGAAGCAAATGCGAGTCAGCTCGTAACTGTATTGGTCGAACGCAATCTCCACTTTCTTTGCTGTAAATTTCCACTCCTTTTGTTCAATACATTTGTATTCATTGTTACCAGTCGTTTGTCTTATTTTGACCCTTAAAACCCCACAACACTTTTTTTATCTCGGGATTTTATAAATCCCGGTTTCCATTCTCCCAAAGTTGGTTTAACCGATAATAATTTTATTTGGTGAACAACTATTTGCACCAAATCAGAAAGAAATAGTTTAATACAAATAATATGAGAGATCTGTTTGGGAATACTGACATTGATGACATTTTGTCCTTCTTTAGAAAAATAAAAAAGATATATGGAAATTTATGATTCAGATACAAAATAGATCCACGAAATATGCCGACAAAATTGACACCGGTAAAGGGAATTTGAGTGACAATTTTTGCCTCACACTCTGGCAGTTCTTAGCATTAAATGGTCTAAAGGATTATTATAACATTAAACAAACTAATCCGAACCAAACTAAACCAAATAAAATTAATGAAAATTATTTATACCAATTTGAAGACATAAAGAACTTGAAACATAGAAACTTTTTTCAGCATTAAATAACCTGAAAAGGGTTGATGTGCCGTAAAACAAACAAACCAAAACTAATACAAAACATACCAATCATTTTCACAAATGATTTGCAAATAGGTATAATCTTTTTAATCGATTTATTTTTGGTGCAAGATTTTTTTGTTCCATTGCTCTTAATTTCCTGTCTATCAAAATCTAAACTGTCGATTCTTTTATTGAAATCTGTCAATCATATTTATCTAATTCACAAAGTAAAAAGTAGGATATATTACCAAATAAAATGGATGCGAATGTAAAATGAATTTCTGTCAATTCATCTGTTAATTTAGTGTTGGTTGGTATGATGTTTTTTATGGCATATCAACCGTTTTCGGCTCATTTAATGCCAAATCAACTCATTTTGACACGTAGTTACTTACAGTACCTGCTGTTGCTTAAGTGTTTACCCATTTAAGTATTGAACAGGCTCACTGTTGATTTATCTTTTAAAAAATCATCGATCCCCATTATAAACACTATTTTGCAAAAGGTTAATAGAACCAAGAATTACACATAAAAACAATTAAGATATCGATTGGTATTTAACAAGTAGAATGAGAATGTCTCACTTATTTCTTTTATTGTTGTGTTTTCTCTTGCAAAAGTATATAATTGTAAAAGAACAGACTATTCGGTCTACCTTTGAATTCAGAACCAAGTGGACATGAGTCACGAAGCATCCACTATGTGAAAAATACTACTTGCTATTAAAACACTATCATTCCTATAATGACGTTGCGTTCTTATGATTCACAAGAAATTTAGGACCATATGACCTTTAGGCACCCATTTTGATCTCGATTAAGAAAGGACATGTTTTTCATTTACACCGTCAATATCCGATTGTTTTAACAGTCGATTAACAGATTTAAGCATTTACACCCCTCCGTCACGAGCAAGATGCTACACAAGGTGAATATTTAATCTGGTTTGAATTCAAACTTTTCCTTCAACTATGCTCGTTACCTTACCAAAGCTGAAGAATCAAGCCTGTCCTCTTTACTCATAGTTGGATGAGGAAAATCATTAGGGCTAGGTGAAATGAAGACAACCTCGTCTGACATTTTACCTCGGGTCACCGAGTCCATTTCGACGATAACCGTTACACGAATGAGCGCTTGACAAGGTAGAGTTATGAAAAATAGGAATAGATTTAATATTAATATTAATGTTTTATTGATTATAGTGGAACAATAATTCGACACGGTTGATAAAAACAAACCTTGGCAGTTCACGAGATATAATAGTTTGAATACCTTGTATGTATTTACTCAGCCCTTCCGCCGAGAGCAGGATTCGACACAGGGCCATTTTGTAAGCAGCGTAAATGGTTTAAATTCAGTGTTTGCCTTTGCCTAGAGCGGTTACCGTACGAACATTTAAGAGCCCAGTCTACTTTACAATTTACCCATAGCTTGGGAAGTAGTAATAGGATTTATACCTTTACCACGGGAATTAGTGCTATGCGAAATGCAAACAACTTCGTTCCGGATTCGAACTCAATTTGCCGGGTCCACTTCATACGAAGATCAGTTATTTCTTTTTTTTTAGATAACCTGCATTTATATTTAATGATAATAGCTGAGCATATCAAAAAGTTAAATGAAGGAAATTATATATATTTTTAATTGTGCTGTATCAATTTTCCAAGTGTTTATTTTGAAAATCATCTTTTAGGATGTTAGCATTTTCCTAGACGCAAAATGCGAAATCAGAAACACAAATATAATCTGCAAATATTTTAGCGAAATTTATAATTATTAATCAATCAATACGTCGGGGAATTAATAGAATTTGCGTTAAAGTTTGTATATTTAGTGATCATTACCTTTGATCTAAGCATCCAATTGAATCGGGAAGTTTTTATGAAGGGGATAACGTAGGAATTTCATTATAATCAATGTGTTCATTTATTATAGATTCCATTCGAATGCTTGTTACACTATTACTGTTTGGTAAATATGTATATTGGAACCAATATGGAAATGGTTTAGCAGGGTTCTTTAAAATAGGTCGATGAATATAGTGACAGTTTCAGGACGGTGCTTGCAAGAATAGGAATCAGAATTGAGTATTCTTAGATTTTAATTCCCAAGACAATGTTATTAACAGTTGTCGCCAAAAAGAATATAAGATATTATAATATATAATAGAAATCCTTTTGAGATTAGATAAATCGAGATGGAAGATAAGTCGGAAGGAGAGTGAAAGATTAGAGGAAGTTGATGACTATTAAACTCTCTCTCTCTCTCTCTCTCTCTCTCTCTCTCTCTCTCTCTCTCTCTCTCTCTCTCTCTCTCTCTCTCTCTTACACACACACACACAAGGGAAGCGCTCACAATTTTTGATAAAATTCAGATGAAAATCTTATATTAACAATGACACTTATTTCCCTTCATCTTAATAACCATGAACTTTTTATTGCAACGTACTCGGGTCATAATTATTACAATAGCAAGGAAACGATGACCATATGAAGCTGAGACAAAAAAGCAATATAATTAATCTGATAAAGAATATCACTAGCTAATATTATCAATACCAACAATAAAAGGTAGCCTTATTTTACATAAAATATTGGCATTAATATCTAGCATCTTAAAAACGATTACTTATTATTATCTCGCTGAAATGAAATTTTCAACTTAGATTAGAATATATACACAACATAAAAATGTGAATAATCTTTAGTCCATCTTTTTCAATTATTGTCCTCATGTATAATTTTTGATAGATATATTCTTTGACCTTCATGTATTATACTAAATTCTGTTTTGTTTATATCAACAAAGATATATATATATTAATCAAAGAATATATATAACAGAAAATACTGTGTCTCCAAACATGTCAACTGAATGACTAACCTTAAGGGCAGAATTTAGGGAAATGTTTTCATTGAACGTTCATATTTTGTGTTCTTGTTTATTAAGATTATTTTCGTACACATTTATATATCAAGAATTCTTACCCCACAAAAATAGTTTAGACGCCTTTGTGGGGTTTCATGTATTCATATATAATTTTAATAATTACACCGATTCAAGTTGTCATTTCTTCTTAATAACAGTCATTTGTCTATACTCAGTTATATGGTTCTAAGGATCTAATGATGATCCTTAGTAAATAAGTACAGCTTCAAGAATCTATCCGTAATGATCAATTTACATCTATATGATATCAAAGGGCCGGGTTAGCTCTGTCGGTAGAGAGTTCGGCTAGAAACCACAAGGTTCATAGTTCGATACCGGCCCTCGCCAACTCAGCGCTATGAGTAGCATAGGGATCTGTGCGATAAAGTCAGGAGCTGGTGGTAGCTGTGGCGCACCACCTCGGACGCAAAAACAATCTCCTTGGTCTAGCGCTAGTGAAAAGGGGATAGACTCCCTCGCTGTCTGGCCCATACCGAAATTAGGCCGCCCCGACAACTTTACTTTACTTATATGATGTCAATTATTCTTTCTTATAAAAATGATTTATACACAGTTGTATGGTTTTTAATAATTCCTATAATAAATAAGTAAGTAAGTAAGTAAAGTCGCAGGGGCGGCCTTATGTCGGTATCAGCCAGACAGCGAGGGGTCTTTTCCCCTTTTCACTTGCGCTAGACCAAGGAGATTGTTTTAGCGTCTGAGGTGGAGCGCCACACTACCATCAGCTCCTCACTTTACTACACAGATCCCAGTGTTACTCATAGGCTGAGTTGGCGAGGGCCGGTATCTAACCAGGAAACCGTGTGATTCCTAGCCGAACGATCTACCGACTGAGATAAACCGGCCCTACTAATAGTTTCAGTAATCTTTCTATTCAATAATGATTCACAGTTATATGGTTTCAAGTAACTAATAATAATAATCCGAGTAAAATTAATGATTTCACGTATCTATTCTTAATCAAATAATTAAATTTATATAAAAACAGTTATTGTATCAAGTATGCTTATCTAACACTAATGATTTTTTTAATAACTTATATGCCATCCTAAGAATTTGCTTCTATCTAGGTCTGAGTGGACTTGCAGGATAAATGCCAATAAATGGGTGCTCCACACTTCCTAAATCCTGAAATTGACCCTCGCCATTAGATGTACTTTATGTTCATACCAGGAAAACCTCTCCGAGCTTTTTTATCCTCTGGCAGAGGATACAGTCAGTAATTCTATTGCCCCGTCGATTAAACGACAAGAATACGTTCAGTTTCTTCTTAAGAAGCAATTTACACACCAATGTGTTTGAAAAGTTAACTATTAATAAAGGACATTTCATTTTTCTTTTGTAAGAGGCCAACTAATTGGAGTCTTTAGATCAATCTCCAGCGTCAACTAAAAAGCAAAAAGAAAAACGAGTGTTATACAATTAAGCATAAATGTTGGTTCTTATTGAAAGAAAATGAATGTCTTTTATAATAGTTTAACTTTTACAACCACATGGTGTGTAAAATTGCTTTCTTAGAAGAACTGAACGTATTCTTGTCCGTTTAATCGGAGGGCATAGAATATACTGACTGTATCCTCTGCAGATGGATAAAAAGCCTCGGAGAGGTTTCCTGGTAGAACAATAAGTACATTCTAATGGCTAGGGCCAATTCAGGGGATTTAGAAGCTGTGGAGCACCCATTTATTGCCATTACTTCTCAAGTCCCTCAGACTAGATAGATTAGCAAATCTTAGATGCATATATAGTTTATTAATAAAATCGATTAGGTGTTAGATAAGCATACTTTGATACCCATATAACTGTTTTATTAAATTAATTATTTGTTATTAAGAATAGATACGTGAAGCCATTAATCTTTACTCGGATTATTATTATAGTTACTTGAAACCAATAACTGTGAACTTATAGTGATAGAAAGAATTACGTGACTATTAGTAGGACCGGTTTATCTTCAGTCGGTAGATCGTTCGGCTAGGAATCAACACGGTCCTGGTTAGGATACCGGCCTCGCAAACTCAGCCTATGAGTTACCACTGGGATTCTGTGTAGTAAGTGAGAGCTGATGTAGGTGTGGCGCTCCACCTCAGACGCTAAAACAATCTCCTTGTCTAGCGCAATGTGAAAAGGGAAGACTCCCGCTGTCTGCTGATTACCGACATAAGGCCGCCCCTGCGACTTTACTTACTTACTTACTTATTATATTATATAGCGGAATTATTAAAAACCATACAACTGTGTATAAATCATTTATAAGAAGAATAATTGAATCATTAAGTAAAGTAAGTTGTCGGGGCGGCCTAATTTCGGTTTATGGGCCAGACAGCGAGGAGTCTATCCCCTTTTCAGTAGCGCTAGACCAAGGAGATTTTTTCGTTGAGTTGGGAGCGCCACAGACCACAGCTTCCTGACTTTACCCGCACAAGATCCCCTATGCTACTCATAGCGCTGAGTGGCGGGGCACGCGCAGGGTTAGCTCTGTCGGTAGAGTGTTCGGCATAAACACAAGTTCCTAGTTCGATACCATATAGATGTAAATGACATTACGGATAGATTCTTCAAGCTTTACTTAATTTTACTAGGATCATCATTAGATCCTTAGACCATATGACCTGAGGTAGACAAATGACTGTTTTAATAAGAAATTGACAACTTGAATCGGACGTAATTATTAAAATTATATATGAATACATTGAAACCCCCAATCCGCGTCTTAAACTATTTTAGAGGTAAGAATTTCTTGATATATAAATGTTGTAGACAAAAAAATTCTTAATACAACAAGGAACACAAAATATGAACGTTCAATGAAAACGATTCCTAAAGCCCTCCTGCATTAAGGTTAGTATTCAGTTGACATGTTTGGAGACACAGTATTTTCTGTATAATATATATTCTTTGATTAATAATATTATATATCTTTGTTGATATAAACAAAACAGAATTTAGTTATAATACTGAGGTCAAAGAATATATCTTATCAAAAATATTACATGAGACAATACATGAAAAAAGATGGACTAAAGATTATTCACATTTTTATTGTTGTGTAATATTCTAATCTAAGGTGAAAATTTCATTTCAGCGAGATATAATTAATAAGTAATCGTTTTTAAGATGCTAGATATTAATGCCAATATTTTTATGTATAAGGCACCTTTTATTGTTGGTACTGATAATATTAGCTATGATATTCTTTATCAGCTTAATTATATATGCTTTTTTTGTCTCAGCTTTATATGGTCATCGTTTCCTTGCTTTGTAATAATTATGACCCGAGTACGTTGCAATAAAAAGTTCAGGTTATTAAGATGAAGGGAAATAAGTGTCATTGTTAACAATAAGATTTTCATCTAATTTTATCAAAAATTGTGAGGCCTTCCCTTATGTGTGTGTGTAAGAGAGAGAGAGAGAGAGAGAGAGAGAGAGAGAGACGAGAGAGAGAGAGAGAGAGAGGAGAGGAGAGAGTTTAATATCATCAACTTCTCTAATCTTTCACTCTCCTTCCGACTATCTTCCATCTAGATTTATCTAATCTCAAAAGGATTTCTATTTATATATAATATAT
The DNA here is from genome assembly GCA_023376005.1 of Doryteuthis pealeii. NCBI lineage: Eukaryota > Metazoa > Mollusca > Cephalopoda > Myopsida > Loliginidae > Doryteuthis > Doryteuthis pealeii. The sequence continues at coordinate 152,034,545 of CM042137.1, forward strand.
TATATCCTTTCTGGTCGACAACTGTTAATAAACGTAGTCTTGGAATTCATATCTAAGAATACCAATTTGGATATCCTATTCTGCAAGCACCGTCCTGGAAACTGTCACTATATTCATCGACCTATTAAGGTCCCTGCTAAACCATTTCATATTGGTTCCAATATACATATTTACCAACATAAATAGTGTAACAAGCATTCGAATGGAATCTATAATAAATGAAACACATTGATTAGAATGAAATTCCTACGTTATCCCTTCATAAAATTTCCCGGTCATTGGATCCTCAGAATCAAAGGTAATGATCACTAAATATACAAACTTTAACGCAATTCCATTAATTCTCCGACATATTGATTGATTAATAATTATAAATTTCGCTAAAATATTTACAGATTATATTTGTGTTTCTGATTTCGCTTTTTGAGTCTAGGGAAAATCTAACATCCTAAAGATGATTTTTCAAAATAAAACTTGGAAATTGATACAGCACAATTAAAAAAATATATAATTCCTTGTTTAACCATTTAATATGTTCGGTTATTATCATTAAATATAAATGCAGGTTATTTAAAAAAAAGAAAAAAGAAATAACTGATCTCGTATGAAGTGGACCGGCAAAACTTGAGTTCAAATCCGGAACGCAAAGTTGTTTGCATTTCGCATAGCACTAATTCCCGTGGTAAATGGTTTAGATCCTTTTACTACTTCCCAAGCTATGGGTAAATGTAAAGTAGACTGGGCTGTTAAACGTTCGTCGGTACCGCCTAGGCAAAGGCAAACTCTGAATTTTAAACCATTTCCGCCGCTTAAAAAATGACCCTGTGTCGAATCCTTGCTTTGGCGGAATGTTATATATGTACAAGGGAAATATGAATTCCCGGTTTTATTAACAAAAGAGTTTTTAACACCTGCCTGTTATCAGATCCAAGAGATAAAAAATACGTGGGTGTAGCTATGAAGATAAAAGAACTGAGGGCTTCAGACAGGTCAAGTCGTCAGAGCCGGGGGAGAGACTGAGGGGTCGGAGTCAGTAGTCGGCCGAGCGGGACCTCGCGTAGTTGGTGTCGGAAAGCTAGCGTTAATATTTACCAACTGAAAAGCTTGTCGCCCCAGAAATTTAATTGAAGGACCGAAAGTGTAAAAGATGAATATATTGATTAAACTGACCCTCTCTCTCGAACGTTAAAGAAGCTTGAATTTATTTCAATAAACTCTAGAGGATACTTGGTGTTATTGTCATCTCTTACAACGAAGATAACTATTGCAATTTAGTACAGTGACGACGCGCTATGCAACAGGAAGGGCTGGTAATATACATACAGTATTCAAACTATTATATCTCGTGAACTGCCAAGGTTTGTTTTATCAACCGTGTCGAATTATTTCACTAATCAATTAACAAAACATTAATATTAATATTAAATCATATTCCTATTTTTCATACTCTTTTTGTCAAGCGCTCATTCGCGTAACGGTTATCATCGAAATGGACTCGGTGATCCAGGTAAAATGCAGAGGATGTTGTGTTCATTTTACTTAGCTCTAATGCTTTTCCTCGTCCACTATGAGTAAATAGGATAGGCTTGATTCTTTCGCTTTGGTAAGGCAATGAACAAAGTTGAAGGAAATTTTTGGGAATTCAAACCAGATTAAATATTCACCTTGTGTAGCATCCGCTCATGAACGGAGGGTGTAAATGCTTAATCTTGCGTTAAGATACATAACTTTCCCAATACAACGACTATAAATTTCGACCATATTACCTTGAGGCACCCCTTCTTGATCTTGATAAGAAAGCACATGTTTTTCATTACACCGTCAATATCCGTCGTTTGTTAGGAGTTAGCGGGTAGGACTTAGGGGTTATGGGTTAGTTTTTATAATTTTAAAAATCTAATAATCGTCTGTTAAAACAACTGGATATTGACGGTGTAAATGAAAACACGTCCTTTCTTAATCGAGATCAAAATCGGGTGCCTAAGGTCATTAGTCCTAAATTTCTTTTGACTCATAAGAATGCAACGTCATCATAGCCAGTGATAAGTGCTTTAATAGCAAGTAGGTTTTTTCACGTATGGAGCTTCGTGACTCATGTCCACTTGTTCTGAATTCAAAGGTAGACCGAATAGTCTGTTTACAACTATATACTGTTGCAAAAGAAATATACAAACACAAACATAAAAGAAATAATTGAGACATTCTTATTGACTTGATAAATACCAATCGATTTTTAATTGTTTTTATGTAATTCTTGGTTCTATTAACCTTTGCCAAATATGTTATAATGGGGATCGTTTATTTTTTAAAATAAATCCAACAGTAACCTGTTCAAATACTTAGATGGGTAACAGCAGGGTGTAATGAGTTGATTTGGCATTAACTGACCGAAAGCGATTGATATGCCCGTAAAAAAACATCATACCAACCAACACTAAATAACAGATGAATTGACAGAAATTCATTCAACATTCACATCCAATTTTATTTCGGTAATATATCCTACATTTTACTTTGTGAATTAGATAAATATGATTGACAGATTTCAATAAACAATCGACAAGTTAGATTTGAATAGACAGGAAATTAAGAGCAATGGAACAAAAATCTCCCACAAAAATAAATCGATTAAAAATGATTATACCTTTTGCAATCATTTATGAATCATTGGTATATTTTCATTAGGTGCTTTGTTGGTTTTACGGCACATCAACCATTTTCAGTTATTTAATGCTGAAAAAAAAGTTAAGTTTCTATGTTTTCAAGTTCTTTATGTCTTCAAATTGGTATAAATATTTTTCATTAATTTTATTTGGTTTTTGTTTGGTTCGGATTAGTTTGTTTAAATGTTATAATAATCCTTTAGACCATTTAATGCTAAGAACTGCCAGAGTGTGAGGCAAAAATTGTCACTCCAAGTTCCCTTTACCGGTGTCAATTTTGTCGGCATATTTCGTGGATCTATCTTGTATCTGAATCATTATTTTCGATTATATCTTTTTATTTTTCTATAAGAAGGACAAATGCATCAATGTCAGCCGTCTCAAAAAGATCTCTCATATTATTTGCATTGAAACTATTTCTTTCTGATTTGGGGCAATAGTTGTTCACAAATAAAATTATTATCGTTAAACCAATTTGGGAGAATGGAAACCGGGATTTATAAAATCGCCGAGATAAAAAAAAGTGTTGGGGTTTTAAGGGTCAAAATAAGACAACGACTGGTAACAATGAATACAAATGTATTGAACAAAAGGAGTGGAAATTTACAGCAAAGAAACTGGAGATTGCGTTCGACCAATACAGTTACAAGCTGACTCGCATTCGCTTCGTGTCAAGCCACAATTGATCCTATTACTTATAGTAGCCGTCGGCACATCCCATTTTATGTCCATAGGTTAATCACCTATAACAAAAGTAATACTGATTCGCTGCGCATTGCCATACAAGACTTATACAATCATTTATGCTCAAGTAGGAGAATCAACTACGGTGCGGGATATTTCAAAACCCCTACACTGCTCAAACATTTCCTCATGGAGTGCAGATTTTGCATTAGGATTGCGTGAGTAGTGTAAGAGGTTTTCGTTTTCTATATTCAGATCGCATTAATTGTATTGGAAAAGTGATGAATCTACGACGGTCATTTGATAAATATGGCGAATTTTGCCTTAAAGAGTTGCCAATAAGAATCACTGTTAACAATGTACGTTTTTCAAGGAAAGCAATAGTGATGGGTCCTTTCCATGTCCAGAATATTGTCAGTGTGTTTCTACTCCAGACAATATTTTCAAGTCAGTCCAATTGTAAACATTCTTTGACTACAGAATGCTTCTTCGTTAACATCACGAGTTATTCTGTATATTTCACATTGGAGATTGCGCTCCCCAGACACCAGTAATTTATTGATAGGACTTTGTTTAAGACTGTGTCACTCTGTGATTTTCCGCCATTTTGAATAACCTGAAAACAAATATTCATGCGAAAATCAAATGTCATTTGCTATTATCTAATTTCACACAATTTATGGTACCAATTCTGAAAAATATTTTTGTACTAATATCTTTTCTATGATCCTTATATGTCTTCATTTTGCAGCAGTATTGAATAATGGGACAATAATTATCTCTCCAGCCTTCGTAGTACAAACAGTCTAGAGAAATACAAATCCACATTAAGAACATCACACCCGTGAGCCAACTACTTATTCCAGAGAAATTATTTTGAAGGACATACCGGTGGAACTATGGACAAACTGTCTCGCTATTCATGTTTAAAGTTATGAAACGTACACAAATAGAGACATCTAGGCAGCATTTATAAATCGGGCGTCGAATTCTAAATGTAATTTTCGTTAATTTTCTTTTAATTCGTAAAATTAATTTTGTCTTTGGAGTGCAGCGGGATCGTGTAAATTTTATTTTAGGTGAAAACCAATTCAACATTTCGATGAATAAAATTGAATAATTGAGTTAATTCAAATATTCTACTTAGATTAATTACACAAATGAAACTTAAGAATCAATTTATTAGATCGCGGTTGTCAATAAATGTTTACGAGTCTAAAAAAAGCATTGCTCATGCGTTTTTCTCTCAAGTTATTTGACCCGTAGGCTGGAGTCTAAGAAATACTATACTATCATGCAGTCTGCCCTACCATATTGCCCATTGTTGGGTTGTGAGTGAAGAGAATGATTCACGTCTTCCCCAAGGGCATTAGCGGGAAGTGATACACAGTTCTTTTCGAGTCAGTATCTTCCGGCGATAAATTTACACCAGTTTCACCTTCAACAATCTTTGTGCATGTCCCCGGAATGAGCCACACTGACTACAGTGATATTTAGTAAACTATCTTTGAAGAGGTTCTCGAGTATAGTGAATTCGATCCCATGCTGCGAGCCATTTAACATTTTTGAGGCAGATTAACCTGAGGTTATCTGTAAAATCGTCTGTCTAGATTCATGTCTAACGGAACGGATTACAAACGATACCTCATTGTAGCGAATTTGATTTCACTAAGCGCACCACTATAATTGATATTTTCAGATTGTGGTGTATTGTTTGAATTTACGGCATGTCAATCCTGTTGAGTCATTTTATGCCGAAGTATTTTGCTTTTATTATTCTTGTTGGGTATCCAATTCTTTTTTTTTTCAAACTAAATTTTTAAACATATTTTTTAATCTAGTTGACCCATAGATTTGGGACGTTAACAGGTACTACCGCTCTGGGTTTAGGGTGGACCTGGGAATAATGGCGATAAGGATACCCCACATTTCCAGAGATCCAGAAATCGAAATTCACAATAGATGCAGTTTTAATATCATACCCAGGACACTGGTCTAGATGAAATGTTATTGTAGAAATATGTTATTATTATTATTATTACTTTGTATAAACAACTAAATAATATTATTATATATGAAATATTTTATATTTGATTATCTCCAAAACTACTAACGTTCAGTGTCTGTTTCTATGAAGATCACGTCAACAATTGTATGATCATTCAAAAGGAAAATTCGAAATATCTGATGAAGCCGTGTCAGGGGAAACACATGAGAGTCATGAATAATAAAGTACATTTTGCCTAAGAAGATGGTAATAGAAGCACTGTTTTACAGTTGTACTTTTTCAAGGAAATTAATAGTGATGGATCAGTTCATTATCCAAGAAGACTGTCATCATATCTTTTGTTGAAGGTTGTGCCCAGAAGTTTCCTTTACGGTGGGTCAGTGTAATTCTACTCTATGGACTGTCTTCTCAACTCAGGCTCGTAGTAGAAAACCATTTTAAAGGCCCATTTGTAAAAAGATTCTGACTAAAATATACTTCGCTGTACACATCACCCATTCTTCTGTAAATCTCATATTGATTGCACTTCTCAGACAACAATAATCAGATGACAGAACCTCTGATAGCCTGGAGCATTTTGTCTGATTTGCCGCCAATTTTGAATGGCAATCAAGATCAATATTTGCGAGATTAAGATAATAATTATTCTATTTTTTAAAATATTGTAATAAGCAATTCCAAACAATTCAGATTTAACATTAAGAAAAAAATCTGAAAGAAATATTTTATTAAAAAAAATTTCACATTATTTATTTAATGACTCTCATGTTTACTCTCATGTTGATTTTAAATAACTTGTTTTTTTTGTCATATTATTAGGGATATTGTTGATATCATGATCCTAAAAACTTTATCTTTCTCTCTCTTTTTCACCTCTACACACACCACACACACACACACACACACACACACACACACACACAACACAATATATATATATATATATATATATATATATTATATATATTATATATATATATATCTGTAAACGAATTACGTTACCACAGACGTCACATATTTAGTTATTTCCGTTATATTCTCAATGATTATTAAATCATGATTGTTTAATATTAATTAGCATCTTATTTATCGACGTCGTTGTTGACTTATTTTGGTGATAAGGCGTGTGCTAGAAGCCCACTTCTAGTTATAGACTCGCCGAGAACCATGTGACCAACCTCTTGGCCAATCACTGGCAGTACTCTGCTGCTGTTATAATATTTATACAGGCTGTTCAGATCTTAATTACTCACAACTGCTTTGAACCTTCGTGGACGACGGAACATAGGATTATATCACTGGACCTTTTGACACTAAGCAGGTTTCATAACGCAGGACTTATTCACTTACCAAAGGATCCATAGCTCAGGACTTACTTACTTTAAGTCCTTTTCAACTGGCCAAGGATGGCGGTCAGAAAACTTAACAGTCGTCTTCTATTAAATGTGACTGATTTATATTTGACACAAAACAAACCAAGTCATTAATACGTTTAAAATTCTGCAATATGTGATATATCAATAAGAAATAAAGTTTTACATAGAATATGGCGTGGATAATCTGTTTGCTGCTTTTAACAAAACATGGTTTATTAATCACTTGGTGCAATTGTTTTCAGGTTGAATTGTTTTCTTAACAAACGTATTAAAAGCAATTCTGCTGTATAACCTAATGTATAAGGCCGTGGGATGGTTTAAAGTCGGTATCAGCCAGACAGCTAGGGAGTCTTATTCCTCTTACACTAGCATTAGACCAATGAGATTTTTTAGCGTCTGAGGCGAAGTGCCACAGCTACCATCAGCTTCTCGCTTACCGCTCAGATCCCTGTGCTACTCATACGCTGACTTGGCGAGGACCGGTATCGAAACCAGGAACCTTTAGGTTCCGAGCCGAACACTCTACCGCTGCACTAAACCATCACGTCAATTAAATACAATTACAATACGTGTAAACTTTTTAAAAGCTTCTTTATTTAATTTCGGCGTTCTATCTAATTTTTATGTGGTATTCTATGACGTTAAAACTTAAATAGTTTTCTTAGTACACACACACACACAAACTTATATATATATATATATATATATATATATATATATATATTGCAAAAAACGTATGTTCACCGAGAAGAGCGATGTTGTAAGTATACTTACTTTCAACAGACAATCAATAACTCAATAGCAATAACACCTTGTGGAGAACGTGACACCTTTTAGAGCCAAGAGCATTAACAGTTTGACTAAACACAGCGCAATTCCCGTTGGCCATTGTGCTGCTCTGCTAACGACACTAATTTATCATTATAATTCCAACAACCCGTGTAAGGCTGCAAGAAACTAGTTTAAATATGTTAACAAACAATACTACTAATAAAATATGTTGAAAAGATAATAAATATACACTTTGCTATGGATGAAATTGATTATTACTATTGTTGACACGTATTTTGTCCAACATTCGCTTACACACAATATTCTATTCAAAATATTTTAAATATAAAGATAAAACACGTGTTGACAATAACAATAATACATTTCCTTCAAACCAATATTCAATAAAATATCATATATATCTTCGGATTTCCTCTCACTAATCTAATATATAAATGTGTGTATATATGTATTTACTGAATCCCTCTCCAGGATGTGAGAAAATATCAACTTTTAAACTCTGTATTGCTGGTTTGAATTTAGTAGTTTTCCTACTTCTAGACAGGAGCAAGGATTAAGAACATAGCAAGGAACCAAGTCTGTCCTACTATTTACCCATGGAAGGATGGAAGAACAGTTGGAATAATGTATTTCGAAACTGCATTTGCATGAAATGAAACACAAACAACTTCGTTCACAATTTGAACTCGGATCACCGTAACCATTTCACAAGACGATAACTCTAACGCAATGTGTATGTATGTATGTATGTATGTATGTATGTATGTATGCATATATCTATGTGTATGTTCACAGTGAAATGTTGTGTTCCTTACGATGATCAAAAGACAAAAAGCTGTGATTGTTAATTAATTAGTTAGTGTTAATTTAAAACTGAATTTCCGATTTCACTTTATTTGAAATGACTTCTTCTTTGTCTAATCTTTTTTTTCGGGATGAGGACTCGAACAATTCAAATTTTGTTATTTAACAGTTGGTAAGTTTTAAAGTTTCACCCCGTTTGGTTTAGGTAAAAACCTAAATCTTACAAGGTCGGCCCACTAAGACAGGCTTTTAAATCAGATAAAGAGTTTGGCGGATATCAGCCAGTGTTCGTGTCGTAAATCTAATTACTAGCAGAGCTACCCGGTGTTGCCTTGGATATAAACAGTTAAAAAATCAATTTCTTATCTATAGTTATATATTATAATTTAATAACAATTATTTTTCTATATTTTGTTTTTTTTTTTCATTTTGTTCTTTATATTTTTTTTTGTTTTTATGTTATTTTTATTATTCTTATTGTTTGCATTTATTCGTTTATGTAGATCGATTCATTTTAAAATGGTGAAATACAGATAATCAAGATATACATTTTTGCATTTCATCTTGGATGATTTGGATGGTCTTATTTTTAAGCAGAGCGCATTGCAAAATGATAACTGTCGTATTTTGTAGGGACACGAGTATTAATATATAAACAGTTTCTAGTGATGCAATATAAATAAAATATAGAAATATCCCATGTATAAATTGAAATATAATCTCGGATCTTTTACTTAAACTGATCGATTATAAAGAGAAGAGGATAACATTTTTTTTACAAAACGTGATGTTACCGTTCTTAGGTCAAATAAGCAACATTTCTCGTACTCATAACGTGGTGAGAAAAATGTTTTATTCTTTGAGAAAACAAGAAACATAAAGGTGGTTTTTCCCAAACCTCATCTGCAAATTGCTTCAATTTTGTTTCATGGATTCTAGAGACATGGAGATCAAGTACGATGCAGAAGCTGTTAATCGCAATCGTAGATCAAATACTTTATTAATCACAGTGATTAGCTAAGACAAAAATGACAGAGAAAATACTAATACAACTCAGTTTGTTATTGGGCAAGCGAGAAAAATATCATTTGAATTATGTAACACTAGAAGTGGCTACCCAGTGTTAGCGAGGTAGAGTTGGGGTGGTAAAAACCCTGGTGTATTGATTTATGTACTTTCGAAATTTAAAAATGCTGGATATTTTCAAGTAGAATTTTAATGCTATTTCTATGTATTCTAATTTCTAACTTTCAAATATCTTCGAATATAAATCAAGTCTTCATAATTTTTGCATAAAATCAAGAACTGGTAATATTCATTATATATATATATATATATATATAATATATATATATATATATATATATATATATATATATATATATTTACTTTGTCGTTAATTTTTTTTTCCGTAGTTTCATCCAGACACACATAAATACCTGCACACACACACCAACTGCGCTTTATATATGTATAGATTATATTTACAATTGTATTAGCTAAATCTTCAATTTCAAGTGAAACAACATTTTAAGTGATATTTTATTTGTTTCCGGTTGTTAGAATCCAAAAAGAAAGCTTTTATCAGTTATTTTTTGCAATTTCAAATCGTATCAACAATTGTTTCTTGTCCTGATAGACTGAAAACTTTATAATTTGAAATGATGTCTCCACGGAACACTGAGCATTTTCTCTCGCATGAAGCAAAATTGAAAAATGTATAAATTATAGTTTCAATTTATTTTTTCCATTCACAGAAGCAAAAGACCACACACACTTTACATGTGGGGATTTATAAATAATTACCCATTTCCAATGTTCAATCTGTTCTTCTTTCCCTGTTTATTCGGAAACAAAATGTCTGTGAGCAAATGAAGAAATTGTTGCACAGAAAAGTATGTGTAACTAGACTCTCGTTAATTTATTTCTAAAATTTTCGAAACAAAAGTTAGAGCAAGTGTAATGCAATGGCCGCCTCCCACTACATGATAATCTGGTGCCTAGCTGTGTGACCGACGACAAAAGATCAATCACGAGATCTCTTGCGATAGATGCGAGTGATGCGAGTGATTCTCACACGCAAGAATTTGGAATTTTTGACAAGGGAGAGTCAATTGGTTATCGGAAGAGCGACAAATAACAACTTATATTTCGGGGCAAGTAAAAACGCCCCACTGAGATCGGCTACGGTTTGTCAAATAATGGATAATATGTGTCAAGTCACTCAATTGGTACTAAGTTGGCAACCTTCCTTCTACGTGAGTATGTGATCCAGGCTTCGCTGCCGTATAGGAGAGTGCTGAGAACACAGGCTCTGTAGACGCGCATTTTGGTTCTCTTGGTAAGGCTGGCATTTTCCCATACTCGCAGGCTCAGTTTCGCATAACTGCCGACGCTTTTGCAATTCTGCTGTTGACGTCATCGTCGGTGGAGACTGAGTTGGCAATGGTAGACCCAAGGTATTTGAAGTTCTCCACTGCTTCCAGGCTGTGCCCGTTGATGTTGATGTTTGGAGGGTTGTCTACACCTTGTACCATGACCTTTGTCTTGTTTAGACTTATGGTAAGCCCAAACTCCCTGCAAGCCTGTGTGGTACTAAGTAACTCAGTCGTACTTGTTCTGTAACCGGATTATCGGACACTAAACCGGTAACCCCACATATTTTTTCTGGTGAAGAGGGTGGCTAGACACCATGCAGAACGAAAAACAAGACCTGTAAAAGGTCGGTGGGAAGTCTTTGCTCAACGGCCATCTTGCACATAATTTCTAAAGTTTAACCTCACCTCATCGCGGTAGGGCCGTGTAAACTTGGTAGTGTCAGAACCATGTCGTCGGAAACGTACGTTCCTGGTAGAGTCACCCAAGGTAAACAGGTTTTGTACCCAATGGTAATAGGGCCACAGCCCAGTCGAAGGGGTTCTGGTGAAAATTCAAATGGCGTCTCCATCATCTTTAGGAATTAACGTCTTTTGCGTCTGGGGAAAATCTGCGGCAAACACGGGCATCTTTTTTTTCTAATCGGGGTATGCGTGCGGGGTGTGGGTAGAGTTTGTGAATTTCCAATTCTCTTGTTACTCCTATTAATTCACCATAGGTGAATTCTTTGGATGGAGCCGGCTGAACTGATCCAGGGTGAATATCGTCACAGATAACTGAAGAAACAGATCATACCTTGATCGACTATAAAATATCATTTCACGTCTTTCTGTTTTCTGAGTCCAGACGGAAGTTGTTACATCGGCAATAAACTGAGTGTGATTTTTTCTGTGGCCACGTGTCTTTACTTATTCGTTGAAGTATTGTTTGCTCGACTATGCTAAATTCATGTATTGCCATTAGCGTTGATTAGTTGAAGTGGAACACAGAGTTCAATCTTTAGGCTTGTTGTTGAGCCATCCAAAAAGGTTGAGGTGAATGACATGAAGGATATTCTTTCTTTTAGATTGACTTTACAAGGCTCAATGGTTCTAATAGTGGGTCAGACTACAAAGAGAAATAATTGACCTGTTATACTGAGAGAGATGGATTCATACTTATAAAATGCTATCAATACGAAGTGAATATAAATTGCCTCTTACAGAATTTGAACTCGGTCGACCGATTCTATTTCTCTATGTTGATAACCTCTACGCCATCCGACGTTTCCATTATCATTGTAGATTAACATAAATACAACATAAATTGTGATCGAAATTGCAGAAATCTACTGAGTCCCATATAATTACATTTCCGACAAAGAGATTTCCCGTTTGTATGTTGTATTTTTTTTATCTCTTTTAAATTGCAAATTGTCAAAGCGCATGAAATGTAATTAGACACTCATTTATTCTACTTCTTTATATAGCTATATAAATACGTGAATTTATATATTGCTCCGATACAAATACATCTCTCAAGTAACAGAACTAATAATATTCCTGCTTTGATTTACGGAAAACAAAAGGAAGAATAAAATACAACAAAATAATTGTGAGGATGATTAATTATCCCTACAGAAAGTTAGAGTGGTCAAAGAAACGATAAATAATTACGACTCACGATCGGTAGTCGAGTTTGAGTATAACATAGCAACCTGTTATAGATAATTAATTGCTGTTGTGGGGAACGCTGCGCTTTGAACTTTTTATTTATACTTTGTTACTAAAGGTAATAAACTATGTTAACCCTGCGATTTTCAATGTTGCATTTGATAACTCGGACACAATACAAACAAAAAACAAAAAAAGAACAAACAAAAAAAAAAAATACTCATAAATTGTCTCAAAGAAAATCAATGTTGGCTCGAATTAAAACAATCGACTATTTATTTTCAATATTTTGGTTTATTTTTAATGTTTATTTAATGGCAAAGGCCAGCTTGTAGAAGAATAGTGCAGGAACTATTTAACCCGTAACTTGGGAGATATATGGGTTCATATTTTTGCAAGGTTATTAGCCCAATTGAACGTAATAGCGGCTACTGGAATTCGAACTTACTTACTGTGCTGTCGAACACCAGCACGTTAGCCACTACCACGGGGACTCATACACACAAGCGAATGTAAATAAGAGACAAAATCTTCCTTTCACCTAAGAGTTGCTAATATTGAGATGAAGTTCTTAGAATTGGTTTATTAATAAGATAACTTTTTTTCTCATAAGAATTCTTAAAAGTTAAGACAGAAGATTGATTATAATGCGTGTTTATGAGACAATCCTTTTACTTTCAAATATTTAATTTTTTTTTTTATTTACATCATTTCGTAAACAAGTAAATTCACAGCATTAGGTCAGTTTTTTCGAATGACCTATTTTGGGTGGAGATCAGAGCCACACGAAAAATTTCTTGCCTCTTTGAGATAATATAAAGAAACAGTCTAATATCCAGAAGAAATCTTCAATCATACGTTAAAAAATCAACGACGAAAAATCTTATTTTAATCTTTTATCTTGATACTGGATATTTAAACTTTTGAGAATTTTTTCCCGTGAAAAAATTATTTAAATTAAAATAAAATCTTAAAAATATGTTACCATGTCGGTTGTGGGTCGGACAGCACTGTGTTCCCTGCGTACGGATAGGACACCCCACAAAACGGTGAGATGTCCTAGGTATGACACAAATAACATTTGATGATGAGCACTAAGTTCTAGAAATATAGGAGTGCGGAGTAACCTTTCATTGATACTTCTCACAGTCCATCTAATTTCACAGTGGTAGTACCTGTTTAGGGTCCCATATATGGGTGAATAGTCGGTTTTAAAACTTATTGATATTTGTTAGGACCGTTTGTACATATATTTTCAGAGATAACTATACGCAAATGTTAAATGTGAACGCGTTCCCTACCTCTAGGCATAGAATTAACGGGACGTCTAGATATGTGAGAATCAATGACTCAATTTTAATCATTTTTTACAAAAGAAATTGTCCAACGGAAAAAAAAATCGGAACAACTCTTATACAAACATGATGTAAGTATTTCAAATGTTTTGAAGTTTGACATATTCAACTGAGTTATTTTTAGAATCTCGAAAGCCCTTGGTAGGATTTTGAAGAAAACTGTTTGTGTAGTTTAAATAAGAGCAGAATATGATCAGAAACTTCACGTTTTAGACATTGTATTCTGGCATTTATAGAGACAATTTTCCAAAGAAAACTGTTCATCTGCGGATTGTAAATTAAGCTTCAATTATAGTCCATAAAAAATGTCTATGATATAAAAACGAAATTAAATTTAAAAAAAACAAAAACTTCATAATCTAAAATGTTTTGTTTTTCTACTTTTAATATTTTCTATTTCTAAAGATCTAAAATTTTCTGTCGATCTTTGTAAAAAAAATTTACATATGTGCCACTCGCCATTACTGCGTTTGCGAAAAAATTTGGAATACTCAAATACGCATATACAGAAATAACACCAACACACTTCATGTCTATCTCTCTCTT
>CM042137.1:152048900-152078900 GCA_023376005.1 Doryteuthis pealeii
TATTGGAACGTGATGGTTTAGTGCAGCCGGTAGAGTGTTCGGCTCGGAACTAAAGGTTCCTGGTTCGATACCGGTCCTCGCCAAGTCAGCGTATGAGTAGCACAGGGATCTGAGCGGTAAAGCGAGAAGCTGATGGTAGCTGTGGCACGTTCGCCTCAGACGCTAAAAAAATCTCATTGGTCTAATGCTAAGTGTAAAGAGGATAGACTCCCTAGCTGTCTGGCTGATACGACTTTAAACCATCCCGACGGCTTATACATTAGGTTATACAGCAGAATTGCTTTTAATACGTTTGTTAAGAAAACAATTCAACCTGAAAACAATTGCACCAAGTGATTAATAAACCATGTTTTGTTAAAAGGCAGCAAACAGATTATCCACGCCATATTCTATGTATAACTTTATTTCTTATTGATATATCACATATTGGCAGAATTTTAAACGTATTAATGACTTGGTTTGTGTTTGTGTCAAATATAAATCAGTCACATTTAATAGAGACGACTGTTAAGTTTCTGACCGCCATCCTTGGCCAGTTGAAAAGGACTTAAAGTAAGTAAGTCCTGGCTATGGAATCCTTGGTAAGTGAATAAGTCCTGCGTTATGAGAATCCTGCTTAGTGGTCAAAGGTCCAGTGATATAATCTATGTTTCCGTCGTCCACGAAGGTTCAAAGCAGTTGTGAGTATTAAGATCTGAACAGCCTGTTAAAATATTATAACAGCAGCAGAGTACTGCCAGTGATTGGCCAAGAGGTTGGTCACATGGTTCTCGCGAGTCTATAACTAGAAGTGGGCTTCTAGCCCGCCTTATATCACCAAAATAAGTCAACAACGACGTCGATAAATAAGATGCTAATTAATATTAAACAATCATGATTTAATATCATTGAGATATAAAGGAAATAACTAAATATGTTGAGTCTGTGGTAACGTAATTTCGTTTACAGATATATATATATATATAATATATATATATATATATATATAATATATATATATATGTGTGTGTGTGTGTGTGGTGTGTGTGTGTGTGTGTGTGTGTGTGTGTGTGTGTAGAGGTGAAAAGAGAGAGAAAAGATAAAGTTTTAGGATCATGATATCCAACAATATCCCTAATAATATGACAAAAAAAAACAAGTTATTTAAATAACATGAGAGTAAACATGAGAGTCATTAAATAAATAATGTGAAATCTTTTTTTTAAATAAAATATTTCTTTCAGAATTTTTTTTCTTAAATGTTAAATCTGAATTGTTTGGGAATTGCTTTTATTACAATATTTTAAAAAAAAGAATAATTATTATCTTAATCTCGCAAAATATTGATCTTGATGCCATTCAAATTGGCGGCAAATCAGACAAATGCTCCAGGCTATCAGAGGTCTGTCATCTGATTATTGTTGTCTGAGAAAGTGCAATCAATATGAGATTTACAGAAGAATGGGTGATGTGTACAGCGAAGTATATTTTAGTCAAATCTTTTTTACAAATGGGCCTTTAAAATGGGTTTTCTACTACGAGCCTGAGTTGAGAGACAGTCCATAGAGTAGAATTACACTGACCCACCGGTAAGGACGTTCTGGGCACAACCTTCAACAAAGAAAGATATGATGACAGTCTTCTTGGATATGAACTGATCCCATCACTATTAATTTCCTTGAAAAAGGTACAACTGTAAACAGTGCTTCCTATTACCATCTTCTTAGGCAAAATGTACTTTATTTATTCAATGACTCTCATGTGTTTCCCTGACACGGCTTCATCAGATATTTCGAAATTTTCCTTTTGAATGATCATACAATTTGTTGACGTGATCTTCATAGAAACAGACACTGAACGTTAGTAGTTTGGGAGATAATCAAATATAAAATATTTCATATATAATAATATTATTTAGTTGTTATACAAAGTAATAATAATAATAATAACATATTTCTACCAATAACATTTCATCTAGACCAGTGTCCTGGGTATGATATTAAACTGCATCTAGTTGTGAATTTCGATTTCTGGATCTCTGGAAAATGTGGGGTACTCCTTTATCGCCATTATTCCCAGGTCCACCCTAACCCAGAGCGGTAGTACCTGTTAACGTCCAAATCTATGGGTCAACTAGATTAAAAATATGTTTAAAAATTTAGTTTGAAAAAAAAAAGAATTGGATACCCAACAAGAATGAATAAAGCAAAATAACTTCGGCATAAAATGACTCAACAAGGATTGACATGCCGTAAATTCAAACCAATACACCAACAATCTGAAAAATATCAATTATAGTGGTGCGCTTAGTGAGAATCAAATTCGCTACATGAGGTATCGTTTGTAATACCGTTCCGTTAGACATGAATCTATGACAGACGATTTACAGATAACCTCAGGTTAATCTGCCTCAAAATGTCTAAATGGCTCGCAGCATGTGGGGATCGAATTCACTATACTCGAGAACCTCTTCAAAGATAGTTTACTAAATATCACTGTAAGTCAGGTGGCTCATTCCCTCGGGACATGCACAAAGAATTGTGAAGGTGAAACTGGTGTAACATTTATCGCCGGAAGATACTGACTCGAAAAGACTGTGTATCACTTCCCGCTAATGCCCTTGGGGAAGACGTGAATCATTCTCTTCACTCACAACCCAACAATGGGCAGATATGGTAGGGCAGACTGCATGATAGTATAGTATTTCTTAGACTCCAGCCTACGGGTCAAATAACTTGAGAGAAAAACGCATGAGCAATGCTTTTTTTAGACTCGTAAAACATTTATTGACAACCCGATCTAATAAATTGATTCTTTAGTTTCATTTGTGTAATTAATCTAAGTAGAATATTTGAATTAACTCAATTATTCAATTTTATTCATCGAAATGTTGAATTGGTTTCACCTAAAATAAAAATTATTACACGATCCCGCTGCGCTCCAAAAGACAAAATTAATTTACGAATTAAAAGAAAATTAACGAAAATTACATTAGAAATTCGACGCCCGATTTATAAATGCTGCCTAGATGTCTCTATTTGTGTACGTTTCATAACTTGAACATGATAGCGAGACAGTTTGTCATAGTTCCACCGGTATGTCCTTCAAAATAATTTCTCTGGAATAAGTAGTTGGCTCACGGGTGTGATGTTCTTAATGTGGATTTGTATTTCTCCTAGACTGTTTGTACTACGAAGGCTGGAGAGATAATTATGTCCCATTATTTCCAATACTGCTGCAAAATGAAGACATATAAGGATCATAGAAAAGATATTAGTACAAAATATTTTTTTTCAGAATTGGTACCATAAATTGTGTGAAATTAGATAATAGCAAATGACATTTTGATTTCGCATGAAATATTTGTTTTCAGGTTATTCAAAATGGCGGAAAATCAAACAGAGTGACACAGTCTTAAACAAAGTCCTATCAATAAATTACTGGTGTCTGGGGAGCGCAATCTCCAATGTGAAATATACAGAATAACTCGTGATGTGTACGAAGAAGCATTCTGTAGTCAAAAGAATGTTTACAATTGGACTGACTTGAAAATATTGTCCATGGAGTAGAAACACACTGACAATATTCTGGGACATGAAAGGACCCATCACTATTGCTTTCCTTGAAAAACGTACAATTGTTAACAGTGATTCTTATTGGCAACTCTTTAGGCAAAATTCGCCATATTTATCAAATGACCGTCGTAGATTCATCACTTTTCCAATACAATTAATGCGATCTGAATATAGAAAACGAAAACCTCTTACACTACTCACGCATCCTAATGCAAACTCTGCACTCCATGAGGAAATGTTTGACAGTGTAGGGTGTTTGAAATATCCCGCACCGTAGTTGATTCTCCTACTTGAGCATAAATGATTGTATAAGTCTTGTATGGCCAATGCGCAGCCGAATCAGTATTACTTTTTGTTATAGGTGATATAACCTATGGACATAAATGGGATGTGCCGACGGCTACTATAAGTAATAGGATCAATTGTGGCTTGACACGAAGCGAATGCGAGTCAGCTTGTAACTGTATTGGTCGAACGCAATCTCCAGTTTCTTTGCTGTAAATTTCCACTCCTTTTGTTCAATACATTTGTATTCATTGTTACCAGTCGTTTGTCTTATTTTGACCCTTAAAACCCCACAACACTTTTTTTATCTCGGGATTTTATAAATCCCGGTTTCCATTCTCCCAAAGTTGGTTTAACCGATAATAATTTTATTTGGTGAACAACTATTTGCCCCAAATCAGAAAGAAATAGTTCAATGCAAATAATATGAGAGATCTTTTTGAGAACGCTGACATTGATGACATTTTGTCCTTCTTTAGAAAAATAAAAAAGATATATCGAAAATAATGATTCAGATACAAAATAGATCCACGAAATATGCCGACAAAATTGACACCGGTAAAGGGAACTTGAGTGACAATTTTTGCCTCACACTCTGGCAGTTCTTAGCATTAAATGGTCTAAAGGATTATTATAACATTAAACAAACTAATCCGAACCAAACAAAACCAAATAAAATTAATGAAAATTATTTATACCAATTTGAAGACATAAAGAACTTGAAACATAGAAACTTAACTTTTTTCAGCATTAAATAACCTGAAAATGGTTGATGTGCCGTAAAACCAACAAAGCAAACCTAATGCAAAATATACCAATGATTTTCATAAATGATTTGCAAATAGGTATAATCATTTTAATCGATTTATTTTTGGTGGGAGATTTTTTTGTTCCATTGCTCTTAATTTCCTGTCTATCAAAATCTAAACTGTCGATTGTTTTATTGAAATCTGTCAATCATATTTATCTAATTCACAAAGTAAAATGTAGGATATATTACCAAATAAAATGGATGTGAATGTTGAATGAATTTCTGTCAATTCATCTGTTAATTTAGTGTTGGTTGGTATGATGTTTTTTTACGGCATATCAATCGCTTTCGGGTCAGTTAATGCCAAATCAACTCATTAACACCTGCTGTTACCCATCTAAGTATTGAACAGGTTACTGTTGATTTATCTTTAAAAAAATAAACGATCCCCATTATAAACACTATTTGGCAAAAGGTTAATAGAACCAAGAATTACACATAAAAACAATTAAAAGATCGATTGGTATTTATCAAGTCGAATAAGAATGTCTCAATTATTTCTTTTATTGTTGTGTTTGTATATTTTCTTTTGCAACAGTATATAGTTGTAAAATAACAGACTATTCGGTCTACCTTTGAATTCAGAACCAAGTGGACATGAGTCACGAAGCTTCCACTACGTGAAAAATACTACTTGCTATTAAAGCACTATCACTGCTATGATGACGTTGCATTCTTATGAGTCACAAGAAATTTAGGACTATATGACCTTTAGGCACCCGATTTTGATCTCGATTAAGAAAGGACGTGTTTTTCATTTACACCGTCAATATCCAGTTGTTTTAACAGACGATTTTTAGATTTTTTAAATTATAAAACTAACCCATAACCCTAAGTCCTACCCCTAACTCCTAACAAACGACCGGATATTGACGGTGTAAATGAAAAACATGTGCTTTCTTAATCAAGATCAAGAAGGGGTGCCTCAAGGTAATATGGTCCGAAATTTATAGTCGTTGTATTGGGAAAGTTATGTAATCTTTACGCAAGATTTAAGCATTTACACCCCTCCGTCATGAGCAGGATGCTACACAAGGTGAATATTTAATCTGGTTTGAATTCAAAATTTTCCTTCAACTTTGTTCATTGCCTTACCAAAGCGAAAGAATCAAGCCTATCCTATTTACTCATAGTTGGACGAGGAAAAGCATTAGAGCTAAGTAAAATGAACACAACATCCTCTGGCATTTTACCTCGGATCACCGAGTCCATTTCGATGATAACCGTTACGCGAATGAGCGCTTGACAAAATAGAGTTATGAAAAATAGGAATAGATTTAATATTAATATTAATGTTTTATTGATTATAGTGGAACAATAATTCGACACGGTTGATAAAAACAAACCTTGGCAGTTCACGAGATATAATAGTTTGAATACCTTGTATGTATTTACTCAGCCCTTCCTGTTGCATAGCGCGTCGTCACTGTACTAAATTGCAATAGTTTTATCTTCGTTGTAAGAGATGAAATAACACCAAAGTTTATCCTCTAGAAGTTTATTGAAATAAATTCAAGCTTCTTAACTTCGAGAGAGAGGGTCAGTTTAATCATATATTCAGTCTTTACACTTTCGGTCCTTCAATTAAATTTCTGGGCGACAAGCTTTTTCAGTTGGTAAATAACGCTAGCTTTTCCGACACCAACTACGCGAGGTCCGCTCGGCCGACTACTGACTCCGATCCCTCACTCTCTCCCCCGGGACTCTGACGACTGACCTGTCTGAAGCCCTCAGTTCTTTTATCTTCTAGCTACACCCACGTATTTTTATCCTTGATCTGATAACAGGCAGGTGTTAAAAACTTCTTTGTTTAATAAAACCGGGAATTCATATTTCCTTTGTACAATAATATAACAGCAGGTTCGACACAGGGTCATTTTTTAAGCGCGGAAATGGTTTAAATTAGAGTTTGCTTTTGCCTAGAGCGGTTACCGTACGAACGTTTAACAGCCCAGTCTACTTTACAATTTACCCATAGCTTGGGAAGTAGTAAAAGGATCTATACCATTACCACGGGAATTAGTGCTATGCGAAATGCAAACAACTTCGTTCCGGATTTGAACTCAAGTTGCCGGGTCCACTTCATACGAAGATCAGTTATTTCTTTTTCTTTTTTTTAAATAACCTGCATTTATATTTAATGATAATAACCGAACATATTAAATGGTTAAATCAAGGAAATTATATATTTTTTTAATTGTGCTGTATCAATTTCCCAAGTGTTTATTTTGAAAATCATCTTTTAGGATGTTAGCATTTTCCTAGACTCAAAAAGCGAAATCAGAAACACAAATATAATCTGTAAATATTTTAGCGAAATTTATAATTATTAATCAATCAATATGTCGGAGAATTAATGGAATTTGCGTTAAAGTTTGTATATTTAGTGATCATTACCTTTGATCTGAGGATCCAATTGAACCGGGAAGATTTTATGAAGGGGATAACGTAGGAATTTCATTCTAATCAATGTGTTCATTTATTATAGATTCCATTCGAATGCTTGTTACACTATTTATGTTTGGTAAATATGTATATTGGAACCAATATGGAAATGGTTTAGCAGGGACCTTTAAAATAGGTCGATGAATATAGTGACAGTTTCAGGACGGTGCTTGCAAGAATAGGAATCCAAATTGAGTATTCTTAGATATGAATTCCCAAGACTACGTTATTAACAGTTGTCACCAGAAAGGATATAATATATTATAATATATAATAGAAATCCTTTTGAGATTAGATAAATCTAGATGGAAGATAAGTCGGAAGGGAGAGTGAAAGATTAGAGGAAGTTGATGACTATTAAACTCTTCTCTCTCTCTCTCTCTCTCTCTCTCTCTCTCTCTCTCTCTCTCTCTCTCTCTCTCTCTCTCTCTCTTACACACACACATAAGGGAAGGCGCTCACAATTTTTGATAAAATTAGGATGAAAATCTTATTGTTAACAATGACACTTATTTCCCTTCATCTTAATAACCATGAACTTTTTATTGCAACGTACTCGGGTCATAATTATTACAAAGCAAGGAAACGATGACCATATAAAGCTGAGACAAAAAAGCAATATAATTAAGCTGATAAAGAATATCACTAGCTAATATTATCAATACCAACAATAAAAGGTAGCCTTATTTTACATAAAATATTGGCATTAATATCTAGCATCTTAAAAACGATTACTTATTATTATTATCTCGCTGAAATGAAATTTTCACCTTAGATTAGAATATATACACAACATAAAAATGTGAATAATCTTTAGTCCATCTTTTTCAATTATTGTCCTCATGTATAATTTTTGATAGATATATTCTTTGACCTTCATGTATTATACTAAATTCTGTTTTGTTTATATCAACAAAGATATATATATATATTAATCAAAGAATATATATAACAGAAAATACTGTGTCTCCAAACATGTCAACTGAATGACTAACCTTAATGGCAGGCTTTAGGGAATCGTTTTCATTGAACGTTCATATTTTGTGTTCTTGTTTATTAAGATTTTTTTGTACACATTTATATATCAAGAATTCTTACCTCATAAAAATAGTTTAGACGCGGTTGTGGGGTTTCATGTATTCATATATAATTTTAATAATTACGTCGATTCAAGTTGTCATTTCTTATTAAAAACAGTCATTTGTCTACACTCAGTCATATGGTTCTAAGGATCTAATGATGATCCTTAGTAAATAAGTACAGCTTGAAGAATCTATCCGTAATGATCAATTTACATCTATATGGTATCGAACTAGGAACCTTGTGGTTTATAGCCGAACACTCTACCGACAGAGCTAACCCGGCCCTCGCCAACTCAGCGCTATGAGTAGCATAGGGATCTGTGCGGTAAAGTCAGGAGCTGGTGGTAGCTGTGGCGCTCCACCTCAGACGCAAAAACAATCTCCTTGGTCTAGCGCTACTGAAAAGGGGATAGACTCCCTCGCTGTCTGGCCCATACCGAAATTAGGCCGCCCCGACAACTTTACTTTACTTATATGATGTCAATTATTCTTTCTTATAAAAATGATTTATACACAGTTGTATGGTTTTTAATAATTCCTATATAATACTAATAAGTAAGTAAGTAAGTAAAGTCGCAGGGGCGGCCTTATGTCGGTATCAGCCAGACAGCGAGGGAGTCTTTCCCCTTTTCACTTGCGCTAGACCAAGGAGATTGTTTTAGCGTCTGAGGTGGAGCGCCACACCTACCATCAGCTCCTCACTTTACTACACAGATCCCAGTGTTACTCATAGGCTGAGTTGGCGAGGGCCGGTATCTAACCAGGAACCGTGTGATTCCTAGCCGAACGATCTACCGACTGAGATAAACCGGTCCTACTAATAGTTTCACGTAATTCTTTCTATTCACTAATAAGTCACAGTTATATGGTTTCAAGTAACTAATAATAATAATCCGAGTAAAGATTAATGGCTTCACGTATCTATTCTTAATACAAATAATTAATTTATATAAAAACAGTTATATGGTATCAAGTATGCTTATCTAACACTAATGATTTTTTTTAAATAACTATATATGCCATCCTAAGATTTGCTATCTATCTAGGTCTGAGTGGACTTGAGAGTAATGGCAATAAATGGGTGCTCCACACTTCCTAAATCCCCTGAAATTGACCCTCGCCATTAGATGTACTTTATTGTTCTACCAGGAAACCTCTCCGAGGCTTTTTATCCATCTGCAGAGGATACAGTCAGTATATTCTATGCCCCGTCGATTAAACGGACAAGAATACACGTTCAGTTCTTCTTAAAGAAGCAATTTACACACCAATGTGTTTGTAAAAGTTAACTATTAATAAAGACATTCATTTTCTTTCATAAGAACCAACATTTATGCTTAATTGTATACACTCGTTTTTCTTTTTTGCTTTTTAGTTGACGCTGAGATTGATTCTAAAGACTCCAATTAGTTGGCTCTTACTTAAAGGAAGAGTTTTCTAAATGTTTTCTATGCATCGTATTTCAATCGATTTTATGAATAGGTATGATTGCACAAAACAAAAGTGAAATATCACTTATGCGTCTGACGGAAAAATTAATTCAATGAAAAGAACTATTTTTCTATTGTTTACATGTAATTTTCAAATAAAACAATGACGGCTTTGAATTCAGCAGCAAATAAAATCATCACCAGCCGAAAATTAGAAGTTGTTAGAATATGAAAAATATCATTTGAATGTATATTGTATTAGTTTGGTAAAGAGAAGAGAAAAACTCTTTGTTTCGTAAAATTTTAATTAGAAATATAAATAATAATTATAATAATGATAAATAAAGATTCACAGCGACAAACTTACGGGAGAATTTTTTACTTTGATACCATAAATTCCTAAATACATGATAAGTAATATACATTCAAGTTTTTAATGTTTTCTTTGATTGGTACGACTCTGATAATAGAGGACATCTTTAAAAATGAAAGGGAAATATGAGAAACATTCAATTCTCTCCGTTTTACCAAAAGTAAGATTTTTTTTTTCATGGCTCAGTTCATTTATACCTATCTTTCTTTTTTATATCTGTGTATTTATCTTGGTGTAGTATATATATATATATATATATATATATATATATATATATATATATATATATATATATATATATATATATATATATATGGGAGAATAAGTGCTTAATTGGAGTCGTACCTAATTTTTGAAAATTAATTAATTAATAATGAATTAGGCGGGAATACCTATTAAATGTATGGCTAAACAAATCGAGAAAAAGCAATCTCTGTATGTACATTTCGGCCTATTAGGCCTCATCAGCAGAGTTATAGATCGGAAGACCGCCCTGTGCGTGATTTGAAACCGGACTGCCAAGCTGACAGGCCGATCCCATAACCCCTACACTAAACGGACTTCTTAGATTTTACGATTTGTTTAGAGTAGGTTAATATTCCTCTTCTAGTGACTTTTATTACACGACGATATGATAAGTTGTAAACACGGTTTGTTTGGAATGGCTTTTTGCCGATAATTTTTGGGAGAATAAGTGCTTAATTGGAGTCGTAACTAATTTTTGAAAATTAATTAATTAATAATGAATTAGGCGGGAATACCTATTAAATGTATGGCTAAACAAATCGAGAAATATATATATATATATATATATATATATATATATATATATATATAAACAATATATATATAAAACAGATATAAACAAATCGAGAAAAAATATATATATATATACAGAGAGAGAGAGAGAGAGAGAGAGAGAGAGAAAAGAGAGAGGGAGATATGAAAACATGCTTAGTGGTACAAAGTTTGTATAAAACTTTGAATAGGAGAGTCGCAATCAAGGGCTTTTCATTCCTCACTCGTCAGGACAAAAATCGATGAAACTAAGAAAACTATAAAGGTAGTGTTTTTTTCTTTTTTTTTCTTAGACTAAATTAGGAATGGGATATACTAAAATAAATAAAGATACTTAAGAAGAGATTAAGATAAATAATTTAATTATTATAAGAAGAAAAATTTTTAATAAAAGTTCTTTAGAGACGAGAATCAACCAACACATCCCAGCCAAGATCAAGTTATCGATTTTACCCTGACGGGGGTGGATTAAAAGACCCCCACACACACACATATATATATATATATATATATATATATATATATATATATATAATATATATAATAGCAAATAGTTTAAGTTGAAGAAGTCGAAACGTTCGATTTTCAATCGAAGAAACAGATCAACAGAAACGAACATGATAAATCATGAAATGAATATGATAAATGAAGTTTAATAGAAAATAAGATTATCATAAAAAAATTCCCCAAATGTATTTTTCTATTAATTATCATATATATATATATATATATATATATATATATATATATATATGTGTGTGTGTGTGTGTGTGTGTGTGTGTGTGTCTGTCTGTCTGTCTGTCTGTCTGTCTGTGTCTGTGTGCGTGTGTGTTCTGAAAGATAGATATAAATCTAATTTGACTGTGTTTTTTTCTACATTTCTATGTGTCCCCCACCCCGCTCTTTCTTTTTATAATTTATCTATTTTCTCAACCACGTGCGCATACAGAAAGAACTTTACCTTTGTAGCCGTGGGATATCTCAAAGTAAATGGTAACTTATAAACAAACAACTTGTGCACTTTTTGACTTTGTAAATATTTCAACCGTCTATTTGTGGTGAATTTTAACAGAATAATTCATGGCAAACAAGCTTTTCAACAAACAGATAATATTAAACAATTGTTTCATTAATTTTTCAAATATTATATTGAAGATTTTATTTTCATTTACAAAGAAATCGTACAAGGTTAAAACCAACATTTACATCCGTTTTCCATGCCATACTGCAATCACATTAGATTAAATATATAAATATATATAATTCCTAGAATCAAAACAAATGTTATTCATTTCTCTGAATTTTTTAGATGCGGCTTGATAATTAGTATTATTTGTATTATTCGGACTATTGTCCTCAATCTTCATTTTTATTGTATCCAATTGGATACATAGCCTAGTGAATAAAGGAGTTAGGTTAAGACAGTTCTAAGTGACAGTTATCTCTAGACTGCAGGTTCAATCCTGGTCAGAGGTAGCAGTAATATAGAATACTAATTAACACACCTGTAGCCCAGGTATGGTTAGCGGAATGAGAATAGGATACCCCCGTGGACTAAATAAAGGGTTAGGTTCAAAGTTCCGTGATGTCTCCCGATTACGACAAGAAGGTTCCCGATTACGACAAGAAGGTTACCGAGTTCGAAAAGCCCGAGGCCGAGATAGTTCCCGAGTCCGAGAACGTTCCCAAGTCCGACAAGAAATACCTGAAGAAGGCCGGAGGGCACATCGGCTGAAACGTTAGACAGATAACAATGAAGATGAGGACAATAGTCCGAATAATATAAATAATACTAAATGTTATTCAGATTAAACGCTTATTCAGTAAATTACAAGTTTATTCTTTCTCCTTTGATCTACTATTTTCATTAAAATAAATTTATCGGATATATATATATATATATATATATATATATATATATATATATATATATACTTCATCTTCCACGGCCTTTAATAGTAAGTAAATGTTAATTCAATCTTTCTATATTTGATCTCATTCAATATTTACCACGCATCTCACGTACGCAGGTCAGACACAAGGCCTTATTAATATGGGTCCACCCACAAACCGAAGCTCATGGGATAGCAGGCACAAAAATGCGTGAATCCCGTCAGTATTCCCCTTAATGTGGGCGCCTCGGGCACTGGACAATAAACATATCCCTGCCCCTTTAAATAAAGGGGGCAGAAGTTGCCAGGGGTGGCCCCTTGGGATTACACCGTTATTTATTACTTTACCGGTCCAGTGGATATAGCCACCTGACTCAGGTCCGAGGGACGAGGTATTTTATTTAATTTATGTTAGTCTAATTCATTTGGCATTTGATTGTCTTTTAAAGAAACAGTTGTTCTGATGGGTGTGTTTATTTCGTCAGGATGTGATAACTGGTAAAGATTGGAATTTAATTTTCGAGGACGCAATCTGACTTTTCTTCAGTTACTGTTTTACTGAAAGTGATGTCACTCCTCATAATCATAACTTTCGTTATTTCTTTTGCTTTAATAATATAATATACATATATTTTACCTCTAAAAAATCATCAAAAATTAAATTGTTTTCTAGAATTTCGGGTTGTATTATGTAATTATTTTACATCGAAAAAAATTTGGTACCAGTTTGTAGACAATCAGTTGCGCTCTGAAATTTAACATTTTACACACACAGAAACACACACACACACACACACACACACACACACACACACATATATATATATATATATATATATATATATATATATATATATATAGAGAGAGAGAGAGAGAGAGAGAGATCCACAGTCTATAGATATATAGATATATCCACAGACAGTTCTGTTTCGACGTATCACGTCTCTTCAGTGCGGTTAGACTTTGTAACCTACTTCAAGCTGGGATCGAAACTCGACTGATTTTCTATCTGTCAGAGACTCTAATCACCGTGCTATCGGGATACCCACTAAAACGAAGGGACTTTTTACTGATAAATACATATATATGTGAAGGCTACCACAGAGCTCTATTCGGTATGAGGAGAGCCTTGGAATTTCAGCGTAAGCAGTAGTCATCAGCAACATTCCCTTCGAGAGAACTCAATCTACCAGGGATGGAGAGATATTATAATATCTCATCTGTAATGATAAATTTGATACAGCTAATCCCACTCTGTAAAGTAGCAAAGTAAATATTTATGGCAGAATAACTGAATTATGTAAGTGAATAGGTATTGATTTCCCCGTTGAAAATCTCCTTAAATGGATTAGTGAACCACATCGGATCAATAGGTCCTGCTTTCTTAAAATCCATTAAGCAAGGAAATCTTGGAGTGGTTTTACTAATAATTCTGTCATTATTACTTAGATTCGCAAATGAGATTTTCGAAGCGAGATGCTAACAACACGTATCATTGTTTTACTCCTTTCAAGATGAAAAAGACAAAATGTTTCTTTTTTTCTTTTTTGGGGGGGGGGGGGATTTTGCGGTATGTCAACCCTTGTTGGGTTATTTTATCCCGACGACGTTTTGTTCTATTCATTCTTGATGGGTATTGAAAATTGTTTTAAACTCAATTTTTCAACACATTTTTGTTGACTCTTTTTCTTCTGTTTAACCCATAGATGGGACCCTAACAAGTTCGGGTCAGGGTGCACCTGGGAGTAATGGTGATTAGGCGGTACTCCACAATCCCTAGAGCTCAAGAATTGGAACTTCACCATTAGATGCAGTTTGAGAAAATGTTATTGTAAAAAATAAAATAAAAAATAGTGATTATTGGGGGGGGGTGATAAGTATAATATATAAAAGATAAATTATAAAAATATGAAAGAAATAAAAGGAACAAGGAAGAAATATTTCTTGAATAAGAAATGTGAAAAGAAAGAAAAGAAAGTATTTTTTTAAGAAATGGAGAGAAAACCGAAAAATAGGCAAATGGATTTTAGACAATTATGATATTTCGGACTGTTGGCCTCATTTTTATTGTGTATAAACACAACGTAATTTTTTTCTTCTTTTTATTTGAACACTTTGATTTTCTAATATATATATATATACATATATGTGTGTGTGTGTGTGTAAGTTGAAAATGGAAGCGAATCCGACGGTATATTGAACGGAAAAATAAATAAAGGAAAGAAAATGCTGAATGGATGAAATAGATTTATTTTACTAACACGTGTTTCGGCCAGGAGTTTGTCCATGTACACATGTATTCTGTTTATTATTATTCTAGATATAAAATAAATAATAATAATAGTAAACACAAAATCTTTAAGCATACAAAGAATAACGGCCTTCGTCAGAGTAAAATGGATAAACACAACTGCTGTAATCCCGGGTTTTGTTTTAAGTTTTTATTTATTATTCTAATTACCGTAAAATAAGATAAACATCTTCAGGCGATTATCCATAAGTGAGTATTAATGATTGAGCATCGAAATCCCAATTGAATTCATGGGTAATCGTCTGAAGGTTAATTATTTTAAGGTAAATAAAATAATAAATTAAAAATACCCGAAACAGAGCCCGAGGTTCCAGTGGTTTGTACGTTATGTTTATACTCAATAAAGATGAGGACAACAGTCCGAAATATCATAATTATTCATATCCTCATGTTATAAAAGCACATAAAGATATGTTTTAGTTTATTTTATAAAAAAACAAAAGATATTGGATGTCAAACACAGCAAAAAAAAATGCATCGTTTGATAAGAGATTAATTCTTTTATGACGGGCAAAAAATTCGATACCAAAATTTTTAAAAGATTTTATTGTCTGCAAAAGATTGTTTCTACTGACAGACGTATTTCTTGATTTGACTGTTGTTGTTTTTGTTTTTGTTGATGTTGTTGTTGTCATTGAGGACTTAAAGGAATCGCTGTGAGGAGTGTCAGCTTTTGAAATAAAAGACAAAAGATTTAAAACAAACATCGAACCAGTCAAATCTTTCTCGTCACTCCACACCCAAACAATTTGTAGTCATGTATTACGATCCTGATGTATCGACAGATTGATTCTTCCATCATCCCAATTGATAATAGAATACATCATACATACACACATACATACACACAATAACACACACACACAAACACACGCACACACACACACTCACTCACACACACACACATATATATATATATATATATATATATATATATATATATATATATATAGTATCTATAATGTATTCTACTGTCAATCAACGTGTGTGCATGTTCAGATATATTCACTATAGGAGCGTAATATTCAATACTAGCAGAGCTACACAGGTTTGCCAGGGATTTAAAATGTTAAAAATAAATGTCTTATCAATATTCATATATAGATTGATAATAATTTTTATACAAGTTTTATTATCTTTTATTCTTTATTATTCTGAAACAGTTTTCATGTTATTTTTAATGGCATATCAAAACTTTATGTGTTATTAATCCCGAAATTTTATTTATTTTCATTTTTTATTATTTATTAAAAAATAAACCTCCTTTGATCCCATTTTAAGAAAGTGGCTTGGTCAGCCTATTATCTTTTCAATATACACATATACACCACATACACACACACACACACACACATATATATATATATATATTGGAAAATAAGTGATTAATTTAAGTCATACCTAATTGAAATTTAATTAGTTGATAATTAATAAATTAGGCAAGCATATCTGTTCAAATGTAAGGCATAAAGAAATCGAGAAAAATTCGATCTCTTTATGTACATTTCGGCATATTAAGCCTCATGAGCAGAGCTAATTAAATTTCAATTAGGTATGACTTCAAATAAGCACTTATTCTCCAAAATTGTCGGCTATGGCCATCTCAACAGACTATAAAATCTGTTTGTTTACTATCACACACACACACACACACACACACACACACACATATATATATATATATATATATATGTGTGTGTGTGTGTGTGTGTGCGTGTGTGTGTGTGTGTGTGTGAGTGTATGTGTGTGTGAGAGAGAGAATGTAAAAACAGTTTTCATGGTATTTTTGATGACCTATTAAAACTTTATGGGTTATTTAATTTGATCTATTTGCATTTTTCATTATTTGTTCTCAGTGTTTCATTGTAATATAATTCAATTGCACTTTTCATATTTATGCATAATAGTCATTTGTTTTTATGTCATCAAATATTCTATGTAAATCTCATACATATTTTCTAGTTTTCCCGTCTTAGACTGATAATAATAATTTGTACACAATTTATGGTTTTGAGCAACTTCATATTCAATAATAATCATTTGTTGGTTGGCTGGTTGGTTGGATTTTAGGGCATGTCATCCCGTATTGGGTTATCTTATACCGTAAAGGTCATTCTTGATGGGTACTCAATTTTTAACCCATTTTTCTATTTAACCTACAGATTGGATCTTAACAGGTGCTACAACTCCGGGCCAGAATGAACTTGGGACTAATGGTGATGAAGGGATACTTAACATTCCCTTGGGTTCCAGAAATATAATTTCACCATCAGATAGAGTTTAACGTCATACCCAGGGCACTAAGACCCTCAAACATTGCCTTCTAGCACATATATGATAAAATGGTTGGCGTTTGCTATGAGGGCAATAGGGTTTTGACAATCATATTAGTGCTAGGGCTTGACGTGACCAGCAGATTGATCGGAGGGGGCTTTTTCGACTGCCCTGCTAGCCTAGGTAAGGGCAAAGTGGTGGCTGAGCAGTCCCTGACGCATGTCATGGACTGCTCAGCCACCAGGATTTCGTCCTTAAGCATCACAGGTTGTCAACCATGGCCAACATGTGACCTCATTGGGGTGTCTTACATCCCCGGAAAGGTACAGTCAGTGTATTATAAAGCCCTAACCGACAGAGCTAAAATCATTTGTTTGAACACAGAATCAGGTAATCGGTTCTAATTTTCAAAAAGATAATTTTCACCCGATCATGCGATCCTAAAAGGTACTACCGCTCCGAGTCAGAATCGCCCTTTGTGTAATTGTAATAAAGGAATATTCCACACTGACCCGATATCCAGAAATGGAGTCTCACTATCAAATACACTTTAATGTTATATTACAGGAAACCGTTTTGGGATGACATCTTACTTCTATGGAGGTGTTGAAATAAGCTTATTCTAAGCCCCATCGACAGAGCGAATAAACATGTTTTAAGTGGATTTATAAATTGATAATGATCAAAATTTTTTATACAGACACTTCAAATGCAATTAAATTTTATGTCTGCTAAATGTACAAGATTTAGATAATCAAATAAGAGTTTTTTGGTATTCTTTAAAAATTCTATAAATGGAAAAAGAGAAAAACATAAATAAAACAGTGAAAGAATTAATTAATTTACAAAACATTACAAATGTAATTTTCTTTGTAAAATATATGTTGTTCAAAAAGAGAAAAATGTTCACTTTTAACACATGGTTTGTTTCGTATTCTTCTTTTGTTTTTTGTTTTTTTTGGGGGGTTATTGAATTGAAATACCAATTAAATATACCCTTGGGTATTCTAGTATATAAGTGGAGTACCCCCCCCCCCTTTGCCATTATTCCCAGGTCCACACTTATCCTGAAAGTTAGCTGTTAGATTCCCATCTATAGGTCAAATAAATCTGTTTGAAAATGATTTGTAATACGTAGGAATAATGGATACAACAGCTGATTTTCAGTACCAGATGCTTTACCGGATAGTTTACGAGAGCCACGTTATTTCAGGCGTCTAAATAAAATAATAATATCTACTTATTACTTACGTCTCTGATTTGTCGGCCTAATTCCTCTTGTACCTTAGATGTAAAGTAGCTTGTAGGGAAAGCAGTCTTCCCTCAGACTAAATTAGATGTGCGTTCGAACCTTACTAAGAGCGTATCGTTTATACTTTTTGTTTCTCCGATACATGTTTTTTTCTTGCTGACGTAGACATAACGAAACCGATTGAGCTGCAATTACAAATTGCAACCAAAATTCAAAGATTTAAAAAAAAAAGAGATTCATTTAATAAACAAGAAGTTGCCTAAGGAGTTGGCAATAGTCAGCACTATTTTACAGTTTCACCTTTTTCAAGGAAATCAATGGTGACGGATCTTTTCATGTCTAGCATGACATTCCGGCAACTTTTTATTTACCGGAAAGTCACAACGTTTACACAATATGCACTGTCCTTTCAACTCAAGCACGTCATGAAAAACCCATGTTTTGCCCATTTGCAAAACATCTTTGAGTAAAACTTACTTTTCCGTACACATCACACATTCATCTGTAAATTTTACATGGATTGCATTTTTCAGCTCCCAAAGATTTGATGATATATTTCTGTTCGTGCCTGGAACAGTATTTTTTCTCATCTTTTGAATCATCCTCAAAACAAATATTTTATTAGATTAAAATAATTTTGGTATAAATTTAATGTAATTTTAATATATATCACGCAAATTTAATTCATCAGCATAATTATCCTTAACTAAACAATAGCATTATAAATTCATTGAATATAGTTTTATTTATGTAGTTGATTTTACTAATATCATTATTTAGTTATTAATTCAAATTCTTACGGGAAATATGTCAGTGTTGCTAATGTATATCATTGTTCATTTTAAATTCAAAAAAAACAAAAACGTTATGTTATAATCAAAAAGTGTTATTAAGTAAATAATTCAATAAATGTTATTTCTATTCTATTTACATTTATGGAAGACAAATCTGAAAAGCAATATTTCACCTTTTTCAAAAATTTTCCATATTTATTAATCAAGAATAAGAATAATGATATATGAATGTATTCATGAGATAAATAAAAAAAATAAAAATAAAAGAAATGTTTTTTTCATTATTTTAAAGAGACCAAGTGTGAAATTCAATAGTCTACACTCAATTAAAGGGGTTGACAGAGAAAAAGTTGCAGATTTTTGCATTCTAAGAAAAACTAATTGTCTACAATTCTTAGTGGAAATATGAGACTTATTTTCTACTATTGATTTCTTACTTACCTGTAAATGTCTTCTTTTTTTCACACGGAAATCACCTGATACTTTTCGTCATATATAAGTTCATCTACCTATAATGGCGACGCTCTTTCAGTAGATGATTTTTATTTTGCCCTCACAGCAAACCTTTTCTTCGGTTATGAGATTTATTTAGTCTAATTCTTTTTCATCTCATTTCCCTACTTTTTTCTTTTATTAATGTGTTTCATGTTTATTGAATAAATTTCTTTAGTGTAATGAAAACATTTTACATTGAAATGATTTTCTAGACTCTCGAAATGTTAGATTATTTAGAAATCAATATTAGGGAATATGGACAGATGTTTGGGCTTCATTTCATGTTATTAAAAATGTGTCGATGTAAATTCACTTGAAGATTTTATCATACCTTGAAATTTGTAAAATATTAATTCTTTGTATAATTAAAATCTTAAAAAGTGTATTATATTATATGAAAATCATAATATTATTACGGCTACATCGTAATGAATGAGTTCAAATTCCAGTCGTGCTATTATATTCACATCCAGACTGCGATCCTCGGAAAAGGTATGAACCTCGTCATCTCCCCAGCTATTGGTTAAATAGTATCACTAATGTTCTTTGCAAGGATGGATTTGGCATTAAACAATCCACGAAGTTTGATATACCATTAAACAAAGAAACCAAACGAACCTAAATATCCTTGCTGATCACAGCAGTGCTGCTCTGGACAGTTCTCACGCGGATTAAGTCGGCATTCTATAATTAAAATACTTTGTATAGTAGTGACGTATTTATCCTTGACAAGTTAATTTCGCATGTATCGTGTGCTACGTATCGGTGGCCCAGGGGTAGAGTCTCTGATTCTGCAGTTCCCGGATTCAATTTCTGTCGGAGGGAAATCGTAAGTATACATCGCTGATGAGACTTAATAAAGTTGAAACAGCTGTACGATGTTCTACTTGGGGCACAATATTTGCCGAGTTCGGTTGTCATGATTATTTTCAATAATTATGACATTTTATACATACGCATTGTAATTGCCTTCAACAAAAAAAATATAAATAATAATATACTTTACTCAACAATGCTTCTAAAGCAAATTATCAAATATCATAAAATACTTTTGTTTGTCTTTGTTTTTCCTTTTGTTTTTTGGGGTTTTTTTAATAGTTTAATTTTCAATTGACCATAATAATCAATTGACACATACATATTTTATGGCTATTTGTTTGGGAGGATTACAAATACACACCTTAGAATTATCTATAGAATTGGCATTAATTAAAAATTAATAAATGACTATTTATCTGACATAGATCATTAACTCTATTTGGAAATATATTTGCTATGTAGAGTCGATCATTTTCAAGTTCTACTTTGACACTTGGTCTCATAGAACGAAATGCAACGAGAAAGTTTCGCTAAGTGCTCTTCAGGGCTAAGATTCGACCCTACTTAGGTATTGAGCACTTTTTACTTATTAGCTTTAGTTTCCTGGCGGTTTTGTGTGAAT
This sequence comes from Doryteuthis pealeii, assembly GCA_023376005.1. Lineage (NCBI taxonomy): Eukaryota > Metazoa > Mollusca > Cephalopoda > Myopsida > Loliginidae > Doryteuthis > Doryteuthis pealeii. The sequence goes on from CM042137.1 coordinate 152,070,138, forward strand.
ATATATATATATATATATATATATATATATATATATATATATATATATATATATATATATATATATATAAAATTTTTCTTTTGGCCAAATATTGTACCAATAGACTATTTTTGGTCGATACGATTATCTTGGTCTTTTCTTTTTTCCTAATTTTTTTTCTCCCGGGTGATGTTTGGTAGTATATTTTTACAATCAAATATTTGCTGGGTTTTTTTCTCACCGCGAGGATTTACAAACAAGTTTGGTATATTAAATTATATATATATATATATATATATATATATATATATATATATATATATATATATATAAGTAGATTAGTGTGACTTTCAATATGCCCCTAACATTCCTGAATTAAAAAACACGCGTTGTCATTTGAAGCGTGGTCACCTTGTTACATGCCGGTCTTTATTCTCTTATAATGTCTATTTCTCTCGGATTTCTCTTCATTGTATCGGGGTTGTTGTTTCTCTCGCTAATACAGGATTTCTTTGTGTATACAGATTTATTACCATATTAACGCAGGAGGATGCAGAGACAAGAAGGGAAATCTTGCCCAACTGAACTCTTCCATTGATCTAGACGGGATCCTCTATATCAAACGTAATTTAAAAAGTTATTAGTCTTAATTCTGGTTCTTTCAAGAGAATTCCAAATCTAATAGTTTCTTATTTTAAACTGTTGACCTAAATATCCTTATTTAACCCAATCATCTTCAAAGGGAAATTCAAAGGGAATTCCTTTAAAGATGACCGCCGCAGTATCTGGAGTTTTAATCCTTTACCCAATATGTGTGGGGGGGGGGGATCCATTAACTTATTTTTTGACCCGCAATTAAGATTTTCGATTGACCGGTCATTTATTTTTTATTTCTTTATCACCCCTAACATTAAATAACATATTTTCGATATAATCCTTTCCAAACTTGGGTAGATTGTAAAATCGATACGCGCTCATACACAATATTTATTTAATAAAATTTCTTGTCGGCCAAATAAGAGGAACATTTTCCCTTTAATTATGCCAACTATACCTCAAACCAACAATTTTTGAATGTGTTTCTCAGTCGGTAACACATCCGAGCCCAATACCGGTCCCCAATAACACAGCTCAGGAGTAGAACAGATTGGATAATCTGATCTGTTTGGTAAAGAGTGGCGCTCAGAAAAAATAAATACCTGGTCTAACGCTAGTGAAAAGGGGATAGAATCCCTCGTGGTTCTGCTGATACCCACAATAAGCCACGCCGCTAATTTTACTTTACTTTATTTCATTAATTGATATTTGAATAAGAGAATGTTCGAAGACCGATGTTTAAAGTATTGAAATTTATCATCGACAGTTAATTAAGAAATCAAATATGCTGTTCACGTATGTGCACCGACCTGCTGAATTTGCATTCAAGATTATGTGTGTTCAAGTAATCATTGCATGTTTGTTGTTAACAATCCTACAGATCCCGTTCTCAGTTGGATCAAAGGATTGTCACTGACCTTGAAGGTGTGTTCCCCTTCTTGATGCACACGTGAATCCGCTTTCCAATGAAAACGTCACGGAAGTAAACGTATCAGATCATGATATTCTAATACAGCATTGCACTCCCACAACACACCCGATGGAAATGAAAAGTAGCTAGGATTAGCAAATTCAAGAAATCAAAGTTTTATATTTACTAAAAACCTGATGACCTTAAAGGTCATTGGCCTCTAAATGTCACCTCAAATAATCGAATTACTTTTCAAGTTCTTACTTATTAAATTAACTAGCAAGAATATGCGCCCCCTCCGGGCGTAAGTATTTAAGTTTTAATGTAATGAAATATATTAAATTAGAAAGATTAGAGAAATTGAAAAAGAACACATCAAAATATTACACTTATTTTAATTATAGTTTAATTGGTTTCTATATAAATTCATTCATAGGATTGGTTTTAATACGTTGAAGAATAAAACAATAATATTAGAGATCAATAACACCAAGGTATTATTTATGGAACCCAGTTTTGTTAAATACAGAATGCAAATTAACCACACCATATATAATCCGAACCTTTATTTTTTATAAGACATATTGCAGGATTGTAAAAGCATAATAACATGGGTTGTTTGGAAGCAAATCTAACTCAAATTTTCAGAGATATCCTTCTTAAATAAGATTTATTCTATGTCTTAATTAATGATTTTGAGTATCAATTAAATATCATTGATAAACTTACGCAATTCCTAATGGTATTGAGACGTAAGCAGATACGTAGTTTTTGTTACATATAGACATACATCGAATCTCAAATCAACGATTCCGGATGTTCTATTTTCTGCTTTGCTAGTTTTACATTAAAAAGTCGATTTACCTGACAAGAATCTTTTAAAAATATCCCATGGCTTTTTAATTTCAAAAGAGTTCTCATACGAAATAGTAGATAGTAGTTGTTCCATTTTATCAAAGAAGAACAATAGAATAATTAATATAACTACAACTAAGTGATCATCGTATCCATTTTTTAAAATTCCTTTAACTTCAGATAAATACAGCCTCATGGTAATAGAAAGGGAAAGTAAAAAAAAAATACTTCTTTCTATAACCAAAGAAATAAAACAGAACTTTGTCTAATTTACATAAAAGATTGAAAATATATTGCAATGTCAAAACAATAAATATTCTTTATAATTTGTTACGAAATAATTCAGACAAAAATCTACGATAAAAATCTTAATTAGACGCCATAATTCGATTTGATATTTTTTTCTCGGGTGGAAAATTTATTGAATCAGGCAGACTTAAAACAAAAATAACATATAAATTAAATATATATAATTTTGTTTGGATGAAGAAATCATATAGATGTGCTGCACACGTGACTTCCGGAAAATTTCATTACCGAAACATTGGCTTCATATGTAATTGCTTGATCTACAAAACACCAGAAACACAGAACTAAACTTATTTTTACGTAAGTTTTCTATGAACGACATTGCCCTTTCCTTTCTTTAAACTTACTCCCATTTTCCGTAGTTTCCCAACCACCTCCTCGAGTTCTTATCTTACAGGTACAACTTTCCTTTCATATACTTATATGAATTATAAGTTGACGTGATTCGTAAAGACTAAGGGTTGGCAGAGAATTGGGCATCATTAGGGTGTTGTACCCCTCTACATAGGTGCAGTCGACGCATTCTACAGTCCCAGCCAACAGAGTGGCCAATTACTTTAGCTGGCAATATATTTCTATAAATGTAAATGAATTTGACAAATTCAAATAGATCAAACCTAAATTCCAGTAAAATAACAATAAAGTGATTCCTTACTTCTGATGATGATCTTGTAACTGTTCTTTAATCGTCCCAAGTTACGAAAAAAAGTCCTAGAATCTGTAGGAAGATTTACGGTTTTTACAATTTTATTTTATAATCTTAGTTGTCAATTAAAAATCTACATTGAAAGGTTATACAATGGTCCAATCACATATTACTTTTTAAAGTTATCAATAACGCAATTCAAACGTAAAAAGTTTATCTACCCCCCCCTTTTTGTCATTTGATAAATAGATATGCCAATATCCCCAAGATATAATTTCAATGTCCTGATGAAGATTATAGAAATATACTAAATATATATTTGATAATCGAAATTTTAAATTCAACAAAAACTTTCAAATATTACTAAATCATCTTTACAAACCTTATTTTTCATATTCATTATTTTTCCCTATTGAATGGTTTCAAAAAGTAATTATCACCATAATAGATAAATCAACTTGATGACGAATTAAGGATAATGTTTTTTCGGATGAGTGGATAGAAGAATAAAGGGGTGCCATAGTATCACATATTCTATCAAACTACTCTCCGCGGGTTTTAATTTCAAAGTTTTTCTTTTCTTCTATATCAGTTACTTTACGCAGACTAGAAAACCCAGTCTGTCCGACTATTAACCATTGCACGAGGAAGAATGGATAAATCTATGAAATTTCTAATGACATTAATATGACGTGCAGCGACACCTGGATTTGAACGGATTCATTTAATCCATTTCATAGTCGATACTCCACACTATATGCCAATTAATACTAGCAGAATATGTGTCCTCCGCGGGTACAGTTATTTAATAAAATATATTAAATTAAAAATTAATAAGAATGCATAAAAGATGAGGCAACGGAACAGAAAAGAGATTTATTAATCATGATTTTGTTTTTAATCTTATCTGAGAAAAATTTTAAAGAAATTTAAAGATTTTTTTTAGTGAGTGGGATTTAAGGGAATAATCGATTGAAACATTTTGTCTGGATAATAAATTCTAACTAAACAATAATTAAATTACATCTTCAACGAATTGCCTATGAGACTAATTTGCAATATCTAATTTAATACGAATAATTATTTTAATACGGCAAATAATTTGCTAATTTTCTCTATTGAATTTCGGAAATTTGAATTCTTCACAATTAGTTACTTCTTGCAACAATTTGGTTTTCGGTAATTATATATTTTTTAGAGTAACGTTCTCAATGAGAATTTATTTTGAATGGGGGAAAAGAAATTATGTTAAAACATTTCTTCTCTCCAATAAATATGTATGCCAAGATTCATAGTCCAGTTTCAAAACATAAAAGACAAAGATTTCTTGATTAATAATACAGTCTAATACAATTACATGGACATTCCATAATTGTTCAAACTTTTTAATATAGACATCTCTCATTCCGGTTATGAAAATTGTTAAGATTTAGTTTTAAAATGACTCGTCCATAATTTCAATCACTATCTCTATAAATATTTCATTTTTCATTTTATAGATTAAGAAAATATTAGTACATGCTTGCTCGCCCAAATTTAAGAGGACATTCATTTTTAAGAATTAATAGAGCATTTAATGAAAGCGTAAATAGGAATAAATGTTATTTTCTTGGGTATTATCATATTATTATTATTATTATTATTATTATTATTATTATCATAATATTATTGCATTTCACTGTTGTTTTGTCTTTCTTCTTTTTAGAATTGATGACATTGCATAAAGATTATTTGTCGTTTGTCATGTTTTCTCTTGAGTGTCGATTTTTAGCAGAAAAACATGTTTTCTCTCTTTTCTCCTTCTCTTCCTTTCTTTTCCCTTCCTGTTGCTTTCCTTTCTCTTCCCTCGTTCTTTCTTTCTTTTTCTCTTTGCTTCGCTTCCTTCTTCACTCACTGACACCAGTTCAGTGAATGACTCAACTTCCGTTTGAATAAGGTGACTTTTATACCTACTCATTTACCCACAATGCATCTGAACTATCCTACAAGAAGGCACTTTTCCTCTTTTCTGACGTCTTCATTTATCAGCATGCCAGAGAACACTCTTCAACTACAGGCTCATTTTCCGACACGTTAGTGAGTACTTTTTACGACACTAATTCAAATAAAAGAAATATCATTTTCTTATTACCCAGATATAAGGGATGACAGCGCATGCTTAGATATATTTCTGCGCAATATAAAGAGTGTGTAATATGTTATAATTACCAACATAATGTTGTGGAAGAATTTTTAGCATTTAAATCAAAATAATGTGGGGAGATATTTTATCAAAAGGCTAAGACAATATATATAAGAACAAATGGCGATTGAAATATACAATTCTGAATTATTTTATTTCTAAATGTTTTTATCGTTGACGTAGATTAGTGACGAGCGATTTAAATGTTTCACCATTTCCTCCCCTGCATCTTTTTGAACATTTCAAACGTAATGATCGTGTTCTGGATGCAAGAGAGAGAGAGGGGGAGGGAGAGGGGGAGGGAGAAGAAGAAGAAGAAGAAGAAGAAGAAGAAGAAGAAGAAGAAGAAGAAGGGTTGTGTTATGTGTAGTTGGGTATTTTCAGATATCAACTGGTTCGCTTACAGATATCTGGGCCGTGTAGACAGTGGGGAAGGCTACTTCCTACTACGAGATTGAAAGAAATATATCAAAACTCAGAGAAATAACACAAAAAAAAGAAAAAGCCCTATCGGCTGTGACTTTAGAATACACCGACTGCACCGCTGCAGAGGGGTAAGACTCCCCCAATGGAGCCACCTGTTATCCGTGGGTAGTGACCCGTGATGTTTAAGGATGGAACCCAGGTGGCTGAGCAGTCCATGACATACAACACTCCACTGGCCCTTACTTAGGCTAGACGGGCGGTCGGAGAGGCCCCCTCTAATCAATCGGCTGGTCACATCAAGCCCTAGCACCTATATGATTGTCCCAAACCGATAACCCTTATGTCAAGCCCTAACCCATTTTATCATTTGGGTGCTAGAAGATGGTGGCTGTGGATCTTCATGTCCTGGGTATGATATTAAATTCTATCTGAGGGTGAGATTCCAGTTCTTATTTATTCCCTTAAAAAAATTTGGATTCCTCTTGTAATAATTTAAACGCCTTAGTTTCAGATCATTTAATACATAAATTGAGTTCTATCCTCTACCCATTTAACTGTTCAAGTGGTGTTTTCCTTGATGCCAGTAAATAATGAACATTGCAATTCCAGAAAACAAATGTTATGGCTCTGTAGTTTTGGTCTTGTAACTGAAAACCTTTATCCGGAAATGTAATTGCTAATAAGCTGAAGGAATAAAAAAATTGAAAGATTCGATTTCGTTATCAAAAATTGATTTACGAAGTGTCGGCCACATGATGCCTGCAAGAAGACATTAACCAAATAGGCGATTGACTCTGATTAATATCAATATTTTTACATCAATCAAAATATAGTAAATTAGAAAAACTAACGAACCTAAATAAGAACTCATATAAGAAGATTACACCTATTCTTATTATATTTTGATTAATGATGTCTATAAAAGATTGTACATAGAATTGTTTTTAATATGTGTGAATCTAAAACAATACAATCAGAAAAAAATAGTAATTATTCATTAAACCAGGTTTTGTTAACAGTATGCAATTTATCCACATGATATATTATGTAAACATTTATTTCTAAATAATTTATAAAATGAATTTCAGTATGTAAACGTATTAATAAAATTGGGACAAATCTAGCTTGGCCAGACTTTAATGGAAACATCGTTAAAAATAAGATGTTAATAAAGATTAAATAAGGGTTATTTAAATTAATAACCTTTGTAAATAAAACGTAAATAAAAAAGCGAATTGTGACTTGGTTTTGCTTACCATCGGACACATACACTCAATTATATCAAGATAGTGGAAAGAGAGGTTTCCTTGGAAATACACACATGCTTAAACATTATATATATATATATATATATATATAAGATTTTTGGATGTTTGTTTTTAGAAGCAATGTTGAATAATTATTATTTATATTTTTGCTGAAGGCAATTATAAATGCATGTATCGTATAAAATTCGATAATCATAGAAAATAAACTTGACAAGTAAATCCCGCAAAGGATGGCTCGCTATGCAGAACCACCGTACAGACTGTTTCGACTTTATTAAGTCTCTTCAGCGATGTATACTAACGACTCCCCTCGACAGGAATCGAAACCGGGACTTCACAGGCATAGTCAGAGACCATATCCGTTCGGCCGCCGGTACATAGCGAACAATCCCTGCGAATTAACCTTGTCAAGAAACTATTACACGCCACCGCCATAGCAGGCAAGTAGACGTTTATTTAGTAAACAAACCCGGCCGTTTAGCTCTTCGGCGAAGTGAATAAGATTTTGGATGTTTGTTTTTAGAAGCAATGTTGAATAAATTATTATTTATATTTTTGCTTGAAGGCAATTATAAATGCATGTATCGTATAAAATTCGATAATCATAGAAAATAAACTTGACAAGTAACCGGGTTTGTTTACTAAATAAACGTCTACTTGCCTGCTATGGCGGGGGCGTGTAATAGTTTCTTGACAAGGTTAATTTCGCAGGGATTGTTCGCTATGTACCGGCGCCGAACGGATATGGTCTCTGACTATGCCTGTGAAGTCCCGGTTTCGATTCCTGTCGGAGGGGAGTCGTTAGTATACATCGCTGAAGAGACTTAATAAAGTCGAAACAGTCTGTACGGTGTTCTGCATAGCGAGCCATCCTTTGCGGGATTTACTTGTCAAGTTTATTTTCTATAATTTCGAATTTTATACGATACATGCATTTATAATTGCCTTCAAGCAAAAATATAAATAATAATTTATTCAACATTGCTTCTAAAAACAAACATCCAAAAATCTTATTCACTTCGCCGAAGAGCTAAACGGCCGGGTTTGTTTACTAAATAAACGTCTACTTGCCTGCTATGGCGGTGGCGTGTAATAGTTTCCTTGACAAGGTTAATTTCGCAGGATTGTTCGCTATGTACCGGCGGCCGAACGGATATGGTCTCTGACTATGCCTGTGAAGTCCCGGTTTCGATTCCGTCGGAGGGGAGTCGTTAGTATACATCGCTGAAGAGACTTAATAAAGTCGAAAACAGTCTGTACGGTGTTCTGCATAGCGAGCCATCCTTTGCGGGATTTACTTGTCAAGTTTATTTTCTATGATTATCGATTTTATACGATACATGCATTATATAATTGCCTTCAAGCAAAATATAATAATAATATATATAATATATATATGTGTGTGTGTGTGTGTGTGTGTGTGTGAAGAAAAGGGGGTTTGAATGAATCCGACAGAATGAGGTAAAATAAACGAATGAAAGAACAAAATTCAGACAAAAAATGTTAGTATATTTCGCTGGAATATTGAATTCAGCTTCTTCTGCTTTTAGTTTTGTCTGATTTTGTTCTTTCATTCCTTATTTTACCTCAT
>CM042137.1:152083900-152142160 GCA_023376005.1 Doryteuthis pealeii
ATGTTGATTAAGATTAAATAATGACAGTTTCATTATTGTTAAGAATATAATAAATAAATAAGAAAATCGTGAAATCAGCGGTGACGTACTTTCAGTTGCATACATGCAATCACATAAGCTCCATTATAATAAGATTCTTTATCCTCTGCCTTATTCGGATTGTCAGTATTAGTCGAAATACTCATTAATTTTAGTGACATTTTAGCATTTAATCATTTACAGATCAATTAGTTGAGATAATTATTCCAAATTCTTCGTTCGTACTGAAAGGAATTAAGAAAATTAATCAATAATCTTTAAAGGAATCGATTTAACATTTACACTTTTATCATCCAAAATCAATATCAGAAATTATCTACTAATCTTTTTTAAAATACCATACACAAAACAGAGGTTCTAAAACTGGCGGATGAATTCTACTTTGCAGCCAAACGTATAGCAACACATTAATCAACTAATATGCACGAAAGTGTTTCAAATGTTTATATTAATACTCGTTTACCATAATTATATTACCGTTATCATTCTGCAACACACTCTGGTTAAAAATAAGAGCGTCCAAATCGTCCAAGTTGAAATATACAAATTTAAATCCTGATCATCTGGTGTTGCTTATCTGCCGAATTCTTATTTCTTATGAGTGTCGTTACCTCAACTAAATAAGGGAACATTCCATTTTCATTATAAAAAAGAAAGGGGAGAAAAAGGACAGGTCTACACAGAAAAATATAATGACAAAGAAAGAAAGAAAGAAAGAAAGAGAGAGAGAGAGAGAGTGAGTAGGGCCAAGATAGGGATGAGGGTGAGCACAAGGACGCGATATTGGTAATCTGTTTCAATTGAACATAATGAAAATAAGGACACAAAGAAAATAAGAAGAGTGAGAGAAAGTTGAATGAAGATTATTTTTACAGATTGAACTATTTACCAATAGCTCTTAAGTAAACATATCAAACGATGTAACAATTAAATTATCATACTGTGGTATATCCACAGGTTTGGCTAGTAACAGAATTTATAATATAATACGAAATAAAAAAGAAAGAAAGAGAGTATGTTAATATAGAGAGAGGGATGAATGCGCGGAAGCGATAACGCTAATCTCTTTCAATCCATCATAATAAAAAGATGAAAAGAAGGAAAGAAAGAAAAAAGAGCGAAAGAGAGTTAAATAAAGATTATTATACTTTTTAGATATTGAACGATTAAGCAATAGCTCTTAAGTAAACACATCAAACGTTGTGATCATTATCATACTATGGTATATCTACAGGTCCTGCTAGTAGATTTGATAAATTTATTAACCAGGTTTGAAATATAAAAAAAAATGTAGTTATACTCATTAGAACCAAAGAGAGTTGCTTAACGGTTATCGTAGGAAAGGGAATCAGCGACCCGAGTTCAATACCTGGACACGTTTCTCTCTATTTCCCTTTGTGCTAATGTTCATGATAAAAGCATGAATCCAACTATTCTCCACCCAGCGTTGTGTAATTTATAGTATAGACTGTTATTCCATCATCATCATGTCGCGCTAGCAGCACGGATATCCATGACAATCTCTCACCAACCGTTCCTATCATTCATTGCTCCTGGGAGGTCCTCTGTGCAGCATCCAGTATCCACGCAGAGTTGCTCTATGTACGTCTTTGCTAGTCGACCTACTCTGGCGTGCCCATGCGATGGTTTCCACAGAAGAACGTGACTTATGAGTTCGCCCTTGCTTCTCCAGCAGTGCCCATTGTGTCTTGTTCGCCTCACACGGATGGTTTGAGTGATATGGGGAATATGACCGTACAGCTCGTGGGCTGCTGCTTCTACGTCTTGTTTAAGATTGCACACAGCTTTCTTGTGCAGCTCCCATCTAGCGTATTCCTAAACTCCGTGAAACAATTCACGTACCTAGGTAGCAATATCTCATCAACAAAAAACGACGTTAATGCACGCATAGGAAAGATATGGGCTGCTTCAAACAGATTGTCAGTGATATGGAAATTCGATCACATTGACAGGTTAAAGCGAACATTCTTCCAAGTCGTAGTTGTATCAGTGCTACTGTACGGTTACACTACTTGGACCCAACGAAGCACCTTGGTTAAACAAATAGATTAGAAGGAAAACTTAATATAAATTATTAAGAGAAAGTTTATTAATAGCTAAGTTACACCCTCGCATAAACAGTGGGTCAGAATTAAACACTGAATATATAATTAGTTAACATATACATTCCATAAATACACACACACATATTTTTTTTTAAATAAATAAAAATATAAAAAATAAATATATAAATAAATAAATATATAAAAGTAATGAAATTGAAATTTATTGAACAGCGGATATCACGACCCTTCCGCGTGGCGTTATAACAACCCACGAGACGCGTGTTTATAACGTCCAAAACAAAAAACACACAAGACCGCATCTATTTCAAAAACAGTATCTGAAGATGAAGTTCCTTCGAAATTGATTAGACACTGGACATTATTTTATTTTTATACGCATTGTAATTGCCTTCTTGATATAAATAAATAATAATATACTTAACAATGCTTCAAGCAAATTATCAAATACTAATATCATTTAACTGTACTCTATTTAAATAAAAATGATCTTGCTTCACCTCCAGCTTCTGGTGAAGGAATTGAGTAAAAATATACACAACATTGATGTTATATAAGGGACGAGAAATTCTACTTTACACCAAAATGTATGGCAACAAAAATGATCTAATATGCACAAAAGTGTATCAAAGGAATTTAATCTATGCATAAATATGTTAACATGAAATATTTTAATAATTTAAACAAATGTGAAATACCTTAAAACGCAGATCTATTCATTAGACTAAAAGTTGGGCAAAAATTCGCTCGCTCTAATTAACAGAATTAAATACATTTCCTTTGTGTGTACAAGGAAATATCATGGTTGGTTGGATTTTATGGCAAGTTTTAATGTCACAGAATAACATACTATCGTTAGACGAGTTAATCTTGTCCGTGATTCCAAACAGTATAAGGCCATCATTAGGAAACAGAACTCCAATCTCTCTCTCTCTCTCTCTCTCTCTCTCTCTCTCTCTCTCTCTCTCTCTCTCTCTCTCTCTCTCATATATATATATATATATATATATATATATATATATATATATATATTAACCTCTCCGCACAAGTAGGATGAGATACAAGGTCAATTTCTAAAGCGGAGTCTAACAGGTTTGAATTCAGAGTTTTTCCCCTATACTGGTTACCTGGTCTAGTTTAAAGAGACCGGTCTGCCCTACTTGTTACCCATATACGGAGAGAGACTTGGAATCACGACTTTCCCAAGTGTATTAGCGCGATGTGAAATGCAAACAGTCTCGTCCAGGAATTGAATTCGTCTCGTCGTACCCATTTGTGACCATTACATCACGCGCCAATTTTGATATATAAGTTTCAGGGTAATGCATTTCTCTTGTTCAATTAGTTTTATTGTGAATAAGACTGTCCGATCAAAATAAAAAACGGTAAATATTTACTAAACTTTGGCGCACTTCCTTTATTTATAAAACTCTCAGACTTATTCAAAAACTAATCTGAATTGCCGTGATAGTAGGTATTTACTAAGATAAGATAGATATCATGGCCAAAAGTATGGGAAACCCAGTGAGAAACGAATTCACTTAGATTGGTCTGTTATTACAACTTGATAACCATTAAAACATGTTAAGTAACCAAATATACTTATCTATTACTATGTTTAACTTAGTTGTGGCAAAAGTCCAGAGGTATAGGATACGCAATCAAATCAAAGTTGAAAATCAGCTTTTCAGTGGAGACTGTTGAATAGAATTAATGAACTTGTGGGGCATGGGTGTAACGGTTATCGTCTTTAAAACTGGACAAGATGAGCAGAGTTCAAATACTTGAAGTTCTGTCTTTCTCTTCGCACTAATATTCTTGGGAAAGGTATGAATATGTCACTCACCTTATGGGTAAAATATAGGGCAGACAGGGCTTTTTAGTCTTGGTACGGAAACCAATCTAATCGAAGACAGTCTGAATTCTAAAACCAGCTTTACCCTGTTTAATCGTTGACTTTCCGTCGCATCCAAATGTGCCGGTTTCTGCCAACTATATACATGACGTCCGATTCTTCTCCCAAATGTATGGGGAGGATTATGTAGATACCTTTTCCTCAACGACAAATCTGACTTCTATAAGAATGCTGATACAATTGGCAGTGCAAAGTGCGTCTTTAAATACTCCATTAGACTTTGATATATACATATATGCCCCAGAAAATTTTGAAAATGAAAATAGGAATCAGTGTTTAAGTAGTTCATCAGCCGAACATTACGGTTGCTGATTGGTGAAGGAATAGACCATGTGACCTCGCCTAGTCTATAAATTCAGGCTGGGAATTGGAGCACATCTTATAGAAAAATAAATCCAACAGCTAGTAGTTTCATGGGAGACAGAATCAAAAAGTAAATGAAATTGCAGGAAATTCAAAGTTTACCTCATTTAGGATCAGTTCATTAAAGAACTGTTGGAGTTTTCATTGCAGTAATTGATACAAAACTGCTCAAACTTGGAAATATTCTGAAAAAAAGAAAAGAAAACACGTACAATAATTAGATAAGTGACAATGTCACCACCGGGGTTGGCCAACTATATACATAATTGATAATGTCCGATTACCAAAATCTAATTACGATTATTATTATTATTATTTTAATCAGTATACTATTCAATGCTGTAAAAAGTTATGAGCATGATTGGAGTCATAGGAAGCAGCACCTGTTGATCGAATTAATCAGTCAAGAATTTTTTTATTAGAATTATTTATAACTCATGGCACCAAATTATTTAATCTATATATTAACTCTTTGAAACATAGCGGGCAGTATTTGTGTCGCAAACTAAGAGTACATATACCCGGGCGGTCGGAATTTTGGACTAGGATTCCCCAATTCGACATCGCTATTGCAATTTTATATTTTAGATGATTTTGTATTTTTGTAGGTCTTAAATTATCTATAGGATGTTGTAAACTGCTATTTAACAGACTGAAGAGGTTAAATAACAGATGACGACATTTTACATTGTAAGCTATTTTTTTCAGACCAGGAGATCAGTCATGAGAGACAGAGGGTTCTAAGAGTTCAAATTATTTGTCCATTTGTCTGTTTGGAGAAATTGCTCAACTTATTAAAATAGAGATTCGGTGTCTAAATATGTTTCTGTTGTATTATTAGGATTATTCGGACTATTGTCTTCAACTTTATTGTTATCTACACACCATTTTGGCCGGTGTTTGTTTGTTTATTTTGTTTCATGACATATCGACCTCAGTGGCTCATTTTATGCCGATAAAGTTTTAAGATAAATTCAATCTTAATGAATACTCAGTTTTTTTTATTCAGAAACACATTTTTCTATTTAACCCATAGATGGAACCCTAACAGGCACTACCACTCCGGGTTAGAGTAGACCAGGGACCAATGGTGATTAAGGAGTTCTCCATATTCCCCAGACCCCCAGAACTGGAACCTCACCTTAGACAGAGTTTAACCCAGGATATGATGATCCTCAGTCACCGCCTTCTAGCACCCAAATGATAAAAAAAGGTTTGGGAGTTTGCCATAAGGGCAATAGGGTTGGGACAATCATATAGGTTCTAGTATTTGACGTGGCCAGCCGATTGATCGGGGGTGCTTCTCTGACCTCCCGTCTAGCCTGGTAAGGGCCAAAGTGGAGTGTTGCATGTCATGGACTGTTCAGCCACCTGGGTTCCATCGTTAAGCATCATGGGTCGTCACCCACAGCCAACAGGTGACCCCATTGGAGGAGCCTTACCCCTATGCAGAGATGCAGTCGTTGTATTCTAACGCAGCAGCCGACAGGGCGGTTTGGCCGGTGTGCCCAACGACCTTCTTCACATGTTTCATGTCGAACTCAGTAACCTTCTCAGACTCGGGAAACTTTTCTTCGACCTGGGGAATCGTTCTATCGAGCCTTTATGTCGTAAACGGGAGCCTTCATGGAACTTCGACGAAAAGGTTCCCGAGTATGAGAAGGTTCCAGAGTTCGACATGAAATACCTGAAAAAGGCTGGAGGGTACATAAGATGAATCGTTGTGTATTCAGCAATAAAGATGAGGACAATAGTCCGAATAAAACAAATAATGCAAATTATCAAGCCTCATCTCAAAAATTCCGAAAAATAACATTTTTAATGTCATTTTTCTATTTAACCCATAGATGGAACCCTAACACTTACTACCACTCCGTGTTCTACTTGAACCTTGGACTAGAATTAACATTATAAACAATCGAACGATGTGTTTATTATTCAATTCTATTGACGTTAATTATCGTTATATTGAAGTCCGTTGATATTGTTTAAACTTCAGAAAAGCTAGAACTACATTTGTATACGGCCAGCATTTTTAAAAGAAAAAAGTTGAGTAATTGTATATTTATAATTTTCTTTCATATCAACAATAGATATTTATGCGTGAGTGTATTTTGTATCAGTTGCATTAGTTATGCATGAATTAACAATTGTAAGCCGATATATATATATATATATATATATATATATATATATATATATATATATATATATATGTACGTATGTATGTATGTATATTTGTTTGGGTGTGTGCGAGTAAACGAACCTATTTTGCCTATAGAACAAAATTGCAAAGAAAACCATTTATTTGCAGATTTTTTCAATAGACGAGACAGACTTGGGGCAATACTGTATGTTTCAAATCTATAAAATTAAAAGTTCTGTTCAATCTTAATCATTGTATTGTTCAAAATCGGCTTGCTTGGTCGATTCTTTCATGAAAACATTAACGGCTTTGCTTAAGGACGTGTTTCAATAATAGAATAATTGTCTACAAATGTCTACAGTTAAGTTCCGCTACTCTTGGTTGTGTGTTTCACAAGACAGAGGTTTTAAAAATCTGTTTTTATTTTGAAACATTGTTTCTTGTAGTTGGTTTTTAGTAATGTTTAGTGCAATGCAGATTTAAATTCCCGCCAACCTTTTATGTATATTTAAAATAAAGTTAAAACATATAAAAGCATTAAACTGTGAGACGTTGAATTCCAAAGATTTTCTTATAAAAATAACTAATCTCTACCTGAGATAATTCTTTAGACATTTGGTGAAAAGTGCAGTAATTGTGATTGCTGTGTGCTATGAACTTTGATTTGAACTACCAAAAAATCAGCAGCAGCCAAGGTAAGAAATCAACAGATTATTTCGCTTTCCCCGTTGATTTGGTCATTGTTTAGCATTTTCACCTCTCATTAAAATTTTTTAGTATTTGAGAAGATTCAATAATGCTACTGTTGATATTTGTTGTTATACAGATTTTAATCATAAATTGATGCATGGGAGATGTACTTGATGCTTTCAATTCATTTTGGTTACCCTGTCGACTGGGGTGTTAGAATGCACCGACAGCACCTTTGTAAATATATTTTATGTGAGTGAAATATATTTTATGTGAGTGCAGTATAAAGAATGTATGCTTACATGTTTTTGTTTTGTTCAGGATTTTTCATCCAAATTCTTACTATCCATTTTATCAATGATTACCCGAAGTTTCGCCCGCCCTGTCTTTAGAATGCACCGACTGCACCTCTACAGAGGAGTAAGACTCCCCCAATGGGGGCGGCACCTGTTGGCTGTGGGTGGCGACCCGTGATGCTTAAGAATAGAACCCAGGTGGCTGAGCAGTCCATGACTTGCAATATTCCACTTTAGGCTTTTCTTAGGCTATACGGGCGGCTGGAAAGGCCCCCTCCGATCAATCGACTGGCCACATCAAGTCCTAGAACCTATATGATTGCCCCAACCTATTGCCCTTATGGCAAGTCACAATCCTTCTTATCAAATGGGTACTAGAAGACCCGGAGTGGTAGTGCCTGTCAAGGTTCCATCTATGGGTTGAATAGAAAACATGAGTTTATAAACAAAATTGTATTATGCATTAAGAATGAATTTATTTCACAACTTTTCGGCATTAAATGACCCACCGAGGTTGGTATGCCGTAAAACAAAACTAAACAAAACAAACCAATGCATTTTGGTATTATGGCATTTGAATAATACAATTCAAATCAGCGAACAGACAATGATCTTTTTGATATGACACCACCAAATTGAAATGGTTAAACAATGTTTTGATGCTTTTCATTGTCGAAGCAAATGACTGCAGGAGAAAGTATATAACAATTTGTCTGATTCAATAATCGAAAAGAACTTAAAAGACATAAAATTTACTCGTAGCTCATCATCATTTCGGGTCTTTTTCTACTGGGAATATAAAAATAATGGTCAAAGATTATCACTCAAAAAAAAAAGTTAAATCAGAAAAAAATAAATAGTAATGTTCAAGTTCTTGCAGATAAATGTTTAAAAAAAAATGAGAAGTGATCAAGATTTAATCCACTTTATAGGTACGTATTCTAGTTAATTGTTAGTAACCTTATCTTGTAATGTAATTCGCTGTGTGTGTGTGTGTGTGTGTGTGTGTGTGTGTGTGTGTGAGAGAGAGAGAGAGAGAGAGAGAGAGAGAGAGAGGGGGCGGGCAGAGAGAGTTACTTTCAAGAAACGCCATCTTTTTCTTGTGCCAGACTAAACTTGAATTATTATAGAATTTCTGATCCTTTACGATTCGATATCAAAATCTTAATTCATCCTTAATTTCAAAGTCAAATGTAGAACTTATAATCCTATGTCTACAGTGGGTTAAATTAAAAAGACTAAGGCATCTGTATTTACCCAACACCTCCAAACAATATGCGACACAAGGTCAATCTTTATAATAGAATACAACTTGTTTGAATTCAGAGTTTTCTTTCTCTTAGATCGGTTGCCTTACAAAGGGTAACAGTCAGTCTTACCCATAGCTTGGGAGAATAGCTGGATTGATACCCTTCCCAATCGCTACGTGAAATGCAATCTCGTGCAAGATTTGAACTCGGGTCGCTGAGTATATTTCCTGCAACGATTACATTTTCGTCACTAGCACATGAGAAGGAGTTATGCAATTTGTGTAACTTTCATTTGAAATTCTGTTTTGTTTTTTTATCTGCGTTTCAATTTCAAATGGGAATATGTGTTTAACACTTCCCTCAATACCTCAACAAAAATTACGCTGTATTAATACGTACAATGCATTAAAGATAAACTAAAAAGTATTCTGTAAGCTTTTCATCGTGGTCTTAACATTAACCTAGTTTTTCATTTATTCAAAACTTTCAAAGATATTGAGAAAAACGCAAACATATTATGATATCATATCTAGATCCATGTTGGTTGGTTGGTTGGGTTTAACGGCATGTCAATCCCTTGGGTTATTTTATGCCGAATACTTCTATTGGTAATTTGGTATTCAAATTAAATGTCATTTAATGCCGACAAAGTTTTGAAGTAATTTCATTTTTAATGCATAATACAATTTTGTTTATCAACTTATGTTTTTCTATTTAAACCATAGGTGGGAACCTAACAGATACTACCACTCCGGGTCAGAGTGGACCAGGGAGCAATGGTGATGAAGGGGTGCTCCAAATTCCCCAAATCTCAAAAACTGGAACCTCACCATCAGATAGAGTTCAACGTCATTCCCAGGACATGTAGACCCTCAGTCACCGCCTTCTAGCACCCATATGATAAAAAGGGCTGGGGATTGCCATAAGGGCAATAGGGTTGGGAAAATCATATAGGTGCTAGGGCTTAACGTGACCAGCCGATTGATCAGAGGGGGCCTCTCCGACCGGTCGTCTAGCCGAAGATAGGGCCAAAGTGGAGTTTTGGAAGTCATAAACTGCTCATCCACCTGGGATCTATCCTTAAGCATCACGGGTCGCCACCAACGCCCAACAGATGGCCACATTGAAAGAGTCTTACCCCTTTGCAGAGGTGCAGTCGGTGCATTCTAAAGCCCTATTATGATATCATATCTAGATCCATTTTCACATTTATTATGAAGGGGTATGATGATGAAATTTGAAAGGAATAAAATAAATCAACAATGATATGTGGAGTGAAACAAACATATGTGCAAGAATTACATATGGAATTATTGTTAGCATGAATCCCACTGAGCTAATATGGTGGAAAAAACAAGTTAACTCAGTCGAAATAAATATAAAAATTCTTTAAACAACTACAAGAAAAACATTATCTCCGGAAAACGTGGTCTGTTAGCAAACGGAGAATGGGATTTAAACCAAAAACAAATATTATGAATGAATAACACCAATATGCTTTCATACACCACTTTATACTATTCAAAAGTAAGAATTAAACTATTCTAACTAGGCCTAGAGGGCTTTTTTTCGTTAACGATTTTCTTGGTGAAAAGGGCACATACAGTTGTCTGATTTAACAATTACTTTTTTTAAAATATATATTTCTATTAACAGTTTCTATTTAGTCGTCATATATTCGTTGTATCATTGTTTATAATGATATCCACTTTGAGTTAAAACGACATAATTGAAATCAAAAGGCGACTCGAACTCACAACCAACGGTATACGAGAGTAACATTAAAAATGCAAAACATCATATTTGGTTATTCAAATAATACAGATTATTTCTTTCCTTCTTCCTCTCTTCGTTTTAATTGCCCGTATGAAGAAACATTCCTTACAAAAAGAGTTTTCGAAATGAAATAAATACATCTCACTATTTTACTTTTAAACTGTGAAAAAGAAAGAACTTGTCTCCTGGCTAATAGTACAACCGGTCCCTAATGCTCAGCAGACACTGTTATTTTTTTTTTTTTCTGGCTTGATGATTTCAGGTTTAACCTGATTTCAAGTTTTCCTCGTCATAGATCGTACAAATTCATTTGTTGCAATGGTTGTTGATAACACACTTAAATTAATTCACTTCTCTACTATTGCCCAATCTATGGTATCATAGTGAATACGCCCCTGTTAATGGATACTTAATTTCTTTGCTTTTGTGCTTTCCCAACTGAAGCTCAGCCATGTCGGTTAGAAATTTAGTATGCACCTCTGCAGAGGAGTAAAACACCCTAATGGGACCACCTGTTGGCCATGGATGGTGACCAGTGTTGCTTAAAGACGGACTCCTAGTGGCTGAGCAGTCCATGACCTGCAACAGGCCAGAGACTGGGATCTTGATGTCCTGGGTATGACCTTTACACTCTACCTGATAGTGAAGTACCAGTTCTGGGAAATGTAGAGTACCTTTTATACCACCAGGTCCACTCGGATCCGGGTTGGTAGTATCTGTTAAGGTTCCATTTATTAAATAGAACAATTATTTCTAAGAATATTTTAAAAATAAGTACCCATCAGTGATGAATAAAACAAACCGTCTTTGGCAAAAAAAACGATCCCATGGGTTGCAATGTTGTAAAATCCAACCAATCAACCTATTCAGATCTAAATCAGTCTTTTACAAAAGTTGGAAACAATGCACTTTGACCGCCCTGTCGGCTGGAACGTTAGAATGCACCGACTTCACCTCTGCAGAGGGGTAAGACTCCCCCAATGAGACAACCTGTTGGCCGTGGGTGGTGATCCATGATGCTTAAGGACGGCGTCTTAGAACACTCCACTTGGAACCTCACTTAGGCTAGACGGGCAGATGGCGAGGCCCCCTCCGAAAATCGGCTAGTCACGTCAAGCCCTAGCACCTATATGATTGCCCCAGCCCTATTGCTCTTATAGCAAGCCCAACACTTATCATATAGGGGATAAAGCTGTGACTGAGGGTCTACATGTCCTGGGAATGACGTCAAACTCTATCTGATGGTGAGGTTCCAGTTTTGTTGTTTTGGGGAATGTGGAGCACCCTTCATCACCATTGCTCCCTGGTCCACTCTGACCCGGAGTGGTAATACCTTTTTAGGGTCCCATCTATGGGGTAAATAGAAAAATGTATTCAGAAAAATTGTATTATCCATTAAGAATTGATTTATTTCCAAACTTTATCGGCATTAGATGACCCACTGAGGTTCTGCTGTAAAACCAAACCAAACCCTCTCGTTGAATGAATACTAAACAATCTGGGTTTTTTTTTTTGTGCTTTCTCCACAAAGCTGCATAAGCAGTTCCGCATTGATTCTCTATCTATTCCACGGACTTCTGTTTCCCCGTCTAATTAGTCCCGGATTGAATGATTTTTTTTGTCTAAGTAGCTTGTACTTAGAACCCTGGACATCCTACTTTTTCTGTGTGCAAAATACTATATATTAACTATCTCCGTAATCTATTCTTCAGACCCCGCACCGTTTTACTTTTGGACTCCAGCTGGCGAATAATGCTTGACTAGTATAATAGGAACCCCGTTAAATTTAGAACACCAATCCCTCTAGTCAGTTCGAAGCGTAAAAACTGTTTACGTAACGACACCGTATAATCTCTAACCTTATTCCAATATCAAATTCATGGCCTTTTCTTATTCGACAAATTACACTGGCATCGGGATTTTTTCTTACCTGAATTTTGGACTGCAGCCCTGTCAACTGGGGCTTTAAAATGTACCAATTGCACCTCCACAAAGGAGTAAGACCCCCCTCAACAGGGACACCTGTTTACCGTGGGTGGCGAACCGTGATGCTTAAGGACGGAAACCTTGTAGCTGCAATGTTGACCCTTACTTCGGCTAGACAGTCGGTCGACGAGACCCCATCCAAACAATCAGCTGGTCGCATCAAGCTCTAGCATGTATATGATTCTCAATCTTATTGCCCTTATGGAAATCCCCCTATTCTTATGTGCTAGAAGGCGGTGGCTGAGGGTCTTGGTTTCCAGAGTATGACGTTAAACTCTATCTGAAGTTGGTGAGGTTCCAGTTTTGGAGGTTTGGAGAATGGAGCACCCCTTCATGACCATTGCTCCGTGGTCCACTCTGACCCGGAGTGGTAGTACCTGTTATGGTCCCATCTATGGGTTAAATAGAAAAACATGAGTTTATAAACAATTGTATTATGCATTAAGAATGAATTTATTTCACAACTTTGTCGGCATTAAATGACCCACTGAGGTTGATATGCCACAAAACCAAACCTTGTGCGACAATTAAGTTAAGCTTAGTAAATTATTATTTGGGAAACAGTAATATTTATGATTTACAAATCTATGGCCAATATTCTAATATCAAACTAAGTAACTTCGGAATGCTGCTTGTTCCAATTGGCAATTAGACAGCTACTCATTTTTTTCAACATTTGACTTGGTCCTAATTTTTAGTTTTGTTCTTAAAAAGAATGCTACCTTTCATATGGCCGACCTATACTTTAAACCACAAGATTACCGGTTGTCTTGTTCGTCTAATGTTGACGCTTGAATTGAAATCAAGGGATGCAGTTATTGTTAGAGGACTGGATACTTATTCTCTCAAATACATCTTCCACGCAATATATTCCGTCTCTAAAACTGAAACTTTCAGCCTTTTTGTTCTTCCATCAAAAGCCGTTAGCCGCTTCGTATGAGCAATTTCCTTTTAGCTTAGTTTTCCTAGGAGAAAACAACACTTCACGCTTAACTAAATGTAACTTTGCTCCTCGATGTCATGCCAGACTTCACATTTCGAAATCTATTCTTCTAGTGATATTATTTTAGGGTATCGTGTTGCAAGTTCAAGAATTTGCAAAATGATGTATAGCGAACGAAATTCCATAACCAAGGCATAGAATAACGCTAGACTAGTTGACATGCCTTTACAATAAGCTTTCGTCCAATCTAATTTTTTGATCTTGCTAGTAATTTTTGATGGTAAATTTAAACTATTGCATGCTGTTTCTCTTTTGGAGGTCTTTGTGTCCTGAGTATGACACTAAACTGCCCAATCCTGGAGCCCTGGGGAAGGGAGTATCCTTCATTTCCATTACTCCTGGGTCCACTTTTACATGGAGTGATAGTTGTTTGTCCCATCTCTGGGTTAATTAGATTTTAACGAATTTTTTAAATGAGTTAAAAGAAATGAAAAGTATTCGGCATAAAATAACCGAAGGGTTAACAAGTCGTAAAATCCAACCAGCCTAACTGTTAGGACATGTTACATTTTAATTATTCAGTCATGTGAGTTGGATTTAGACAGCAGAGGGAATTTAACATGGCAAATTAAAATGAACTCCACCATCCCTTAAAGTTTTATATTTGATAATGCAGCCTTTAATAATCCAAAAAGCCAGTCTGACATGCCACGCTGCACTTTGGTCCTCACTTAGACTAGATGGGCGTTAAAGCTAAGGCCCCTCTTATCAGTCGGCTAGTCATGTTAAACCCTTACGCCTATATGATTGCCCTAACTCTTTGCCCATATAGCAAAGTTAATCCTTTTATGTGCTAGAAGGTGGTAGTTGAGGGTCTTCATGTCCTGGCTATGACATTAAACTATCTGATGGTGAGGTTCCAGGTCTGGGAATGTGGAGTACTCCTTCATAACCATTACTCCCTGGTCTACTCACAATCCACTCTGACTCGGAATGGTAGTATCTGTTAAGGTTCTATCTATTGGTTAAATAGAAAGTTTAGCGTTAAAAAGGGTTTAAAACTTGAATACCCATAAAAATAAGCGAAACAAAACGTCTTTGGCATAAGCTAACCCTACAAGGGATTTATGCCGTAAAATCCAACCAACCAGCATTTCATGTTTTTTTTCTTGGTCATTATGAATGAACAATAAATTGAAGATATTAACTTGATTATTCGGCGTTGATTTGTAAAAAGGTGAAATTAGAATATTGACTAAAACAAATATTCCCTATTGCTCTTATGGCAAGCCCCAACCTCTTTATCATGTGTGCTAGAAGGCGGTGGCTGCGAGTCTACATGTCCTGGGAATGACGTTAAACTCTATCTGACCGGAGTGGTAGTACCTGTTAGGGTCCCATCTATGGGTTAAATAGAAAAACATGAGTTTACAAAATTGTTTTATGCATTAAGAATGAATTTATTTCACAACTTTGTCGACATTAAATGACCCACCGAGGTTGATATGCCGTAAAACAAACAATAAAACAAATATTGCGAACAATGACGCTGTTACGATGATTCGAGAAACTTATTCTTTAAATCTTAATAGGATTTCATAATCCATCATTTTAACAATTTAAATGCAGATTCCATTGGTTTACTTAGCAACAGTTAAACTTCTATAATTGAAGTAATTAAATCTTCAGGCATTTAATTCTATAAGATTAATCGTAATCTTTCAACTTTAATTAAAATGTCGTCAAACTATGGCATGTTGCTATTATCGATAACACTCGGTATTGGCTTGTAAGAAATTGTATCAGTTGTAACCTAGTAACTGAATTCTACTTTCCTTCTATAAATCCCGATCGAGG
Source organism: Doryteuthis pealeii (assembly GCA_023376005.1). Taxonomy (NCBI): domain Eukaryota; kingdom Metazoa; phylum Mollusca; class Cephalopoda; order Myopsida; family Loliginidae; genus Doryteuthis; species Doryteuthis pealeii. Next base: position 152,099,246 of record CM042137.1, read on the forward strand.
GAGACAATGGCTTGTTCTAAACTACAATAAATTATAAACCTAGATTTAATTAAATCCCATTAAGATGCAATGTTTAATACAAAAAACTCCCATACCAAACTTATTTCGGCGCATCTATCAGAATAGAGGAAAATACAACTAGGTAATACAACCAAATCTTTCAGTCATCTATTGTAAAATTAAATTTCAAATAAAAACTGTTAAAACCCAATCTTAGCATATGATAACGCTTACACTATAACCTATATAAATAATTAAAGGTTACTGCGTTCAGACACTGTAAGAAGTTTCTCTTTTAAAAGGAACTCTTATCTAGAATACAGTACTATTTTTGTGTCCTGAGTATGACGCTAAACTGAATCCAGGAGAGCTCTGTTGGCTAAGGCTTTAGAATACACCGACTGAACCTCAGAGGGGTAAGACTAACCCAAATTGAGCTACCTGTTGGCCGTTGGTGGCGACCTGTGATGCTTAAGGATGTAACCAAGGTGGTTGAGCAGTCCATGACTTGCAATACTCCACTTTCGTTCTAGACGGTCGGACTTGTCACGTCAAGCCCTAGTACCTATATGATTGCCCTTATGGCAAGCCCCAACCCTTTTTACCATATGGGTGCTAGAAGGCAGTGGCTGAGGGTTTACATGTCCTGGGAATTACGTTAATTTCCATCTGATGGTGAGGTCCCAGTTTTGGAGGTTTGGGAAATGCGGAGCACACCTTCATCACCCCTGGTCCACTCTGACACGGAGTGGTAGTACCTGTTAGGGACCATCTATGGGTTAAATAGAAAAACATGAGTTTATAAACAAAATTGATGGATACAAATCCTGTGGCGGTGTCTGGATTAGGAAAGACGGACACCAAATCATTGATACTGAAATCCAAGTGATTGCTGTCAACTAAAACCCACACGAACTAGATGACCTTAATTCCCAACACCGTTTTGGTGTCGGATACAAAAAGGCAAAAATGTCGAATATGCAATTAACACAAATATGAATGCGATTCTCAAATCACCAAGAATGAATAAAACAATGTCTTCAGCATAAAATAACGCAACAGCAGTTGACATGCCGTAAAATCTAACCAGCTAAAATATTCACAGGGGTGTGAAGGTATGTATAGATGCAGTAGTATAAGTAGAAAACGAATAAGTATGTTTTTCTAATTGCATCAGTTTTCCCTTAACGGAAAGTCAGCGTTAATCTTTTAAACGAATTATTTTGAAAGCAAATCTTCAAACGAGTCAAAGCTTTTACCTTTAATTTGGTTTTGTTTTTAGTTATTTTATTGTTAACCAATCAAAACACGAAAGAAACCCTCAGCTGTTGAGTTGGTTTCAATTTGGAAAAGGACCTCAGTCAGCCATTTCTTAGGTGCTTTACTTTTCATCTCTTAAACCAGAAACAATTTGCACTTTCTCTTATCGTTCTGCCAAAAGGACAAATGCATAAAGATGCCTTGAAAAAAACAGGCATCCTGCCAACGTCTCAATTAGCCCAATTTTCTAACGGTTTTCCTGTTATTTTAAGTTATCAGATAACGAATCAAAGACTAAACTGAATTAAGCCTTACGTTCAAGGATAATGGAATAGTTTAAAAAGCGTTATTTTCAGAGCAGATATATTAAAACTTCAGTACAAACAGCCGATATAAACGTAGATTTTGGGCTTTAAGCCAATTTTCATTGCTTTTCCTCTGTCTTCGACCCACAATTCACATAAATTAGATCGAATAACATTCGTCTCCTAAAATAAATCTTCAAATTTTATTTTATGGTGGTTTTATTTTTGTCTTCATTGTTAAAGTTACAATTATATATGCAGATAATTTGGTAAGGTCCCCCACCAGTTGGGTCACTTATTGCCTGTGGGTGGCACCCCTTGATGCTCAAGAATCGAACTGGTGGCTGAGCAGTCCATAACATGCAAAACTCCACTATCAGCTTTTCTTAGTCTAGATGGGTAGTCGGAGAAGGCCCCTCCTAATCAATTGGCTGATCACTACAAGCCCCAGCACCTATATGATTGTCTCAATCCTATCGCCCTTACGGCAAGTCACACCCCTTTTTATGTGCTAGAGGGTTTTATTTTGAAGTTCTTGTTCATCACCATTACTCCCAGCTACACACTCTCCCGGAATGGTAGGATCTATAAGGGCCCCATCTATGAGTTAAATTTTTTAAAAAACGATTTTTAAAATGTTGAGAAAATTCAGTTTACTAAATATTGTACTATTCCTTAAACATTTAAGTGTTCGAGATTTTAATGCTGAATGTCATCTCTTTAGAGAGTTATAATTTTCGCGGTGTAAGCTTTAGCAAGCTGGGACTTGCGAACTTATTACTACTGAATAGGGAGTTCAGTTCCCGCCGGATGTTCCATACTTGCGACTTTGTGTCATATAATATTCTCGGCAAAGGTGTTAGCTGAATATTTACTTGGTTTGATAATTTAGTCGGTTAAAAAGTTAATCATTTTCTTTTTTAGGCTAAGGTCTAGGTCAAGTATCAGCTTCACATATGGAAATCCCTCCCAGCACAAGTATTTCATGATATATACCGCCCTGTCGGCTGGGGTGTTAGAATGCACCGACTACACCTCTGCAGAGGGGTAAGACTCCCCCAATGTGGTCACCTGTTGACCGTGGATGGCGACCCGTAATGCTTAAGGATAGAGCCCAGGTGGCTGAGCAGTCCATCTATCTGATGGTGAGGTTCCAGTTTTGGAGGTTTGGGGAATGTGGAGCACCCCTTCATCACCATTGCTCCCTGGTCCACTGTGACCCGGAGTGGTAGTACCTATTAGGGTCCCATCTATGGGTTAAATAGAAAAATGTATTTATAAAATTGTATTATCCATTAAGAATTGATTTATTTCAAAACTTTATCGGCATTAAATGACCCACAGAGGTTGATATGCCACCAACCAATCTATTTAATCTGGGATTGCCTCGAATCCCTCCCGCTTTAGATTCATCCCGAACACGTAGTTGGCGAACTGGATCCCCGCCTTTCCATATCGAGGATTTGTAGTCTCCAGCTCTCCGTACGTGCTCAGGAATGTTGCCATGTGTCTTGGTGACAGTGTGGGAGGGATTCCGAACACGGTAACTTTAGTTCTTCGGCATCCCAGATATTCCGGTTGTAGCCGGAGATTTTGGTGGATGATATCATCGGTCACTGGCCTCACTGCACCGTCTTCCGCCGGCAGCAGCACGTCCCATGTGGCAAAGCTTCGCTGGTAGACGTACTTCGCCGGGGTCTTACTAGCGATGAGTGCGTCTACCAGCTCCTCTTTTCTTATGCCAACCAACCTTTTTGAGGCGTTGGTTGACACGAAGGATTTTATTCGTGGTTTGATCTTATCACAGAACTCCGGGACCGGGAGCAGCTTTGTTCCTTGGATGAAGTCCTTGAACTGGAACTCTTCCTCATTGGTTACCGGAGTCTGGGTCATGGGTGTCGGTATCCATGCTGCTGCCTTTTTGGGTGCAGCCGGGCCTTCTTTTGGTGTTGTTGAAGGGCTCTCTTTTGTTGGTGAGTCCGAGAGGAGGTGGGGTCATTCATCGCAATCCACCGAGAATGGAAATGATATAGGCTCCTCTTCGCCCTTCTTTTCAGCCTCTGCCCGGAAAGGGTGGGTGTCTGGACCCTCCTTGGTCTTAGTTTCAGGGGTGGGGCCGGCCGCTACCCGGTCTTGGTCCGCATCAGCTGCCACCCCTCGTCTTTCGACACCCGACACTTTCCCGAAGAGGGTGGGGCTGGCCTCTTCTGGGCCGGACGTAACCTCGTCAACCTCTAGATGGCCGGGGTTGGCCTCTCCTGGGCCGGACGCCGTGGGGTCACCCCAGGTGAGAGGGGGTCTCAGTCGCTCTTGGACTAGCCATCGTCTCTCCCCGACACTCCTTATGTGCCCGGCTCAACGATCCTGAGCGCTTCGGGTCGGACAGCTCGGACGATCTTGAAGTCGGACATCCCCCCCAACAGAGGCCAACGGATACCTCCCCTTCTTTTAAAACAAAAAGTACTCCTCTAAGCAGAGGCCAAGATTTTACCTCCCCTTCTTTTGAAGCAAAAGAAAGGTACTTCCCTTAGCAGGGACCGCGCTCTTTCGTAGCTGGTACTGAGCTTGTCAGCCAAAAAAGGCTCTTCTCTCCGGAAGTAAGAAGCGAGTTATTTGGTGTTGGACGGTTGCATCTCTGCATCCGACCCCACGCAATGACAGCGCCTCACGACACTGTTTATTCACGTGAAGTCGGTTACAGAGATACAATTCGTCCAAACACCTGGCTAAATGCCCGAAGTTTTATTGAAAAGGGGGGGGAACGGGGTACAAAACTGGTCATGCAGGGCATCTTGTAGATCTATCTTAGCTAGTCTTCATTCACCGACCGATCCATTCCAATAAATACAGTCGTCCATCGTCTTTCGCTGCTGCTGCTTCCACCAAAATTCCTCTGGCACTCTGTGAACGAACCCTACTTAGACCCATATGGTATAAAACAAAAGCGTTAAAATTAATATTTACAGAATATAACAAACAAAAATTTGGCCAAGAATCGGTGGTCTACTCTGTCAAATGCCTTGGACTGATCTAAATTGATCAGCGCGGCTTTCTCGTCGTCTTTTAAACCCTCTAGGATCGTGCGGATCAGATGCAAGTTGTCTTGGATCGATCTTCCCTTCACAGCGTAGTTCTGCTCAGGTTCGATCAGATCCCAACGACATGCTGCAAGCGATTCGCTAGGACCCGGGCCAAAATCTTTAACTCTGTGTTTAGCAGAGTTATGGGCCTGTAATCGTCTAAACCCTCCCAAACATTCCTGCCACCTTTCTTCAGCAATTTGATCACACCCTTGGTTACGGCGTCGGGGATCCCTCCCCGCTCAAACCAATTGTTGAACACATCCGTCAGAATATGGACAAAATATGCGACATCCTCAAGTAAACCATCCAGTCTCGGCGCTTTGTTGAGGCCGACCTGCTTCAACGCGTCACGGACTTCGCAATCCGTTACTCTCCCCTCACAGCTAGCCGCTTCCGTCTCCTCAAGGCGGGGGAAGTCGGCCAAATAGCTGTGGGACTCCTGCACCGGGAGGTTCGGCAACCGGGCAAAGCGTGCCTGAAAATGAGCTCGAAAGGCTTCACGAATCTCGCGAGTCGGCCGAAGGCTGTGCCCATCCAGGGTATTGACACTACTGATATATCGATCAGAGAACCTTCGCAACTCTTCCTGACGCATCTCTGCGCCCAGTTTCACGGCTTCGTTGGACACTCTTTTTAGCCTAGATCTAACTATAAATCCTTGATAACGCTCGCTATTCAAGCACTCAAGGCCCCGTCTAGCTAGGTCTACGACTAGGGATCCCCCCCTCCACCGCCCGGGAAACACTTTCTCTAAGGGACTTCTCCTTCGCTGCCCTATCTGAGGCGAGCCGTTGGCAATACTTGATGGAGAAGTCCTTAACTCTACACTTAAGGGTACCCCACCACTTATTCCCGATAACCGCCCCCACTAACGCCCGCTGAAGAAGTAATTCCAGCCGCTCCCGGAAGTCCCGTATCCCCAGTAAGGAGGTATTGAACTTTCAGTAGGCGGCCAGACTAGGCCTATCGCTTAACTGAAGAGTGACAGTAAGCAATTTATGGTCACTCTTCATATAATCGTGGAACACGGGGCACCTAACAAAGTCAATGTCAGCTCTTCTGACTAACACCCTGTCCAGATAGGATCTGTCTGAGGCAGGGGACGAACTACGAGTCCATGTCCACATCTCCACCCTGGGGTGATCCAGACGAAACCTGTCGACCAGATCGAAGTCGGCCATTAGGACGGTCAGGCTGCTTTCACGCCCCCGGCCCTCTAGCTCCCCTCCCCGGTCTATCATGGGATCAAGGATCGCGTTCCAATCACCCATTAGTACTAACCGTCCCGGATACGTTATATACGGTCCCAACTGCCGAAAAAAGGCTTTCCTCTCCGCCTTGCAATTGGGTGCATAAACCACGACCACCCGGAACTTGTGGCCCCTCACCGCAACATCGGCCACGATCAGTCGGCCACCTGCACCAGCAAAAACAATGTCAGTCACCGCATCCAGGCTGCGTTTTACTAGCAGCGACACACCCCTGCTACTCGGGCCACCATATGCCGAATAAACCTCAGATTCTTCGGCACATAGTCGTCCAAGTCCGATTCGAAGTGCGTCTCCAAGAGCGCGGCAACATCCACTCCGAGGTTGTTGAATTCGGCAACAGCAAAATTAGCGCGTGTTGAGTCCTTCAACCCCCTCCCGTTTACGCTGGCTAGAATAAGAGTCATCTTACCTTTCACTGTCCACTACGGACCGGAAGTCGTTCGACGTCAACTCGCCGATGGCATGACACAGGCTGCCTTTTCCGAGCTCCAATGACACTCGGTTCGTCCAGGTGATGCCTCCGACGTGTAGGGTATACAGAAGTTTTAGGGCCCTGTATAACGAAGGATGTACGTTAATTGGGACCCTTCCTTGGCAAGCTGCCTTCATTTTTTCAAGTGTAGGGTGCTCCTTCTCCGCCATCCTTATATCCGGGAAGGCCACCTCGGCCGATCTTGCTATGGACCACACCCCTGTGGTGCGGCCCTTCGCCTCCCGGATAAAGGTGGTCACCATAGGAGCACTCTTAAAATTCGCCGGTCTGTCAACTCTTTTACCCTGGACTTTCTGCAGTTCCTCCAGGGGACGAAGAGATCTTCTCTGGACATGCATCAGATCTTTCTAGGGCAACGCATGCCAGACCTCGCAACAACTTTCGCCCTCCAGAAATAAGAGGTTCTTACTCTTTCTCCTTCTGGAGAGGGTGGAGAGTCTGTGCCCCCTGGAGGTATGCTTCTTCGTTGAAGGAGGAGTGGGCGACTGAGCGCCAAAAACAAAAACTCCTGGTTTCACCTGATTTTCTCCTCTACAGGAGTGGGGGGAGTTACAGGAATGAGAGGAGTGGGAGGTGTGTGTGTGTGTCAGGGTCTGGAGATTGGGTTTTGGGGGTTGGGCATATTTTGGTAGAATCTGTGGTCTGTTTTTGTTTTTTTCATGTGGGGGAATGGGCTGGGACTCCTCAGTTTTCTTTTTCTTCTACACTTTCCCATCCCACTCTTCTCTTTAGAGAGGAGGAGGTGTCCATGTTTTCCGGGTTCTTATTTTGTTGTTCCCCTATTTTGGAGAGGATCATTGCCGCTCCCGGAATCTTGATTGTTGCAACTCCTGGAATTTTACTGGATCCTCCAGGAATCTTGGCAGGAGAGTCAGAAGTGGCAACGGTAGTGGTGTGGGAAGTTTTTCTACCCTTCTTTACTACCGCTGACCACCCTTCCCCTGTCGTTGTTGTTTTCGCAGCAGTTGCTGCTGCTGGTATAGTCATGGTGGCGGTCTTATGTTGAGGTTGGATCCTTTCTGGGCAGTTCTTGGCCTGGTGCCCCGGCTTTTTACAGACCCAGCAGTGAGGCTTCCGTCTTTCGACCACAACCGTTATCTTGTGATCTAAAAACAGGATCTCATCTGGGATTGCCTCGAATCCTGCCCTTGTCAGTTTCATTGTAAACACGTGGTCGGGAAGCTGGATACCCGTTTTTCCGTACAGGGGTTTGGATGACTCCATTTCCCCGTACGTGCTTAGATAAGCGCCCACGTGTTTTGGCGACAGGGTCAGGGGGATCCCGAATACGTTGACCCTTGTTCGTCGGCAACCCAGATATTCCAGTTGCAGCCGAATGTTCTTAAGGACAAGGTCTTCTGTCGCTCGCCTCACTGAATCCTCGTCTGTCGGCAGCAGCACATCCCAAGTTGCAAAGCTTCGCTGATAGATGCACTTTGCCGGGGTGTTGGTAGCTATGAGTGCATCTATCAGCTCTTCCTTTCTTATGCCCATCAACCTTTTTGGTTGATGCGTTGGTCACTACGAATGATAGGGTTCTCCTTTTAACTCCCTCGCAGAACTCCGGGATCGGGAGCAGGCGGTTTCCCTTGATGTAATTGGTGTAGTCCTCCTGCTGCTGCCGTTTTCGGTGCAGCCGGGCTTTCTTTTGTTGGACTTGAAGGGCACTCTTTTGGTGGAGAATCAGAGAGGAGGTGAGGCCATTCGTCTCCATTGAACGAGAAAACGATATAGGCCCCTCCTTGCCCTTCTTAAATTGTTCAGCCTCTGCCCGGAAAGGGTGCGGATCTGGGGCCTCCTCTTTCTTCTTTGCTTCAGGGGTGGGGCCGGCCGCTACCCGGTCTGGGTCCGCAACAGCTGCCACTTCTGTCAACACCATCTCGATTTCGTCCCTGGCCTCGGGATCCAATAACTTTTCCAGGTGGGCGGGGCTGGCCCCTTCTGGGCCGGACGTCACCTCCTCCACCTGCTGGCAAGCCCCAACCCTTTTTATCATATGGGTGCTAGAAGGCGGTGACTGCGGGTCTTCATGTCCTGGGAATGACGTTAAACTCTATCTGATGGTGAGGTTCCAGTGTTTGAGGTTTGGGGAATGCGGAGAAACCCCTTCATCACCATTGCTCCCGGGTCCACTCTGACCTGGAGTGGTAGTACCTGTTAGGGTCCCATCTATGGGTTAAAGAGAAAAATAAGTTCATAAACAAAATTGTATTATCCATTAAGAATGAATTTATTTCAAAACTTTATCGGCATTAAATGACCCACTGGGGTTGATATGCCACAAACAAAACCAAACCAAATCCTCCACCTGCTCGGCCGAATTGACGTAACCTCGTAAGTCTCAAAGATGTTGGCCTCTCCTGGGCCCGACGCCGTGGGGTCACTGCCTGTCACTCCAGGGGAGAGCGTGGTATCAGTCGCTCCTGGACTAGCCATCCTCTCTCCCCGACACTCTCCCGTGCCCGGCTCAACGATCCTGAGCGCTTCAGGATCGTCCGAGCTGTCCGACCCAAAGTAGGACATCCCCTCAACAGGGGCCAACCAATACCTCCCCTTTGTTTTAAAAGAAGGGTACTCCTCTAAACAGAGGCCAACCAAATACCTCCTCTTCTTTTAAAACAAAAAGGGTACTCCTCTAAGCAGAGGCCAATTATACCTCCCCCTTCTTCTGCAACAAAAGAAGGGTACACCTCTCAACAGAGGACAACTTAACAGGAACCGCGCTCTTGCCTAGCTGGTGCAAGGCTCTTCTCTACGGAAGTAAGAGAACAGGTATTGTGCTCTTAAAACCGCGAGAAGCGGGGCTTGTTGGTTTATAAGTGATTCTTTGACCATGCCGAGGTTGAGTAGTGGCATCCCATTGGCCAGTGCTACTTGCTTCGAGTACCGCTGGCCAATGGGTATCCTCCTTTCTGCCTCGGCATGTGCCATACTTGTTAAAAAGATCTTTTTTTCTTGGTTTTCCGGTTCTGATCAGTTAAAGTGACTTCTTTGGAACTGTTGTAAATTAAGATGAGACTTTTTTCTTTTCCTTTTTCTCTTTTTTCCTCTTTTAAATACTTGCTTTTATATTTGAACTCGTGTTTCGACCCCCCTCCCTGGTATTATATTATGTTAACATTACGGTCATCATAGTGCTAGTTTGATTTAATAGTGTACATTAAACCCCAACTGAAATTACCACCCTATCGGTGGGACGTTAAAATTCTCCGACTGCACCTCTGCAGAGGGGTAACACTTCCCCAATGGGGCCACCTGTTGGCCGTGGGTGGCGACCCGTAATGCTTAAGGATAGAACCCAGGTGGATGAGCAGTTCATAACTTGCAATACTCCACTTTGGCCCTATGTTGGGCTAGATGGGCGGTCGGAGAGGCCCCTTCCGACAATTGGCTGGCCATGTCAAGCCCTAGCACCTATATGATTTTTCCAACCCTATTGATTTATTTCAACACTTTATCGGCATTAAATGACCCACTGAGATTGATATGCCGTAAAACAAAACAAACAAACCCTTCATCACATGAGTTTATGAACAAAATTTTATTATCCATTAAAAATGAAATTATTTCAAAATTTGTCAGCATTAAACATTTTTTTACCAATTGAAGTATTCGGCATAAAATAACCCAAGGGGTTGACATGCCGTAAAACACTACCAACCAAACCAAACGAACTGAAATTACTGATGTTATCTTTTACTTTGATTGCGCATACAGACATAAGGAAAACATTCAAAGAAGAAAAAATACATTTTAAAAAATATTTATAGTGTAATACTAAAAGAAAACGTTTTCAGGAGTGACAGGAAAGTACTATTTACTAAAAATTAGTTTCGGGTGAAAAAGATGCCCCCCCTTCCCTGGTATTATATTCTGTTACTAGTACGATCATCTTAATGCTAGTTTGGTTTAATACTGTACATTAACCACCAACTAAAAATACGGCCCATTGAATAGATTTGTCTATATTTAAAGTGTGTGGCAGTTGGGTTTATAAAAAGAATTCTTAACTTAACTATAGTTCATAATATATTTTCTCACTTTGCGTTGTCCGCTGTATCTGCTCGTTTCATCCAAACCCAGTGTGACGATTTTTCTGCTGACTCTGATGTTCTTAATTGCTCTCCTCTCTTTTTTTTACTCCAACTATGCCGATTTTTGAAAATGCTATTGGGTCAAGGGAAGTTCTCCATCCATTTGCTCGACACTGTTCTATTAACTCTTGATATTTAGAGCGCTATCTTTCATTGGACGTTGTTATATTTTCTTCCCAGGCAATTGTAAGTTCCTAGATTATTATTTGCTTAGTTGCATTGGAGAACAAGACCATGTTCGGGCGAAGCGATGTTTGTATGTGTTCAGGGAATTTAAGTTGTTTTCCCAAGTCCACCCGGATTTGCCATCTTGGGCTAGACGGGAGGTCGAAGAGGCCCCCTCCGATCAATCGGCTGGTCACGTCAAGCCCTAGCACCTATGATTGCCCCAACCCTATTGCCCTTATGGCAACCCCCAAACCTTATCATATGGGTTCTAGATGGCGGAGACTGAGGGTCTACATGATGTGGGAATGACGTTAAACTCTGGTGAGGTTCCAGTTCTGGAGGTTTGGGGAATGTGGAGCACCCCTTCATCACCATTGCTCCGTGGTCCACTCTGACCCGGAGTGGTAGTACCTCTTAGGGTCCCATCTATGGGTTGAATAGAAAAACATGAGTTTATATTTAACAACTTTGTCGGCATTAAATGACCCACCGAGGTTGATATGCCGTAAAACAAAACTAACCAAACCTAATTGTACCAATACACACACACACACACACACATGAAGCGAAAAATAAATATTTATACTTTAGTTTGTCAACAGTGCAGTGGATTCTGACTCGGATGTACAAAAATATGAATAAGACTACGTAAAGTGTATACATATTAAAAAAGAATTAGATTAAATATCATTGATAGATGTTTGGACTTAAGATCGGGATTATTGTTAAAATATTAATATAAATTTTAAATTTAATTCCTAGACCAAACGCTGCTTCTTGTATAAGTGGTATCGTTCTGTTCCCCTCATTGATTCGATTCGTGGCCTGGAAAAGTAGCCTAATTCTGTCCGGCCTTTAGACGCTGCGCCTACGAGCATTTTTTGTCTCAACCTTTCCTCCGCTATAATTAGCTCTCCTGTGGTGTTCATTTTTTTTTTCCTGCTCGAACCTCTATGCCCGCCTCTCTTACCATTGGGTCGCTCGATTCTTAATTGCATAAATGTTATTGTCCTGGCCACTATGTATTCTTCTATTAGGCCGATGAAGGGAAGTTGTAACACATTGGATTTTCCGTATACGGCAGCACTGCTGAGGCATCTTGGTAATCCAAGCCACCTTCTCGGATATCCACTGATATTCCTCTCCGTGTGTTCTAGTGTTGACATTGAAAATTCGTAATTGCAAGCGACCACAGACTCTCGGCAGAATGGTGTGTTGATCAATCCACGCTTTGCATCGACCGGGTAAACCTGATTTATCCCCCTAACTAAGCCATGTTTGGAGATCTTCCATGGTTTCTCGGATTGATGCAGTATCCTTTAGCGTGCAGTCGAATTTTCCCCCAAACTTTTAACTGACTTGGATGGGTTGAACCTCATCCTCGCCCATTAAGATTAGTTCTTCAAGGCCTTTTAACAGCGACTTTTCTCCTATCACAGAAGAAGCAGTGATTGTCATATCATCAATGTAGGTTCTAATGGGTGGCTGTCTTACTTTTTGTTTTCGTTAATGGACCTCTGTATTCTTTCTCAGCAGATTTAGTAATAATGTTCATGGCTAGCGCAAACAAAGTAGCTGACAAAGTGCAACCTGTAATGATACCTCTCTCCAACGTATGCCAATTTAACATAGTGATTCGCGTCCCGATTCTTACTTTGAAATTATTGTAATAGCTCAAGATTAGGTCTTTAATCTTTCTGGGCACGTGGTTTCTATTTAATGCTTCCTCCACTAGCTTGTGTGGTATTGACCCGTATGCATTTCTTAAGTCTAACCATATAACTACTAAATCTTTTTTGTAGTCTTTAGCGTTTTTTTTAATAACTGTCACGACGCTTGTATGCTCAATGCATCATGGCAAGCCTGAGCTTCCACCCTTTGGTAGGGATGTATCGATATATTCGTTCTTTAGCAGATATATCGCCAAACGCCAGGTATACTCGGTGTTTAAAAGGGATATACTCCTAAATTTCCCGAGTTTAGTAGAGGTCTCTTATTTAGGGATCCATACCTCTTCTGAGTACTTTACCCTTGTGACATATTAATTTTAATAAACTCCATAATCGACGAAGTAGGTTTGGGCATTTCTTATAAACCTTGTATGACACTCCGTTCGGACCTGAGGCAGAGGCCGACCTTGCTGATCTTATTACCCCCTGAACTTCACTCCAGTTTGGTTCTCTTACATTGATCTGTTTTGTGGGGTTCTCGACTAATCAATGATTTGATAGGATCCAGATCCTGCTCTTTGTTTGGGTCGCTTAATATTTTTTTCATATACATCTATATCTCTACGGATGCGGTTGGAGAGGCCCCCTCCATCAATCAGCTGGTCAAGTCAAGCCCTTGCAACTATATGATTTTCCCAACCCTATTCCACCCTATCGGCTGTGGCGTTAGAATGCACCGACTGCACCTCTGCAGAGGGGTAAGACTCCCCCAATGGGGCCACCTGTTGGCCGTGGGTGGCGACCCGTGATGCTTAAGGATAGAGCCCAGGTGGATGAGCAGTTCATGACATGCAATACACCACTTTGGCCCTATCTTGGCTAGACAGGCAGTTGGAGAGGCCCCCTCCGATCAATCGGCTGGTCACGTCAAGCCCTAGCACCTATATGATTTCTCCAACCCTATTGCCGTTTTATCATATGGGTGCTAGAAGGTTGTGGCTGCGGGCCTACATGTCCTTGGAATGATGTTAAACTCTATCTGATGGTGAGGTTCCAGGTTTGGGGAATGTGGAGCACCCCTTCATCACCATTGCTCCCTGGTCCACTTTGACCCGGAGTGGTAGTACCTGTTAGGGTCCCATCTATGGGTTAAATAGAAAAACATGAGTTGATAAACAAAATTTGTTATCCATTAAGAATTCAAAACTTTGTCGGCATTAAATGACCCACTGAGTTTGATATGCCGTAAAACAAAACAAAACCAACCATTTCTTTTTGTTTACAGTTAAAACATTTTTATGATCTATTTTCTAGTTCAGCAATATATTATTCTTATTGTGCTTAATACTAAATTACATAAAATGTTTGAAAAGGCATTAGATTCAAATTTTACCAATGGAATCTGATATTTTAACATATACTGGCAGTTATGTGGTAATATAGCTGTAGTTGGATTCGTTTCATTACGTATTAGTGATTTTATATATATATACTTTTTATTGCTAAAAGAATTTGCGAATTATGTTGTTTACATGAAGAATAATATTTTTAAAAGTAACTTATATCGTGAATGTTTTGAATTTTTCTAAAACATTTTGTACATATAACAAATTTAAATTCGGTTTTCTTATTAAAAAAAGTTAGTTTTCATTTAGTGAAAATATATCAGTGTAATTTATTTCTGTTTTGACTTGTAAAAGTAACAAATAAGCTAATATTTAAACATTAGTTTATTTGTAGGTTGAATATTTCGTGTATTCATTCAAATTTCTTTATTTTATGAATAGTTTCTTTCAAAAAAAGTATTGGATTAGTCAGTGGATTAAAAATGGATATATTTTATTCTGAGAAATATGAATGTATTCGTAAAAAATATCAATAAAAATGTTTTCATTTAATTTTTGTTTTGTTCGTATATATCAAGTTTCTCGTTTTTACAATTTATTTTATTTACATTTAAAGATACTGTTTTTAAAAGTTGATTTTATTTATTTATTTATAGTTCTCTCAAAAATATTGTTCGTACTTAATTCCAAATACATTTTCGAAAACTAATTAGATTCATATTTTACCTAGGGGATAAGTAATATTTAACCTTTCACTAGCAATAATGTTGGTTTTAGAGGAAGAAAAAGTAATATTTATTGTTCAATAGCGGTAATTGTTTGGAATCACAGCTGATATAACCAGTGAAGAATAATCAAAGTTCGAATTACCGTCGAATTGGGAAGACATGGCAGCAAACGGTTGTAACTCAATACAAACCCGAATAGTTGCAAGGTCTACTGCGGAATTACAGGGTATTTATAAAATTCCACAATATCATTCAAATCAAGCAGCCAATCAGAACTCAAGGAATGGAATCACCCAAATTCATGAATGAATCATTCTTGATTTCTATATATACCAACTATCTTGGACACTGCTTAAGTTAGACTTAGTCTACTGTTGGTTTGAATAATAGCAGCTAGCTAACTGACTTCAATAGTAATTAGAACTTTGATTATTCTTCAACCAGCAGTCAGGCAAAATTTGATTTAGCTGGGGCAGCTGTTAACCCTCACTTTCTGGAAATTGTTTAATTCAATTATATCACTTAATCAGTAAAAATCAATTACCAAATTTGTCAATTATAAGGATATTAAGGTGTATACGAGATTTTAAATCTGAATATGACATGCGACGATATGATATAAGACGATACGTACATACCCCAACAATCCTTATATGTACTAGCAAATATATGCACCCTCCGGGTGCAAGTTTTTAAGTTTTAATGTAATAAAATATCATGTTAAATTAGAAAGGCTAATAAAACTAAATAAGAATGCAGATAAAAATATTTGGAACAGAGGGGGTATTATCGAAAAATAGAACAGCTTTGAAACTAACTCTTCCATCATTTTCTATTTCTCCCGTCTTTCAATGGTAAATTTTCCTAATTTAACTCTTTACTTAAGATAGGAAGTAAAGGATAATATTACAGTTATTTCTTCTTCTTAATGAATTTCTTTTAAGATTTATCCCTGAGATTTTTGCTCCTATTAAATACGATGAAATCAATAATACTTAGCATATATTTATTAAAATCATTTTTTTAAAGATCAATATGCAAATTAGCCTTCCCATTCACACTGTAAACCACTATTTTGTTGTATATATAAATACAATTGCGTATTATTAGTATGTAGATATGGTCAACAGTCTTAATAATGTAAAACAATTTTATTATTTATTGAGGTTTAAATAAAATCATGGAGAATGTGATGTAAATAACTAAGGGAACTGTGAATTGAGTAGTAATATAGTTTCGGTTACAGACAGACAAACACACTATCTCCATTATAATAAGATATGTGTGTTTGTGTGTGTATATATATATATATATATGTATATATGAGAGAGTTTGTATTAAACACACAGGGTTGATATGCCATTAAACCAAACCAAAATATGAATGAAATAAAACGTCTTCGGCTTGAAATAATCTGACCAACTAACCAGGCTTCATCACTGATGTTTTGGCCTTCTAACAAATTCAATGTAAGGGTCAAAATTGCTTGGCTCCATGGTCTTTAATTCTTTTTATTTTGTCATCTACTCCAGTTGCCTTACCAAGCCCAGAGAACCGAGTCCTTTCTACAATGTACTCGGAACTGGGACAGGGATTTATGACTTTCCCATCGATATTAGTGTGAAAGTTCAGTCAATTTCTTTAGACGATAACCGTTACGCAACACATCTAACCTGTGATTTTTATACGAGTTGAAATTTATCAGGGGACACACATACATGTTCAAATACGCCAATCACAGCCCTCTTAGAGATCAAATCAGGACACTAAATAAAGCAAGACCACAACCTCTTTCACGCGGTGGCGCCTAAGATACAAGGTAAGGCATTCCACTTTGCAACGCTACAAACCCAAGGTGGATTATCAAGCATTCTTCTCCCACCACATCATAGCAGCCGAGAATTATCATGCCGATGACGACCAGAATTTGTCAGGTCAGTAGGAACCAGTTACCAGGGAAACTACAATCAGCTAATTTTTCAGCAAGAATATATTCTTCAACTCTCCTTAATCTCATATGATCTAAATCTGACCTAACTAAACTAACTCTTAGACATTAAACCTGAACATTGAATACTATTTTCTACTTGTCTACCAATGTACATTTTATCTTTAGTATATTAAATGCTTTTCATAATACCAAAGGTTGTCATTTCCTTAATTCAGAAACTGTGCTCATCTTATCTCTGCTTCCACTTGTAATTGTATTTATTTCTTTACAATAGTTAGGGGTGTAAACGGCTGCAATTAAATTTCTATAGAAGTCAGAATTTATACGGATTTTTAACACAAGTTCTTTTTGGAATAGAACTTAGAAATGAATGCGATTGGTCGAAGACCTGCAACCAAATTGATAAGTTAATCACTGAAAACGGATTTAAAGAATTTTTAGACAAATCTTCCAGAGATGGTAACCCTTTCGGATGGGGTTTTAAAATACACCGACCGCACCTCTGCAGAGGATTAAACCTACCACATGGGACCACCTGTTGGCTGTGGGTGCCGACCAAAGGATATAATCATAGTTGTTGAGTCGTCCATGACATGCAACACTTTATTTTGGCCCTTACGTAGGCTATATTACATTCTAGCACCTATATGATAATCCTAACCCTATTACACTTCTGGTAAGTAGGCGGTGACTGATGGTCTTCCTGTCCGGGGTATAATGTTAAACACTGTGGGCGAAGTTCCAATTCGGCAACTCTGGGAAATGTGGAATACCCCTTGATCACCATCTACTCGGAAAAAAATTGAGTACCCATCAAGAATGAATAAAAAAAAGTCTTCGACATAAAATTACCCAATATGTTGACATGCCGTAAAACCCAACCAACTATTCACAGGATGACTAGAGTTTAAAACTCGAAACTGACGACATATTTTTGTCATTGAAGCATCTATTTAGAAACGCTGGATATTTTTCATTTTTTTTTAAATTAACAGGTCCTGCCTAATTCCATCTCAAGTTTTCTCTACTTTTCTTAGATTTCCATTAGTTGTGAGATGCTTGATTTGTAGGAAGAAGCTATTTATATCCCAACTGACACTTGTACGGTATCATCTCATCCGGTAGAATTTCCATTAAGAACATTTTATTTCCGATACGATTGGAACCATTTTCAACACATCTGATGATAAACTTTCTTGAAATGTCTGAGAAAATTGACCTCGTGAATATATTACGGTAAAAGTGGGTAAGAGGAAAAATTTCTTAAATGAACTCTGGAATATCATCGTTAATGTAAGTGACCTACCATTTTTATACCACAAATAAAAAATGTGTTCACTTATTCTATTTAAGTAGACTTTCACCTAATTTAAGTTGTTTTACCAGTTTTGATAAAGATATACACCCACGTAAGAATTTCTATATGCAAATGATTTGCATGCAAGCAAGAGACCCCATGGTGCTTTCATGGGCTGTTCTTTTGTCGAGGAAGCCTGCTTGATTTTAATGGCATTTCAGTCCATATAGAATTATTCATGCCTTGAGTTTAGGAATTCATGTTCATTGTGCATTTATATTTACTAGCAGGACCTGTGGATATACCACAGTATGATGATTTAATTATTACAATGTTTGATATGTTTACTTAAGAGCTATTGCTGAATAGTTTAATTTGTAAAAAGTATAATGAACGTTTTCTTTATTTTTCATCTTTTCATTGGTTCGATTGAAATAGATAAGCGCGATCACTTCCGTGCGCGCAACCCTCTCTTTCATCTACTCTTTATTTATTTCTTATATTTTTTCTATGTAGCATATCATTTTTCTTCCTTTTCTTTATTATAAAAATGGAATGGTCCATTATTTAACTGATGTGACGACTCTTATAAATAGTTCTGCAGATAACCAACACCAGATAATCATGATTTACATTTTGAATTCGATCTTGGACGGTCTCATTTTTAACCAGAGGGTGTTGAAAGATAACTATCGGAAGATTAAGGAATACTAGTATTAATATAGATATTTATTAAGGGTTTTTCTTTTCGTTTTAATGATGTCAAAACTGTCTGGGATGTTTTCTAATAATTATATGGTATTGCTTATGCTTACATTTATAATTTTGGTGGTTTTTTTCTCAAAGAAAAAAATCAAAACTTATTATAATGAAAATTCCGTGTATGTCTGTAACCGAAACTACTTAAGTCACAATACCCTCAGGAATTACGTAATTTTATCAACGATTAATTTATAGTAAAAAATCATTAATTCATTTAATAAAACTTTATCAAAGATGTGTATGAACATCGGAGTTAGATTTGCCTCAAAATAGCCCATGTTATTAGTGCGTTTAAAATCCTGTAATGTATCTTATATATCACTAAGAAATAAAGGTTTACATAATATGCGGTTAATTTGCATACTGACTTTAACAAAACCGGGTTTAATAAATAATTACTTGGTGTTATTAATCTCTAATATTATTCTTCATTTCTAGCGTGAAGATTTTATACAGAAACCAATTAAAATAAGTAATCTTTTTTTATATACGTTCTTATTTTATTTCGTTAGTCTTTCTAATTTGATATATTTCATTACATTAAAACTTAAATATTAAGCCCAGAGGCTGTATATTCTTGTCAGTTCTAATGTAGGTTTGATTTCTTGGAATATAAATATCCAATAGACCGAAATATGTAACTCGTTTTCTACTGAATTATGAATTTATTCCTTTTATGAATATACATTAAATTAATGCTCACCCGGAGTTTTATTTAATGAATTATTGGGAATTTTAATCAATAGGCTCATACTGCTATTAGTTCACTTTGGTCAAAATATTGTTTGTTCCATTAATGAATTTTAAGAAAATGTTATCAGTTGAGTAGTTCAACCAACGGAGTCATAACTTTGTCCATAGATCATAATTAACCAGAACAGATTCTTTGATGTGTGTAATTAAAATCCGTTAATATTCTATCGACACTGAACTGCCAATGGTTGTGTTGAGCCATTGCTAATTTGATTTAAACATTTCTTGATCCTGCCTGACTTGATCAGAGATATTTCATTGAATAAAGTTACAGAGCATAAACTGAGTCGGTGGTGTGTTATGATTGGTTATCTCAGTTGATTCATTATTGTTCCTTCAGCAGAAAATAGAAAATGCATTTCGACATGGTTCATTAAAAGATATGATCGAATTATAGAGTAAGATTTGTTTTTGTTATTTTTTTTAAAACACTATCATCTAAGGAGAAAAACCATTTAAATAAACGCCTTTTAGGAAAACTTCTGCCTATTTAGCCGGGAGTTTCATTATAAAATCAGTGATCTGTATCAAGAGTTGTTTCCTCGCATATCAACTCTCAATGGGTTATTTAAACCGGAAACGAACACACATACACACACATTGTATATAGCCAATGATTGCTTTTCGCGTTGCCTCTTAATGTTATATAAAGGTAAAAATACAAGTTTATAAATATAAATACGAATTTAAATATGAATATGATTTTGTGTATAAATGAATCTAATGATATGCAAATATCAAGCCAGATACTTCCAATATTTAAGTATCAATCGACTTTCCTTATGAAATATAACTTAGTCGGCATTAAATGGCCCACCTTGGTTGATATGCCATAATAAACCAAACCAAACTTATGAAATCTAGGTTATCCATGTCAATCATTTCCAACAGGTCTATCATACTATTAAACCAATATGTGGTGAGGTTAAAATCACCGATCAGGAAATGCTTCTCCATATATAGAGCCTCGGATTCACCAAATCCGACTCAATTTGTCTAAGTATAAAAGTGGGTTATCCAGAGCCAACGAGTTGTTTCATGTAGCTCGGGATCAAAATCATAGTACAATCTTTTTTTATCTGTGTCCTCAAAAATTAAAGGATCTTCTACCTTTTTTTCTGTGATAGAACGAAGAAGCGTCGATTTATTTTAACGCCTTCTTAATCCTAGAGGATGCGGGACCACGTTCATAATTACATTTGAATAGCTTTTTAAGTTTTATATCAAATATTCCTATCTAATTCAAATAATTTCAACACAACTGTATGTTTGAAGTATTTCTATATAATTTTAAGTTTTTAAACAGATCTATTTGACCCATAGATGGAACTATAACAGGTACTACTCCAGGTCGGAATATACATGGAAATAATAGCAATGAATGGGTACTCCACACTCAGAACTCCCGAATTGGAGTCTAACTAAACGGGCCTTACCCTTTTAAAGGGGAAATATTGTCAGCTTATTCTAAGCCCTACCAACAGGGCAGTACACTTTCATCACAATTACTCTACACTAAACCGGAGTGGTACCACCTGTTAGGACCCATCTATGGGTTAAATAGAAAAAATGAGTTTAGAAAATGTTAAATGTGAGCACCATCAAGAATGAATAATACAAAACGTCTTCGGCATAAAATAACCCAGCAACGTTTGACATACCATAAAATTCAACTAACCAGCCAGCCGGGCGGACGGAGAGTGAGGATATCATATGTTTTAATGCTTCTCTCTGTAGTGATATCGAGTGCTAAATCGATTAACAGGTTTTAACACTAAAAACACTTGTGTGATTTGAAAGGTGTTTGCTAGAAACTGAAAACAGCTGCACGTTCAGTGCTTTGTTTATCATTAAAGACATCTATGAAAATGACAATACTACAAACATTTTTTTTTCTTTGGTTTTATGCATTTTCTCTTTTGTGTTATTTCGTGGCACAAAGGGGAGGTTTATATTTGCTTTGATGGGTTTTATGGCGTGTCAACCTTTTTGGTTTATTTTATTCCTTCTTTGTTGGGTATGTTTGTTATTTGTGCGGGTATTAGTATATTATTTCATATGATGATTATGTTGGTCACCGCCCTGTTGACTCCACCTCTGCAGAGTGGTAAGACTCCCCCAATTTGGCCACCTGTTGTCCGTGGGTGGTGACCCGTGAGGCTTAAGGGTAGTGCCCAGGAGGTTGATCAGTCCGTGACATGCAATATTCTACTTTGGTCCTTTCTTGGACTAGACGAGCGGTCCCATCCGATGCATCGGCTGGTTACGTCAAGCTCTGGCACCTATATAATTTCCCAACCCTATTGCCATTATGGCAAGCCCCAATCCTTTTTATCATATGGGTGCTAGAAGGCAGTGGCTGAGGATATACATGTCCTGTGAATGACGTTAAACTCTATCTGTTGGTGAGGTTCCAGTGTTGGGGGTTTGGGGAATGTGCAGCACCCCTTCATCACCATTGCTCCCTGGTCCACTCTGACCCGGAGTGGTAGTACCTGATAGGGTCCAATCTATGGGTTAAATAGAAAAATGTATTTATAAAAAAAATGTGTCCATTAAGAATTAATTTATTTCAAAACTTTATCGGCATTAAATGACCCACTGAGGTTGATATGCCGTAAAGCAAAACAAACTAATGGTAACTGGGTATTTGGTATTGTTTTAAGGGTTCTGTATTTTGTTAAATTCAGAATTTCTACTGAAGGTTTGGACATGAAACTGTGTGTACATCCAATTTGTGGTTGAGATTCTAATGTGTGAACTTAGATCTCTAGAGGAAGATTTTTTGTTGGGAGTTTTTAGGTTCTGTTATTTCAAATAGTTCTCTCATGCAGTAAGATTCTCTTCGAATGTTCGACTACCCTGTCGTTTGGGGTTATAGAATAAACTAACTATACGTTTTGCTGAGAAGTGATTTTTATCTATGTTGTTACACTGGGGAGAATATAAATATTTAGGGAATGGGGCAAGAGAAATGTTTAGCAGTGCACACATACTTAACGAACCTTGCTTGCAAACCATTTACATTCATTACAGGGAATATTTTCGGAGATACATTAACGTTTTTCAATTTTAATATTTTGCCGAAATACATATCATTTTCGAAGTGTAGATGAGATTATCACTTAATATTGATTTGAGGTTAGAAGTCCCCAAGAAACTACATCAAGAGTGGATAAACAACTTGTGAACACGAAATGTTCAATTTAGAATTCATTAGAGACAACCCACAAACTGAGTGCATGGGTTGATGAAGAAACAACCCTATTTCAAGAGCTTATAAATGTTCCACTTTTTATATTTTGGTTGTAAGTTATTTCTAGAAAGAAAAAGAGTAATGTGTATGTACAGATGTGTAGAACGTTAGGATATGAATATCTATAAATGTTTAAAGATTAAGGTTGTTTCTATGTGCAATGAAAGGTTTACTGTTGCGAAAAATATAAATATTACAAAATGTACGTCAGTCGAGCAATGATATCTGTTTGCCTAAGGTGTTATGCCAATTAAAGTCTGATTAAAGACAAATTGATCTCTCACTCTTTCTCCCTCTCTCTCTCTCTCTCTCTCTCTCTCTCTCTCTCTCTCTCTCTCTCTCTCTCTCTCTCAGCATTAGAAACAAATTTCGATACTAAACCAATAAAACAATCTGTTTGACGACAAAATGTTTTCTTGGTTATGACACAGGTGTTTACCCATGAGAGGAACAGATTATTTTTGATTCTCTGAACTTAAAAAGTTTTTTTTTTTTTTTTTTTTAAGTTTTATCTATTGAAGTGACATATTGATAGTCTCGATGGAACTAAAATATATTTATTGATTGCTTTTTTCTCGTAAGATTATAGAAAAATTAAATATTGCATCAACGAAATAATCATTTCTATTTCCAAGTTTTTATGAATAATGTAAGTAAAGTTATGTCATATGAACCGCACAAGCACACACACACACACACACACACACACACACACACACATTGAAAAACGTAATTTACATGGAATAAAACTCAACGAATATGGGCGATTAATATCATAGAATTTTAAATGGATGTTTTTGTATAAACACTTTTTTGTTGCATTAAGGAAATTTTAAAAAATTTAAATCAACGGAATATCATAGATGTGAAACAACAAATAAATGAGATTTTCACATATAGGTAGGAACGGGGACGATGTGATTGACGTTACTTTGTCCTATCCAAAGTTGATGGTCAGGATTAAGATTAGATCTGAGAATTTTTACTACATTCAGAAAAGGCAGGGGAACAATACGGATGGCTGACTGGAAGGAAATACGCCATTATGTAGGCGTAGGAATTCGTCCGGAAGAAGGCATGTCCAAGTGCAGTTAACTGAATGTGATATAAACTCAGACTTTGAGGGTTCCGAATTCATAGTCGGTTTGACAGTTGAGGCTAGCAGCGTGCTGAGGTAGGTCGTTGAAGGATAGGGGCTCCTTCGGACAAATGAGCTCTCGGTCTCTGCCCTTCTCCCACGAGCTTGTGGGTCGAAATGTATCCAGGGAGAATTTGAAAAAAAAATATACTGTAAAAGGTCGCTGTCGTTCACTAAAAGTCGACTAACAAGATGAGCTCAACACGAGTCAGCCCCCAGAGAGGGGAGCTGATTCAACTCCAAGGAGAAGCAATAACCTGGAGTGAGTGGCAAACCCAAGATGATTATCTTACATATATAGTTTGGAGGCGCCTGGTACAATGGTTAGAGTCGGCCTTGTGTCGCATTCTGCTTGTGCGAAGGGGTTGGTAAGTATATATATATATAGAGAGAGAGATAGATAGATACATAGATAGATGCAGTGCCCAGATATACATATTATAATGATTTGACTATACAACTCTTGGTTTGGTACCGTGATTATACAACAATTTTACCAAGTCATAATTATCATTCATTCATTGATTAGAATTCCACGTGATAATAAGATTTGGTTTATGTTTAGCATTTCGTTTATTTTTTATTCATAAAAGTATGTCTAAGTGAGTGTATATTTATTTGAGCTTATATATATATATATATATATATATATATATATATATATATATATATATATATAATATATATGAAAGTAAACAAACAAGCAATGTGTTTGATATGGACTTAGCTGACAATTTTTTGGGAGAATATGTGCTTAATTGAAGTCATACCTAATTTTGAAAATTGAACATACCTATTAAATAAGAAATTGAAAAGCAGTCTTCCTGTCTATAACTCTGCTGATGAGGCATAATATGCCGAAATGTACATACAGAGAATGACTTTTTCCCGATTTGTTTGGCCTTACATTTGAACAGATATGCCCGTCTAATTCATTAATTATCAACTAATTAATTTTCAAAATTAGGTATGACTTCAATTAAGCACATATTCTCCCATATATATATATATATATATATATATATATATATATATATAAGTGTGTTTATGTTTGTGAGAGTATGTGTGTGAGTGTCCGCCTGAGTTCGTGTGGGTTAGCCAGTGACTCTATGTCTCCCTAGTGATCTTCTGTCAATTGGAACGAAGGTTTGATTATAGTTTGTTTCAAAGAAAATTATCAAAGTTTTAAGGGGAAACACATCGCTTAAATCTGATGCAGTTAAGTTAAAATAAAACAAAAACCTACTGAGAAATCAATAGCGCATCAAGGTCTTCACATGTTTTCTTTTACAGATATTTGACGTTGGAAATATTGTAAACTTATATCAAACGTTATTTAATGCCAAAATTTGTTTTATGATGATCACTTATATTTTCAACGTCCATCGCAATCTTGGAGAACAGAAACAGCGAAAAAGCAAACACATATGGTAAATACAAGCATAAAGCGCTTCTTCGGATAATGAAGTAAAAATATATTTTCCCAGATCTATATCACTTGAATCAACTAACAGTTCACCTATTACAAGACTGTCACCATTCATTATTGAAAACATAACTTCAGGTATTTTTCTCTCCGAAATTCCTAAATCATAAATAAGGTTCGATTTGTTTAAGGGCATGTCAACCCTTGTGGATTATTGTATGCCAAATATTTTACAGGGACGGGGCTCAGTTTTCATTTCAAATTGTTTTATTTTTTTTTACCCCTTTAATAAATATGTGGATTTTGCTTACTTATTATACAAACCCTCTGACATTCAATTTTTACCTCCCACCCTTTCAGGCAATGTCTTTCAAAAATTAATTTTTACGACACCCGGAGGGTGTTTTCTGTTGCTAGTTTAAGAATAAAGTACTTACCAAAACATCTATTAGCTTACAAATCATATTTACAAAAAGATAAGTATGCCAAAAAAAAAAATAAACCTACAAGGGCTGAAATGCTATAAAACCGAAAAACCAAACCAATATTACCTGCGTGTGTGGGGAGTTAGCGAGCACTAATGAAAATTGCGTCTATCTTGTTCGTCCACTCAAACTCAACTGATTGATTTTTATCCCTATTGCTCCAGTCGTTTGGTCACGTCTAGTTTGAAGCCAGGTCCCAAACGACTCCGAGGTCAAACCGGGTCACTTAAACCTAATGAATCACTGTGTTTTTCTACCTATAATTTTTCCGCCCTGTCGTCTGGGCGTTAGAATGCACCGACTGCACATCTGTAGAGGGGTAAGACTTCCCCAAATGGGGCCATCTGTTGGCCGTGGGTGTTGACCCATGATGTCTTGGTGGATGAGCAGTCCATTACATGCAACACTCCACTTAGACCATTACTTAGGCTAGACGGGCGGTCGGAGAGGCCCCTCCGATCAATCGGCTGGTTACGTCAAGTAATATAATTGCCCCAACCCTATTGCCCTTATGGCAAACTCCCAAACCTTTTTATTATATGGGTGCTAGAAGGCAATGGCTGAGGATATACATGTCCTGGAATGAAGTTAAACTTTATCTGATGGTGAGGTTCCATTTTTGGAGGTTTGGGGGAATGTGGAGCACCCTTTCATCACCATTTCTCCCTGGTCCTCTCTGACCCGGAGTGGTAGTACCTTTTAGGGTCCCATCTATAGGGTAAATAGAAAAATGTATTTAAAAAAGTTTTTTGTTTTCATTAAGAATTAAATTATTTCAGGGTCCCATCTATGGGTTAAATAGTAAAACATGTTTATAAATAAAACTGATTATCCATTTAAGAACGAATTTCTTTCAAAACTTTATCGGCATTAAATGACCCACTGAGGTTGATATGCCGTAAAACAAAACAACCAAACCTATAATTTTTACGAGTACTATGCTACTCCACAAGTGTCCCTTCATATCTTTTTTATAGTCAGTTAAAATGATATGCATAAAGATTTTACGATTGTTGGACGCATACATCACGGACAAAGATATGGTAAGCATCCTCGTTACAAGAATGCTGGTCCTGCTTCTTAATAACAATATTATACTCATAAAAAACTAGAAGTGGCTACCCAGCGTCGCCTGATTGCCGGGGGAGACCCTGGTGTATTGATTTGTTTAATTTGAGATTTACAAATGCAGGACATTTTAAGTAGACTTTGAATGCTATTTCTCTACATATATTTTTCAAATATCTCCCGATATAAATCAAATTTACATAATTTTTGCTTGAAAGGCAAGAGCCAATATTATTAAATGTGTATAAATGTTTACTTGTTCGTTAATTGTTTTACTTTCATGGTTTCATCTGCACATAAATACATCTGAAAGCTCAGAATGTTTGAGATGAGGCTTGATGATTAGTATTATCCAATTGTCCAATTGGACACATGGCCTAGTGGATGAGGTAGTTAGGTTAATACAGTTCTAAGTGAGAGTTATCGCTGGATTCCGGGTTCAATCCTGAGTACCGGCAGTAACATAGGAAAATAATTAACACAACCCCTACCCCAGCTATGGTTAGCGGAATGAGAACAGGATATCCCCGTGGACTAAATAAAGGGTTAGGTTCAAAGTTCCGAGATGGCTCCCGATTACGACAAGAAAGTTCCCGAGTTCGTAAGAAGGTTCCCAAGTCCGAGAAGGTTCCCGAATCCGGCAAGAAATACCTGAAGAAGGTCAGAGGGCATATCGACCGAAACGTTGTATAAATAACAATGAAGATGGGGACAATAGTCCGAATAACGCAGATAATACAAATAAATACATTCATATACACCAACTGTCCTTTATATATGTATAGATAGATGCTTTTCAAAACAGTCTTGTGTGGGAGTTGTTTATATTTTAACGGTGTTTGGGTTTTTTGTAACATACTGTTATATAAAGTAAATGTTTAGTTATTTATTCTGGAAATTGATTAAGTCCTCCCTAAAAAACTCACTTTTCCCCATTTAATCTGCTGGTTATTATCAATAATTGTCAAAAAACAAAATAATTGTCGCACTTTAATCACTTAAGACATCAAATTCTGATCAAGGGACATTGTCTCATTACATTACAAGCAATCGTTTAGAAATTGAGGAGTTGTCTTACCGGAAGAATAAAAACTTCAATTTGGGAGTTACGAGACGATGTGGTGAAGTTTACCAATCTAAAATAAAATTGCAAACAAAAAATTAAAAAAATAATGAATTCTTATTTACAAATATTTCGGACTTCATTAATATATCGAAATAACAAATTAGAGACTAAAAAGTCGATTGCATTATTTTCTTGCTTGAATGATGAAACCTTTTTCCTTCTGTCTTACATTTCCTGGGTTGCAACGTTAACACTATTCTGACCACATTTACTTGGGATAAGTTTGTAACACCATTGGTTGCAATTTAGGCAGACGAAGATGAGACAAGTTAAAAAGAAACAATTATTAATATTATATCGGACACCGATACGCATCAAATTGGACTGTGATCAACTGGTCCATCTTGTTTAAGTGATGGAAACCATTAATCATCAAGGAATGTGACTAACACTTGAAACTTTTCTCCGCGTCTCCATTGTAAATATCATACCTTAAAATGTATGAAACTCTTCTTATTTTTTTAAGGAGAAAAAATTAGCTTCACAATTTTACGTAATTTTAAAACCGACTTCAATATTATATTCAAACCGAAGACCACTTTGGCCTTATCTTAGGCTAGACGGGCGGTCGGAGAGGCACCCTCCGATCAATCGTCTGGTCACGTCAAGCTTTAGCACCAATATGATTTTCCCAACCCTATTGTCCTTATGGCAAGCCCCAACTCTTGTTGTCATATGGGTGCTAGATGTCCTGGGAATGACGTTAAACTCTATCTGATGGTGAGGTTCCAGTTTTAGAGGTTTGGATAAAGTGGAGCATCCATTCGCACTATTGCTCCCTGGTCCACTCTGACCCGGAGTGGTAGTACCTGTTAGGGTCCCATCTATAAGTTAAATAAAAAATGTATTTATAAAAAATTGTATTGTCCATTAAGAATTAATTTATTTCAAAACTTTATCGGCATTAAATGTCCCACTGAGGTTGATATGCCGTAAAACAAAAACAAAACCAAACCAAAATCAAACCAAAGAACACTGCAATAAAACCTGCCGGGCTCTGAATATAATGCATCATACAAGTATCAATGAAATTCCGTTTTTCAAATGATACCATCATATCAAATATCCCTTGATGGTATCATTTATGTTTTAAATGAAATTTGATTCGAGACAATCAAACATAAAGTTAATCCCAAGCTAGACAATCTCAATAATCAAATACATAATCTTACATTTACCAGGAAAAAGTAGATAAAATCATAAACCACTCTCCAATTCAAAGATGAGATACGGCTTATCGGTGTTGATTTTGGACTTGGGTCTCTTGGAGAAAGAGATTATTTTCAGGTGCGGATAAACAATTAGCAGGAACACGTGTATTAACTTGACTACATCTTTATTTGTACTAAGGTTTTATGACCTTAAGGCACCCTTTTGCTTTGCTGATTCATAAGCACATTTTTCATTTACACCGTCAACAGCCGGTTGTTTGTTAACAGACGATTTTTAGAGTTTTTTTTAATTATAAAACCAACCCTAACCCCTAACAAACTACCGGATGTTGACGGTGTAAATGAAAAAATGTACTTAGGAATCACCAAAACAAAAGGGGTGCCTAAAGTTCATATGGTCCAGGGTTTTTTTGTCCCCTTTTCCGGGCCGAAAGTATTCCCTACCAAAACACAAAGGGAGTTAACTGCACGTTAGTGTAGTGTATCTATAAATACAGCGACTCCTGTATTCTTAAGAAAAAATTGATTTGCAACGATTTTTAGGAATATATTAATCCAAAGACATCTTCCTAAAGAATCATTTTATATGAGCTAAAAGCTGTACCCTGGCTTGACAAATGACATCATCCCCAAACCAATTCCCCAAAATGTATCAGCCCTCCACTCTCACTGTCCTAACGGCATTGAACAATAGAAAGTTGGACAAT
Organism: Doryteuthis pealeii; assembly: GCA_023376005.1. NCBI lineage: Eukaryota > Metazoa > Mollusca > Cephalopoda > Myopsida > Loliginidae > Doryteuthis > Doryteuthis pealeii. The sequence goes on from CM042137.1 coordinate 152,128,805, forward strand.
CCCTTAATCGTTAAACTACGAAGGCAGATTGAGATCTGTAAAACCAAGAAGATCGTATTTTGTTCTAAGTCACTTTGGAATCGAAGGAAACGATAAAGCCGATTCCGCTGCCAAATCTGTTCAATAAATTCCTATTGACAACAGATTTAAGATTGCTTAGACTGATCTAAAAACAAAAATAAACACCTTTTATCCAAAACAAATAGCAGCTGCGCTAGAAAAACAACACACACAATAAGCGAATCTGAATAAAGCCAAATTTTGGAGAGTAGAAATAGAGTTATAAAGTCTCGAAACGAAGTTACCCTTTCCAAATTGCATACCAACCACACAAAAATCACCCATTCGATTTACTCAAATAGGAACAACTGCCATGGTGCCATACATATCAAGCCCTGTATTCAGAGAAACATTTTACGATGGGACACGGATTCTATACCGTAAAGATCATTGAAGAACTCTTTGAAATTGACGATTTGTTTTTGAATGCTCTTGATATTTTCAGATACAATTTTAAACACTTTAACTAAAGTCTTTATTGCTTTTTTATCGTTTTTAAGATAAATAGTTATTATTCACATTTATTTCCACGTCTTTGTTGGTGTACTCACAATTTATTATTCTTTAAACGGCTCGAAATAACTTTTAACTATTTACATCCATAGTGTCTTTGACCCTATGTAGTTACATTTGAACTTTGACAAATAAATCGTGATTAACAGAATATGATTGCAATACGGCATTATAAATATGAATGAAGAAATACAAATGAATGGAGTTTCGGTATTAAATAACCCATGAGGAGTTAATAAACCCTTGATATACTGCCACCGTTCATCTTTAAAGGGTTAAAAATTTAAATGGAACAATATTCATTGAAGGAGAAAGAAAAAGGTATTTCTATTGAAAAGGAAGGAAATCCACACTCGTAAAATAAAGAAATATCCATATCAGACCCTGAAACTCATCCTAGGGATTTGTAAGAAGTTGGGGCTGTTTGCTCCATAGATGAAATTAAAAGAAGAGTTAAAAGGAAAAGAGGTAAAAGGGGTCACAATTTAACCAAAACCGATATTATTTTAACTAAAACACCCGAAAAAATGTAAAAAATTGGATATAGCATAGAAAGAATTTAATAATATATCCCTAACACTCTGATAAATGCGAAAAATTCGTGCACCATGAGGAGGATTTTACAGGTAGAAAAGTATGCCTAAAGTGTGGTCAAAAAGACCCCACTAATTCAGCATATGAATGCCAAGGACCAGCACACAGTGGAAATTATAGAGGGGACCATCGTAAAAATTCAGTGGAGTATGTGGAATGGAAAAGAAAAAAAACAATATTTTCCATCAAATACAAATGAAACATCTCCTTACTTGAAGCACATGAGTTCAAATAAATTACCAACAGTCAAACAGCAAAGATGATGAGAAGAGTAGGAATTCCAAATAACCTGTGTAATGCATTTTTTCTTGATTAGCAAAAATGCTCGCACCGAGTTTCGGTTTTTGACATTTTTAATCCGTTTTATAATTTACCATTGGTTAAATTTGTTGATGAATTATCGCAGTTGATGCTCTCGTGTGCATAGATTTTAATTACACGAATAAGATAAACCTACGGGAAATCAGATTCGAAATCTTCGAAACAACAATTCTTCTTTTTTTTCTTTTTTTTTTTCTTTTTTTTTTTGCCAATTAAGGAAAATGCATAACAACCCAACACTAAAGCGAGACAGAACATAACTTCTGATCATCGACCAATATAAATTCCTCAGTATAACTCTTGAACAAAATTAACATTTATTACCACTTACTATACCATCGAAGCTCATGAACCACTTTTACAAATGCATAAATTTCGCCCTCACTCGAAGAAAATTCTCCATCCTAAAAAGTATGAGATAACTCTTTGACAGCTGGTTAATAAACATAATCAACTTGCTGAAAGAAATCAAAATCCATAGACCAAAGCCTCACACACACACACACATACACACACACACACACACACACACACACACACACACCCTTGGATATGCAAGCCCTCAGTAGATAACAACTACTGAATCCTTTATATATTTACCAACCCCTCTGCACGAGCAGGATGTGACACAAGATCAATTTCTTAACGGAGTTCAACAGGTTTGAATTCAGAGTTTTCTTCTCCTAGACCGGTTGCCTAGCCAAGGTTAAAGAGTCTGCCCTACGATTTATCCATAGCTGGTAAGAGAATAGGATTCATACCTTTCCCAAGGGTATTAGCGCTAAGTGAAATGCAATTACCACGTCCAGGATTTGAACTCGGTGCAACGAGTCCATTTCCCATGATTTTAACCATTACACCACGCGCTTCCATTCTACTGAACCCTTATAACAATAATGATTACCCAATTACCAACAGAATTATAATATGAAATAATATACAAATGGCTGCTGAAGTAACAACCATACGTTACAAAGAAGGAACAGTACAAAAAACTCTTGAGCATGAAATAATCCTATGCTGTTAGGCTTCCATTTATGGGTTCAATAGATCCAAAAGTGAATATTAAACATGTGTTTAATAAGATTGAGTTAGAAAAAATGATGTACCCAACAAGAATGAATAAAAACCAAAGTCTTCAGCTTAAAATAACCCGATGGTTTGGCGTGCCGTAAAACCCAACCAACCAATCAAAGCTGTTTTATTTGACAGAGAGAAAGAACATTATTTATCAACTATGAAATTCTTTAATCAATTCTATAACACCACTGAGCAAGTTAAAAATGATTGATTGATTTTGTCTTTTCATTCTTAAAAAAACCTCTTTCAGAATTCGTCAAAAACGCATACCCAACTGAATACAAAATAGAAAATGTCCGTTAGTTCTCTTGAGACAAACAATTATGTCTAAGTCAGACACTTTTTCTCTAGAAAGTTTGTCTGAAACAATTATTCCTATTCGTGGCATTAACTCTTTCTTACCATTCTTTATTTCATTCATGTTCTTATTTATATTTAAAGCGATTAAGTTACACATCGAACCGTCTAGTTTCTTTTCAGTCACTACTAAAACCAGAAGTTCAGGTATCTATTTGCTAGAAATGTTTTAACAAACAATTAAATGAAGCGAAGGGAAATATTAAGCACACAAAGTCTTGGGTTTATTGACCAAGACAAACTAATATAGATTCCTCTTAAGTAAGAACTTACTAATACTACATATTGTATTGAAAAACATTTCATTACTCAGTAGATTACTTTGCTTTCTTTGAAAGTGTCATCTTATAATAATATTAACACACATCTGTCTATACTGACAGCTCAATATTAAAAATGATTTTTTGAGTTCAACCTTTTGTTATTAGTAAATACTTAATGACTTGTTTACTTATTTAATCTAAATGGTTGATATTTCATTTTTCTTTTTTCGTCGTGGCCTAGACATGATACATACTCGCTATATTTATCCTACACTTCAAAAGGAAATTGTTTCTCGTGGTTCTTAACCCTTCCTTTATACACACACACAGACAGACACACACACACACACACTCACACACACACACACACACATATATATATATATATATATATATAAAGTCAGGGTGGCCTAAAGTCGGTATCAGCCAATCAGCGTGGGAGTCTATCCCTTTTCAATAGCGCTAGACCAAGGAAATTATTTTTGCATCTGAAGTGAACACCACACCTACCATCAGCTCCTTCTTTACCACACAGTCCCCTGTGCTACTCACACGCTGAGTTGGCGAGGGCTGGTATCGAACTAGGAACCTTGTGTTTTTAGCCGAACGCTCTACGTCAGACCGCCAACTTTATTGAAATGGTTCCAGAAATCGTGGGAAATTTTATATATTTATGGAGATTTCTGAACAAACTTAGTTTCCGTTCTGATCATCACTTTAGGGGCAGCGTTTCTATCCAGAAACAAATTAGGAAGGTGGTTAAGTCTTGGCCTTATTCTTTATGGTTAGGGTCTTGTGTTGATCCTCTCATTAAATTATTGCCCTCATCTTTTGATATTTCAATTCTGCAATCGCTGTCAGTCAACTGTTTCTTTTTTGGTGTCTTGATTTTATTCCGCCACAACGTCATAACCACCCTGTCGCCTGGGGCGTTAGAATTCACCGACTGCACCTCTACAGGGTAAGACCCCTCCCCAAATGGGGCCACCTGTTGGCCGTGGTTGGACCCGTGATGCGTGAGTACAGGATCCTGGTGGCTGAGCGGGTCTGTGGCTTGCAACACTCCACTTTAGCCCTTACTTGAGCTAGACGGGCGGTCGGAGGGGCCCGATCCGATCTAGTCACGTCATGCCCTAGTAGTTACTGTCAATTGTCCCGATCGTATTACAATATCTTTATTGATAAAATACATAATTATCAATACCCACCCCAGAATACAAATAAGTTCTAGAAGGTGGTGGCAAGGGTTAATCAGTCTGAGAGATTCATGATTGCAACATGGCTGTGCACCCCTAACTCTTCGCTATTCGTGGGTAGAGAAATCGATAGAACACTGCTTGCGGTTACAATCAGATGGAGTATACCGTTCTTGTAACCCTGTCTTGCCAAGGCGAATGGGTTTCCCCCTTGATAATTGCCATAGACAATTAGTCGAAATGGACTCCGTTGGTGGGTAGGGAGCAGGAATGATGAAAATTCTAAAAAAACAATTATCATGTGCCAACAAACAAAACCACAAAAAGATTTCATAAAGACCTTTCAGACTCGTCAAATTCTGAAACAGGAAATAATGAATTTACCAAATTTATTGTAATAGAATCACTGAAAACAACACCATTCAGTAAATTGTCACCTTTCCTTATGAAAGAGTGATAAATAGCAGATGTAATACTATAACTGTAAAAAATCAGAAACGGAAACCTTCTAGTGGAAGTTACTGAAAAGAAACATTCCCAAAACTTATTAAAAATGGACAAGTTCCACACTTATAAATGTAAAGCTTACCCCCATGAAAGGATGAACACCCTATAAAGGAGTAATCAGAAGCCAAGAACTTGGGCTAGCAACCGAGGAAGAAACAAACACAGCATTGAGAAAACAAGGTGTTATAGAAAACAAAAGAATAACTATTAAAAGGAATGGTGAAAAACCCAGTCAACTCCTCTTAAACACCTGATTAAAGATAACATTGAAATCACCAATATAAAAGATATTGCCGATACACTGGCTGAGACCTTCTCAACAAATTCCTCCTCTAAGAATGCAAACAAACAATTCTCAACCACAAAACTAAGACTGAAAAGCAGAAGCTTAATTTTAAATCAGAAAACACCGAAAGCTTTAACAAACTCTTCTCATTGCCAGAATTAACAGAGGCCATCCAAAAATCACACAACACCACAGTTGGTCCAGATGAAATTCACTCTGAATCTCTCAAACAACTACCCCCAAAATCTTTGGACTGCCTATTAAATGCACTAAATGACATCTGGAAAAACAGCAGAATTTCAGAGTCATGGAAACTAGCTACCATCATCCCTATACCTAAACCAGGAAAGAACTGTCTTCATCCATCAAACTATCATCCAATAGCACTAATGAGCTGTCTCTGTAAAACGATGGAACGTATGGTTAACAAAAGGTTAGTTTGGTTCCTTGAATTCAACAACCTTTATACCAATTCCCAATGTGGCTTCAGAAATAGCAATAGATATATCACTTAACATTGTCTCAAGTAGCAACTCGAAAAAATTCATTATTCATTCAGACTCCATTTCTGTTCTACAATCTATTAAAAGTGGAAAACTGGATAACCCTCAAATCACTAAACTTTTAAACAAACTTAACTCCATTAGCCATAGCAAAAAAAGTGATATTCTGCTGGATACCAAGCCATATAGGAATCCAGGGAAATGATAAAGCAGATTCATTAGCTAAATCTGCACTTGACATGATACCAGACAAAAACTACAAAATACCATACAGTGATCTTAAACCAAAAATCAAGCAAATAATGACAATCAAATGGCAGCGATTATGGGATGAAAATCCCCACAACAAACTGTACAAACTACAGCCCAACTTGAAAGAAAGGACACCTGATCCTAGTAATACCAGAAGAGAAGAAACCACTATCACCCAGCTACGCATTGGCCACACTAGATTAACCCACTCCTTCATTTTAAAAGAAGAACCTCCACCTGAATGTTCATGTGGAAACCGATACACATTCTGAATGCATGCACACACCTCTCCCAGACTCGAAAAAAGTTGTACAATGTTGACAGCATGGACAAACTATTTGAAAAATAGATCCCAAGAGGATATTAAACTTTTTGAAAAGAACCGGCCTCTTATCAAGGATGTAAGTTCACAAACTTACAAAATCACCCACTCACTCTCTTGATGTTAAAATTCTCAACAGAAAACTTGATTAAAGCTATACATTTTTAATACCTAATTACCAATAGAAGTATTCGGCATAAAATAACCCAAGGGGTTGACATGCCGTAAATTCCAACCAACCAACCAACCAACCACCTATCTGATGGTGGGTTTCCAGTTTTGGAGGTTTGGGGAATGTGGAGCACCCCTTCATCATCATTGCTCCCTGGTCCACTCTGACCCGGAGTGGTAGTACCTGTTAGGTCCCATCTATGGGTTAAATAGGAAAATGTATTTATAAAAAAAAATGTATTATCCATTAAGAATTGATTTATTTCAAAACTTTAAATGACCCACTGAGGTTGATATGCCGTAAAACCAAACCAAACCAAACCAAACCAAACAACACCATAAATCCCAATCTATTTCATTTTAGATTTCCCAAGTTTCACGCAGTTACAATACAATGAAAGATAAGTTTGGATCAAACAAAGAAGAATCAGACTAAATTAAGTATAAATGTTATTATGCACATCCACCCAGTCGGCTGGGGCAGTAAAATACACCGACTGCACCTCTGCAGAGGGTAAGACTCCCCCAATGGAGCCACCTGTTGGCCATGAGTGGCGATCCGTGACGCTTAAGGATAGAACCCAGATGTTGAGCAGTCCATGACATGCAACGCCCCACTTTGGTCCTTACTTGGGCTAGACGGCTGGACACATCAAGCCCCAGCACCTATATGATTGCCCCAACCCTATTGCCCTATAGCAAGCTCCAACCCCTTTTTATCATATGGTGCTAGAAGGCGGTGGCTGCGGTCTACTATACTGTGAATGACGTTAAACTGTGGGGCACCCCTACATCACCATTGCTACGTGGTCCACTCTGAACCGGAGTGGTAGTACCTGTTAGGGTCTCATCTATGGTTTTAAATAGAAAAATGTATTTATAAAAATGTGTATCCATTAAGAATGACTTTATTTCAAAACTTTATCGCATTAAATGATCCACTGAGGTTGACAAGAAACCAAACACACACACACACACACACACACACATATATATATAAATATATATTATTATAATATATATATATATATATATATTTACATATACATACACATATATATATATGTATATTTAGATATACATACACATATATAATACATATTTACATAATATATATATATATAATATTACATATACATACATATATATATGTTTAATATACATACATATATATATATACATACAAATATACATATAAAAGTACATACAACCATCATTTAATAGTTTTAAGTTCTCTAATAAATGATATAGAACATATATACCATCATTTCAAATATAGACATTAATGATAATTTTTATACTATAATGACCTCATTCTACAATAATTGTAATGGTGAAAAAGATATTTATATACACTAGCAAATATATGCACCCTCCGGTGCAAGTATTTAAGTAATTGTAATAAAATATTGTATTAAATAGAAAGGCTAATGAAACTAAATAAGAATACAGATAAAGATTTGAAACAGAGGGAGATAAAAAAAGATTTGAAACAGAGGAGTATAATAAAAAATGGAACAACTGAAACTTACTCTTCCATCACTCTCGTCTTTCATTGTTATTTTTCTAATTTAAGTATTTAGTTATAAAGGAAGTAAAGAATAAAATGACAGTTAATTTTTTTGTTAATGGATTTCATTAAGATACATTGAAAGATTTTTGCTTATATTCATTAAAATAAAACCAAACAGTTAGAAATCAATAATACTAAGCACATATTTATTAAATTCGATTTTTAATATTAATATCAAATTAGCCTTCCCGTTCACACTGTAAACCGCTATTTTTATTATAAATATAATTGCATGTTGTCAGTATTAGACATAGTTAACAGTATTAATAATGTAAAAAAATTTAATTAATAATTGAGTTAGATAAATAAAATCATGGAGAATGCGATGTCAATAACTAAGAGAATTGACTGGAGTAGGAAATAGTTTCGGTTACAGACAGAAAAACACACAATCTCCATTATAATAAATGTGGAGGATGTAGTTACTTAGGTCTATGTGAGATAAGCTGTATCTGCCAGAGTGGAAGACCAGGAGAAGACCTGTGAATTTGTTGTTAATATTGCATAATTGCTATTCTTCCTTTTATTTTAACTTCAAGAAAGATTGGGTTGATTTTTGCGAATGTTATCTATCTATTTGTCGATGATTGAAGAGCCGTTTTAATTGTTTCTGTATCTTTTTAGGGGCATTCCTCTGCACATCGATCGCTGAATAGCTCACAAAGAATTCTAATCCTTTGGGAAGGTGATCTCCAATTCTTGGAAAGGAACTGCTCTGTATTTTGAGAAATATAGGAATTGGAATCATCATTTTGGAATTTTTGAGCAATTCGATATTTGAAGTGGCTCTAATTATCTTGAGGATGACGAAGAGATGGTGTTACATAATTATTATATTCCTAATATTTATGTACATTAGTGTAGAAACAAGATGGCATTTAAGTGCAGCTGACGGCCTTGAAGATTGCGTGACAAGCTTGACCTCAGTTCTAACCCTATCTTCCGGGATAGTCGTGAGAAACCGGTAGAGAGGACCTCTCTTCCGGTTTAGATAGTAAGTAAGTTTCAGCTTAGTTAGAGACTAGCAGCCAAGGTCGACGGAAGGGTAAGTCGTGTTACACCGCTCCCGTCTTAATCTGCGCAGATGTCTGGTTGGATTTAAAAAATAAAGTAAGATCAAAGCAAATCGGAGTCTTGTGTTATTACTCTAAAATCTAACAATGACACAGGGCTTCTGATAAAGAAAATCCCCAATAGAAGACCAGACCCGAAAGTCCCCAAGAAAGTCCAGACCTTAGATTCCAAACCAAGACAAGATGTTATAAGATTCCAAAGACGCCCAGAAGAATAGAGTAAGAAAGAAGTAAGTAAAGAAGAAAGGGTATACAACAATGGATATAGTGGCGACAGATTTACCTACGTCTCCGCACAAAACTTGGGCAGAAAGGATAACTGCTTTGTATACTTACGCTTTGTGGTTTTTCTGATATTGTTCTTTTCATGAGCATTTGTAAGGTCTGCCAAATGCACAAGATCTCAACATGAAAAAGTTCAAAAGTCAAATGTAGAATGTAATGCACTGCAGGATTTGCTATGAGTGATGATGGCTGCGTCATCACTGACCTGGATTCATCTCAGGTTAAATAGGCAATCATCTCTGAGAAACGATATATAGTCCATCCTCAACGTCATGGCTTAGCAGTCTGAAACGTGTGACATGATGTCCTCGAGTCGTAGATTTTTTATATCAGCAATTTTCTACCAAGCAATTATCTACCAACATTATGAATTTGCTTCCCCTTGTAAATATTTGACCCCTGACCTTTTCTCTCTCATCTGGATGGGTCGCTATGATATATTTCCTATACAGTTGAACTGGATGCGGGAAAACAATTCATCTTTTCAATCAAATCAGTACCGTTGTATTCACTTATTTCTGCTTTTAGACTAACAGAAAAAATAAATATTCTTTAATTCTTTGATATTTTATGTTTTTTTAGGTTGAATAATGATATTGTATTCTGGTAAAAAATTCTCTTTTTGATACCCCCACATACACAACAACAAACACACACACACGCATATATAATATATAATATAATATATAATATATATATATATATATATATATATATATTATATATAATATATATATTATTATATTGATTTATTTTATATTTAGATTTAACAATAAGGGTACCCTCACTTTTCTTTTTAGAAAAAAAACATCTTATATCAACATGCATATGCTTTACGCGTCTCTTTAAATTCAGTATATCATATAAACTTCAATATATAAAATATATATATATATATATAAATATATATATATATATATATATATTACAGATTCTAGAAGCTGTCCATCTTCATCAATTGTACTGTTGGACTTATTATATTTTAAAACTTGCTTTGTAGCTGGAACATATTCTTGAACATTTTGATATTTATATACACTTTTACTTCTTCAAACTCTTTTCAGCTTTTAATGATAAAAATGCGTCTAATTTTTTTTAAAATAAATTTATTTTATCTTTAACATAGAATACGCATTTTTTAAATTTTTTTGAAATTCCGGCCCTGATCGAGAGCGTTTTGTGCCTCGTGATTAACGACTATTTATTTCGTCTTTCCTATTATACATACTTGCTTTGATAAAGACCGGCTTATATGGTCGAAAAGATCTGTCAGCAAAACTATTAACATCTGTTTCTACAAACTTTCTACACATACCGTCGGATTCAATATCCATTTACTTCATTTTATTATAATACATATTAATATAAAATTATATATATATATATATATATATATATATATATATATATATTCAAATTTATTATTAAACACAATATTCCACATATATAAACATACTTAACCATTCGCTCATTTTAAATGGGAGAACTCTTTTAAAGTTTCACCGTTTTCTTTTTTCCCAACAATAACATTGTAAACACGCTTTGCATTCACTTCTATCAAGCCAAGTTTTGTAATATTGATAACATTTTTTCTTTGCAATACAAACTTTATCCACCCACCAAAACTTTCAAATTTGATAACGGTCTATGCGTTTCCAAAAAATTCAAATAATTCTTTTTTCGAACATTTTTTTAAATTCTGTTTTGTCACCAACATATTTTCTCTACTCAAAAAATAAAAATTCACTCTGATGAAGGTCGTAAAAAATCTTTCTGTTACGAATATTTACATCATTTGGCCTATATTATTATATTATCATATTCTAATATTCATTGATTATTACAATAAAATAATAGCGTAAATCCGTAAAATTTGATAAACGTGACCAAACACATGTGTAAAGTGATATCGAAAAGTGATACGATTAAATTCATTTTTATCCATCTACATCTCTTTACCTCATTTTCCTCATATATATATATATATATATATATATATATATATATATATATAATATATATATATTATCTAATTCAAGTTTCGACCCCGAATTGAGATTTTGGCTATACCATTGTTATGTGCTTAAATAATATTGGCAAATTGATTAGTGATGTTAACCTGATGTTATACAGATAATCATGAATCGATATTTAATCTGAGATGAAAATGCAGAGATACGACTCTAATTAGAGGCAGAAGCCAATCTATAGGCAAATCATTCTTATCACTTTTGACATGTAATAAAATATTTCAAATAGCCGCCTCTACAAATAGAGGAAAAAAAGAAATTTAACAGAAAAAATTGTTCATATTATTTCAATTATCCATTGCTTAATCAAAAATGTATTTTTCTTTAATCGATCAGGTTCGATGATCAGAGATTTCTAAAAGCTCTACTTAACTGCCAATCTCTCTCTCCCTCTCTCTCTCTCTCTCTCTCCTCTCTCTCTCTCTCTCTCTCTCATAAATATATAATAAAAATAAATATATAATCGTCAGGTGAATTGTAACATCTTCACCTGACAATGCTATCGCCATAAACCAATATTCGGAAGTTCCTCGTCACCAATACAATTATATCTGTAAAACCCTTAATATTTATCTATATTATATAACCAGCTCTATTTTTTACGTCATCATCAACCCTTCTCAGTCATCTAATCCGAAATAAGTCATTTGATAAACTTGACTTATTCAATTCTTAAAGTTCAAATTGGTTATTAAAAATTTAATTAACTTCGTTTGCTTTTGGTTTTTGTTTGTTTTATGTCTTTATAATAAACATGTAGCTTATTTACTTCAACATAACTTTCTAGAGATGAGAAAAGTTGGTATCAATTAGTCCTTCACATGTGTGTAATTTTGTATGATATTATTTGACTGTATCTATTCACTATATTTCGATTATACTGTATTCTCTAAGAAGATAAACTACAATCAATTTAGATTCATCTAATCTTTGTCTCAAATGTAAGGTATATATATTATAAAATCCAAATTACATTAGACTAAAACAAGATATTAAAACATAATTATCTACACAGAATCTATAGTAACACCTCCCAACACTATCTACTTCACTATACTTTTTTAATACTAATACTATAATACTGTCGGCTGGAGCCTTAACTATCGACAACACCTCTCAGAGTGACCCGTTTATTTTAGAAGAACCCAGGTTAACAGTCATAACCGCAATACTCCACTTTGTGGCCCCCATTAATCTTGGGCTTAAGACGCGCTAGGTCAGATGAGTGCCCCTTCGGCTAAAATCTATAGTCTGTCTGAATCCTTATCTCTCATAGTCTCAATTATGCTACTACGGGTCTATATATTTTTCCTCAACTCACTTATTTGCCCTTCAGGCAACTCCACCCCTTCTATCATATGGTGCTAGAAGTCACACTTAAAAGTCGTACTGTAACGGACCTCATAACAGTGTCCCGGAATGACGTTAGAACTCTATCTGAGTGAATATATTCTGTTTGCAGTTAAGGGTTGGGGCGTTATGTGAGCACCCCTTCATCACATTGCCTCCCTGGTCCACTTGTCCGGAAACTCTGTCGATACATGTTTAGACTGCCAATCTCATGGCGTTAAATAGAAATAATTATTATAAAAATGGTATACTATCCATAAAATATTAATCTTATATTTTCAAAACAATATCGGCATTAAATATTTTCCCACTAGGTTATATGCCGAAAACAAACAAAAACCAAACCATACTACACTGTACTAAAACAATTTTGCTCGAAATACAAAAAACGTATCCATATACCAACGAGCAAAATTCAACCCCCCTAAAAATCCATAAAATACCGAAGTAGACCGAGAATAACTTTAATAAAAATACCGAATCTACTCATATTTACTTATTGATGTGTTGTAAAACTAAACTTGTGTGAATCTTTACTATATTTTGTATAATAATCATAACTATCATAAAGATTCTATTATCCCTTGGGCGCATTGATATATGTAGCATTGATTCTCGGT